>JAQMCX010000044.1:3182199-3211923 GCA_029814765.1 Acanthurus leucopareius | reverse complement strand
ATTGGTGGCATGAAGCTCTTTAGCCCGTAAAAAGCCATAAATTAGCCGCATCATTGTTTAAGCCGCAGGGTTCAAAGAGTGTGAAAAAAGTGGCGGCTTATAGTCTGGAAATTACGGTATTTTACCTGTAAGGCTCAGGAGCCCAGTTTCAGGTGTGAAACTTAATATGGCAGGAGTTATCTGAAATACTGTATTTGCTTTGGACACTGCTGACAGATTTTTAATGGAAAAGCTGCAGTCTTTAATCAAAATATATACTTTATTTGTCATAATGAGGGGATGGGTGTTGCAGTTTACAGTGCCTTTCCACTATAAATGCAAAAATAACTAGCACACAGCAAGACTGCATGCAATAAGAATACATGAAATATAAAAATACATGATTCAGAACTTCAAAACACAACATAATGACACTGATGTTTAAATGAGCTCGTCACGCTTGACAAAGTCTCGCCTGACTGTCACCCTGCAGTCTGAAGTCACAGGTTAAAGCTGTGAGTGTGCATCTGCTAAAAAAAAAAAAAAAGAAAAAGAAAAGAACAAAGACATCAGTTTGCTTTTGCAAATGAGCTGACGCTGCCACACTGCTGCATAAACGCGTGGTGATCATGACATCGCCTGATTTGGTTCTTGCACCGTCAGAGTTTCAGGTCTCACAGTAACATAACACGTAGCTCAAAGCTAACCAAGACAGGATACGTGCTGGAAATAAGTAGTGCTTAACTAAAAAAAAACAAACAAAACTAATTACTGTAGAGGTATCATTCAGTATGATTCATATGAAGGTTAGGGTTAGGTTAGGGTTCTTAAATATGTCCAAATCCTGGCTTACATTCGCATTAAGTTGGACTTTTCTTGACTTTTCTCTGCGGTGCATTTGCAGGCTTTTTATATCTCTGTAGCCAAGTTCATAACAAATGCCGTCTGAGCTTTAAGGCAGCAGATGTGAATGGTTCATCGGACAGTAAATTGCAAACCTAAGAAGTCTCTGGAGAAGCTTTTTACAGGAAGTTAAGTGCTTGCAGTATGATCTGCTCAGTAATAAGCATCACTCTCACTGGTTGTTCGTCTCTGTCTTCAGGCTCTGGCCGATGAGTTTCTGGAGGGCTCCCTGCCACTGGACTCCTTCCTTGACCGCTTCCTCTCCCTGCGATCCCTCGCTCACAAAAGACGGGTGCAGATAGAGAAACTCCAGGAGATCCTGCGGCAGAGAAGAGAGGGCAATCCCACCACCATGACGTCATCAGCAGGCATCAGCCAGGACCCCTCGGCCACGCCCTCGCCGTGGAATCAACAGACGACGACAACGACGACGACAAATCAGCAGCAGCTGAACTCCAAACCTCAGTCCTCCAGCTACCAAAACGCCTCGCAGCCGGCCTCCTCGTGTGCAGGGGCCTCCTCTGGCCTCCCCTACAGCCCGTACCCCGTAACCCCCCCTAACCCTCCCACTGCGGTGGCAGCATCTGGCCCCACCAACCCCCCATCACAATTTCCCCCGTACCCAAGTTCTGGCTCACCTTTCACCCCACCAGGGGGCTTCCCCGGCCCCAGGCCTGCTTTTGGGCCTCCAGCCTCGGCTGCCTGCCCTTACCCCGCCCAGCCCTCCTTCCCTGCCCCACACCCAGGCTCTGCGTTTGGCCAGTACACCCCAAGCCACCCCCAGAGCGGCCCCGCGCCCTACCCGGCCTCCTACAGCTACGGCGGGTACAGCTACCCGGCCGGGCCTTCGTATTCCAATTCTCAGTCGCCAACGGGGAGACCGATCTACAGACCAGGATATGGAGTCCCACAGCCGTACTCCTGAAAGCACTACTGCTCCTTTGTCTGAATTCTTCTTCTCAATTCTTCCCCTCTTTGCTGTCTCACCCTTTTTTTGTCTCCCTCTCTCCCTGAACTCCAACCTCCCTCCCCCAATTCCCTCCTCCTCCTCCTCCTCCCCCTCCTCCTGTTGTCTTTTTACCTTTTCTACACTCCCTCTTCCTTTCTCCCCTGCTCCCAGATTTGAGAGGTCTCTTGCTTTACTTAATCTTCGTTGCACTATTTCTCTCTAATTATCAGTCTGTTGATATCACAGTCTCTCTCTCTCTCTCTCTCTCTCTCTCTCTCTCTCTGTTTCCCTCCCTCTCTCTGTCACCCTGCAACCCACCAACTCCCCCACACTAGTCTCAGGTTGTTGCGTTGTGTTTAGGTATTAAAACACTTGTATATCCATACACTCACTGTCCATCCTCTCTCCATTGCACCCTCCTTCCTCCTTCCTCCTCCTTCCTCCTCCATTTCAAGTGTGTGTGTGTGTGTGTGTGTTGCTGTTTAGCAATCAGAAAGTCCTTATAAACACACAAGTGCACTCCCCCTATGACAAACACATGAGAAGAATCTGTCTTTGTAACAGTACATCAGCGTCCAACAGCAATCTGTGTGATTCTCGTCATTATTCATGAGCACAGTTTGCATTGGAAAAAAAAACATTTTAGTCAAGATTATGTCCTGGTTTAGTATAATTGACTAATAATTAAATGAGAAAAGTAGATGGTTGTTACAAAATGGGGCTAATTAAGTTCAGTTAAAATGCAAAGTTTAAAGAGAAACAGATTCTCAGCTCGTTCTGCTTTTCCAGACACTTCAAACATCAATGTGCTATGTCGTGGGAGTGTCAGGTGCATGTGGACAGTGACATAAAAAACCACCAGTAACTCCAGGATTCAGTCACCTTTTTAAGTTTTTCAACCGAAGTAGCATTTTTCCTTTAATGTTTACATTGAAAGAGGAAGTTAGCTGCTGCTGTGTGTCGGCAGCTGTGCCTCCCTTTCCATGGAAAGCCCCATTCAAACCAGAGAGTGGAAATGGTTAAGAATATGTACAAGACTGGAGAAGCTGTTACTGCCTGTAGGGCAGTTAAGAGTTAAAACTAGATCTGTATTCAACCAAAGAAAATCATGGTTGAAGTCATTTCTTATCTCTAGATGAACTAAATGGGCCACAGTGCTTTGAGTGGACTCTACCAGGTAGCCTGACTAGGTGATAATCACAGTTTTAATTTTAAAAAAGCAAATGACACGTAGTTTGACAGTTTCTTTTTAACACCTAGCTATTCTATATGTAACTTCAGGGTTTCTCTATCAAGTAAATTTAAATATAGGAGCAAAACAAACACGCACACACACAAAGACACACTGGAAAAGTTTACAGAAAGCTTGTAATATAACTTATATAAGTCATATAACTCTGAAGGCAATGCTAGCTAAGCTAGCACTGCAGAATGAAGTTTTCGATGTTTCAAGAGCAGCATTAAAAAATAGTTATTGGCACCTAATCTACTAATTTCTTTTTTAAAAATGGCTTCAAATGAAGTTTAATGTTTACACTGTTTCTTGTGACTTTCTCTCTATTCTACAACATTAGTCCGACACCGCTGCATTAATGCCAAGTTTAACAGGCTAACCTACAAAATAACCAGAAAACCTACATAAAACATAATGAAGCTTATAGCTTTTAAGTTTGATTTTGGTCACGGACAACCAGAATTGATCAATCACTGAGCTTAAACTTTTGTTGGCCCACTGTAATGCACGCACATGTCGCCATCAATAATAAACTTTATCTTCTCAGCTCCTCTGTCCTCTGAAGGCTGTGATTCATGCTGGTTCTTTGACCAGCATTCGCTGTTAGCTTGAAAAAGTTCAAATATGTGAAAACAGGAGTGTTTTTAATTCCCTGTCTTATAAATAATTTTCTAAACCATTAGATTATTAAAATAGAAAACACATTTGTTGAGCAAAGTGTGTATTAATTTTTACTTATAGCTTATTTCTAACATAACATAGTCAAAGCCACAAAATGGTCACTCAAAATTAAAATACATCAAGTCTTCATATACCCAACCTGCCCCCCCAAAACATGGATTAAGAAACACCTTTCTGTATATGAAAGCAACACAAACTACTGTCTGACCAATGAACATTTGGCCTACAAAAGCATATGAGCCAACCATGAGGGGTCAGCCCTGGTTGGAAAAAATAGTTGTGAAACAAACTTCTTTTATACTTTCTTTCCCCTGGTTCACTCCCCCGGGCGTTTTCCTCTCAGGATTGTTTATCATTTGTAGGGGATGAAGAAAAAAACATGATGACAGACACTGTAAATGTCCCTCAATAAGCTAAACATCAGCCTGGTGCTGGGATTTCACAGGCTCTGAGCAAGGAAATTATTTGAGAGCCGTCTAACAGTCTTAACAAGAATTTTGGAAATAACCCAAAGGCTATTTTAAGCTACACTCTTCAAGTCTTACTGTGTTTTCCACAGTGCACGCCAACTCTGTATTCAAATCATATAAATAATCCCCTGTTTTTCTTAAAAAATAAAAATAAATAAAAGCAACTATTAATTTTTCCCCCTTTTGGCCACTTGGTGGCAGCAGAAAGCTCGTTCCAGTCTGATGTGGGGATCCTGTTCGCAAACAGTTGCCTTCTCCACATCCAGCAGACGCCGAACTACATTAATTTACATTCGAAGTCATGGTCTGTGTTGGTCTCCACCTCCAAAATAAAAAGTAAAAAAAATAAAATCTAGTTCTTTAGGTGCTAAATGTGTAAGTTTGACAATAGAAAAATGGTGGTTGGAAAAACCAACAAGATGCCCTAAAAGGGAGGATTTGACCAAATCCAGCAAATACGTGAACCAAGCAGGTTTATCAACAAATGCAGATCCCCCACTGAGTTTGTGGTGGGATTCTTTTGTTTTATTTTGTTTTTCCTTTAGTGCTCAAAAAAAAAGTTAATTAGGTCCAGTGTGGAATAAGCAGTAATCAATGAAATATAGATTGTTTGATGGAGATTTAGGGGGAGTTTATTAGCACTGACTTGAGACGATGATACCTGCTGGAGTCTCTGTCATTCACAGATGAGTTTAAATCAACACAGAACCAAACATGGTCGTATTTCTTTGTTCCCACCTTGTCTGTATCCGACCCGCCAACACTCCTCTGTCCTCAGCCTCCCCTCCGTCACTCTCCTCCTCCTCCTCTTCCTCCTCCTCCTCCTCCTCCTCTTCATATCTGCTCGTTGAACATGAACTGATGCTTGACAATGATTACCAGAAGAAAATAGTTTTATTTCTATAAGTTCACACTATCATTGAGAAAACATATGGTCTGTATAGTTTAATGGAGTGAAAATATAAAGGTTGGTGATCAGTTCTGTGTCAATTGAATCAATTCAAAGAGTATCATTTCAGTTACATTGTTGGTATTTAATGAAGGGTAATCTATTGTTTTTAAAAAAAATACCACCTCCCTAATTTGTTACATTTTGAATAACCTCAAAGGAAGAATATCACATGATGTTGTTACCCTGAAATGTAACAAATTTGATCAAACTTGTCATGTTGTATCCTTTTCATCCAGAACAACTTATTAATTTCATCACTAACGCTAAAGTAATGTAGCTAAAAATACAGCTATACAGTACCGTAAACTTTCCTCCCAGTTCCGAACATCACTAGTCTAGAGGGAATATTGGAGGGAAATTTAAGGGTATTGTAACAATGTCAAGATGTTTGTCTTTAAACACAAGTGTCAGTATTTTCGCATACACACAGTATGTTGAAAATGTAAATTCAGCATATTAAGTGTGTAAAAATATCACAATATTCCTGTCATCAGTGAGCAGAGCTGCATCTTAAAAGGGATTTAATTGATTTTCACTGCGCTATTGACACTCCCTAACAACAAAGCAGTGAAGTCACTGAAGGGAGCTCAGATCGATTACTGAGATTATTAAACTGGTCATTAAATAACATTTTTTAGAGATGAAGGAAATGATAAATGTGCCGAAGCAGTTAGTGGTTGTGTGATTGAACACAACCAGCAACACAACCAGCAACACTGGTTTTATCTGCACTCCTTTTTTTCCTTAGAGCTGTAATTTGCTCCCCTTTTTACATCAGAAACGATTTTCCCTGATGAATTCTTTAATAGTAATTCATAACCAGGCATTATACATAAGCAGTTTGGACCAGCAGCTGATTAGTGATCTCATGACATCTTTTCTTCTGTAACTGAGGACTGTTCACCTACATAACTTAATCACCTGGTCTGCAGGTGTCAGCCGCATTTCAGTCAGTTATCATATCCATTATAACTAATCAGCACCTCGATGAAAACCAGACCTTGGGCCAAATGTATGAACAATGCATGCTCACTAAAAACACTCACATATCGTTTCCTGCATGTACTTAACGCAGACTTCAGATCAGACATTACTAATGTAGAGATAATCGCAGGTTTGAGAAAATGAAAACTGTGCTTGAGTGATAAGTGTCAACAGTGAAGAGCTCTACTTCAAATTTGAAGAAGCATCTACAGGCTAACTACAGCTCCACAATACTCAGGTACCCCCCAATTTCTATTTGTACTTTCTTGTACTTCATAAAGTTACATTATGTATAAAACTCTGAGGCTATGTGCATTGAGCCCTGGTACTCTTTTATTTAATGTCACAGGTAATCAAACATTATTTGTAGCTGTAAAGGTGATATCGCGTTTCTGTTATTGCCATTTCTATGTCCATATATGTTAAAAATATATAAATAAGTCTTGTGCACCGGAGTTCAGAGAGATTTATAAAACAGATTCAGGTGTACACTTGATTTTATTAATTTGACCAAAAGATTGCACATGCATATTGAGTTTGTGCATACACACAGTTTTTGCTGTAAATGTACATAGTTTTAAGCATGTGGCCCCCCTATTTCAGCAGCAACATCTCTGGTACTGAGCTCAAGAATTTTCAGTAAGGTCGGTCCCATTCTCTGTTCAGGTTTGTTTCTTTATTGGACTAGGTGTGTACCTTGGGTATGTGCTGTAAAAAATAATAATAGTAATATTATACCTACAGAAAGAGTCAGTGGAGCTGCAGTTGTATTTGTAGATGGCAGTGAGTATTTTGGCTCTGTTCTTCTAAATACTGAATGTGGATGGTACGGTGGCATCTTTCCTCATGATGCTGTGACAGTCAGGACAAAGCTCATGAAACCAAACAACAAACAAAGTTACCTTACAGTACTAGTTGCTCCAACTATGACAGTTATCATCTGTGCTTACTATTTTTATTTCTTTGTCACTTGAGAATTCTCACCAACAAAGAGACATTTTATGATCGGGACAGCAAATGTAAAAAACATTTTTGAAAGATGTTTTTAAGGACTCTTATGCCATATGGATCAGAAAAGTTAGTTAAATCACTTAAATTTAACAGAAAGTGTTATTGATCACTGATATACTGGTTGCAATGACAAAAAATGTTCAGAAATTGATCACTGGCCTGAAATGCTTTACCATCAGGCATTATAGCATAAAAGCTGTGATACATAACAAGTGTTTGAAGGCCAAACTACCCCTTACCAGCGTAGGAAAGAAAAATTGTTACCTAAGAATGATGGTATTTTGTTTGCGTATACGACTAGTTACAGACCCTTGACATGACGGCTGTTATTGTGGATAAAAGTCAAGGGTTCCACCATATACTAAAGCTCCTTTGAAAAAGCATTATAATCTGTAACTAAAGGCTAAAGGCCACACAGAAACAGCCAGAAGGCTATAACATTAAAAAATTTTAAAAATTAATTCGACATTATATTTCTGTTATGTCAGTAAGGTCGGGTGTGTTTTCTATAGCCCATAAACTCTTTACTTTTACATCAAAATGTCTTAAAAATTCACAAGCTAATGTTGCTTTTGTCAGTTAGCAAAGCAAAAATACAGATATAAGGTCCAAATAATTAGTAAAAAATAATATTTACATGAGAACAAGATTGTATAACAACCATTTTGTCATTTAGTGATGCATAAATTTCCACTTTAAATACTAGTTACAACTAAGCTGAGAATTAGTTAACTTCTTACAAAGTGTTAACGTGTATGTTTATACTTTGATCAAAACTTTTTATAAATGCAATACTTCAAAATAGATGTTGAAATTTTGATCAGTTTAAAAAAATTTAAAATCCCCCCAAAATGTTCTCAAAAATAGCTTTTAACTGGTGTATAAGCATGAGTTAAAACCATTATCCTTTTATAAGCCATTAGTCACCGTTTATAAGCCTTTTTTAAAGGAGTTCCTTGCTTAACCTTAAAACAGTAATTAGATTAATCTGACCGTTTCACGCTCGTGATGGCGCATGCTTTACCTGAACTCACTGCCGTTGCCACGGAGCTCCACACATTAACACAACCGAACAGACTGACACCGACTGGCTCCGACACATTAGATGTCACCTGTTTTCAGTCAGTCATGTGTCACACCTGTATGAGATGTTGTGTGTCATGTCGACTGCCCGGTGAGGTTCAGTTAGGTGTTGATCCGCTGACAGGAAATGATGTGCATGAAGCATAAAAGGCCAGTCAAAGGAGGCCTGTTGATGTCCAGCTGCTGCACTACTGACAACTAACAGTATGGTGCTGATTTCATTCCCTTTACTTCTTGGTTCACTCTTAACCTGTTATTTAACACACAATCACACAGGCCAAGTGTGTGTGTGTGTGTGTGTGACAGCAAGGTTAATCCCCTCAAAAAGAGGATACTGAAACACTTGTGTGTATGACAAGCTTTACATATCCAACTTTAAGACATGAATGATTCTAGTGGGTTTGTGTTGAGGACTTTAGTGTTTCAGAGAAAAGAATGACAGTAATAATAGAAAAAAAAAGTATTAACAGTGTTTTAGAAAAAGCACAAGGGAGATATTCTAATATAGTCTAGCATTAATGATAACAAGAGGGAAATAACATTCAGATGGATTTATCTGTACTTCGGATCCTGGTGAATGACATAATGATGATGATGATGATGACTTTGGATTGTTAAAGAGCCTTTTATTGTTTTCTGTCCCTTTTTTGGGGGTTGTGAATAATTAAAAAGAAGTTGATCTACATTAAAAACACTCAGCGTCCTCATTTTCAAATAAAGGAGCACTGCTCATTTCAAAGCATGAAAAACAAAATGTACATTCGGGACTTTTAACAACTTTTTTCCGTCATTTTAAATACGAATTATTCCAAAACATAATTTGAGGGAAAATATACATATATATATATTATATATATATACACAGTATACATTTAAAAAAACAGGAGCAAGTTTTTTGGTTCCTCGATGCTCATCAAAGATGTTCACTTGAATCAGTTTTTTTTCTTTTTAATTTGACTTTGAGTGTGTGAGCAAGGATCACACATGCAGTGTACACACCTACACTACACAGCTGTCTCCTCACCCACATAACACATAACACATCCTGTAATGACACTCAGGCGGCAGGTTGATTTTAGTAAGTAAAGTATAAAACTATAAAAGCCAAAATAAATAAATGCTCACACTGCATTTGCTGTGCTTTGTGGCAGATTATATTTTAGATCGTTTTGCTCTCAGCTGATCAGAAATCTGTATCATCATATAGTGAGAATCAGTCAGGATTAAGGGTAGTTCTTCGTGCTGGCTCACATTTAAGGGTGTTCAAGGCCAACACTCAGCTGACATGCGTGATAAATACCGCATCTCTTTAAGTCATATAAGTGTGTGGTATCAGCTTGTAGAGCAGAAATTAACAGAAATATACTGTCAGAATTATTGACGATCAGCAGTTCAGTACAGTTCCAACACCAAGAGATGCAGGATTGATCCCGAAGTATCAGCGCTTCCTGCTCTGAGATCAATTCTCATATAAAAAGATCAAAATCTAAACTAGTCATTTTGGTGGTGGATTTTTTATTTTTATTTAACCTTTATTTAACCAGGTTAGTCCCATTGAGATCAGCAGATCTCTTTTTCAAGGGAGACCTGACCAAGAATGGCAGCAAAACACAGTTTCAACAAACAGTCACACAGACTCAATACAGTACAAAGATGTGTGTGTTATCATCAGTAACTTGCTGCCACCAGAATGGTTTAAATCTGTGATGTAGCCTGTTTAAAGTGAATCACTGAAAGCAGAATTTTATATTTTATTATATTTTATTTATTTAAGATTGAACACTAATTATTTCTGACTATAAAGGGAGCCATGTGTCGATCTACAGCCTGCTTTTTATTTTCCACTTCTGAATACAGATTACAAAAAACCCTTTATTTAGCCCTACAGGGAAATTGCTTTACAAAATATGCATATATCGTATGTAGTTATAAAATTAAACTAAAAATAAAACATGTAAGCAGTATCAGTTTCGGTGACACCAGCCTGAGTGATCTTTGGTATCTGATAGCAAAGGAGATTTGTGTTATCACACATTAGTTTCCACAAGAGTAGACAACTTTTTTAACAAATGTTAGCCAGGATTTTAATACCGAGTTTAGTCACAGGTACTTTCCCAAAGCTATTACCTGACCAGAAATGGTGCCCAGCATGCATAACTAAAACACAGCTGTTTGCCGTTTGCCCTGGTTCCGGTTATCGAACGAGCTCAGTAAAACATCCAGCAGAAACTCTACACATCTTAATGTAGCAGATTCACCTTTCAGATTTCACTTTAAAACCTTTAAAATACAAAATCTCAATCCTAATGTTTTTCCATGCAGCACTTGAAGCAGCAACGTTTTGAATGGAAGAGGATTTATGACATCCACGAACTGCCAAAAAGTTGATATGAGGCTTTAAGGCAACAAACAGCAACAGCTTTGTTTCTAATCCATACATCATTTCTTGTCCATATACAGTCGTCAAAATCTATAGTAGAGACATAAAATAAAAATGCATCCTAAAAATGCATCAGCTATAAGTTTTCTCTTAACTCTGTGAGTACGGAGATTCCGTACAAAGTATCAAAAAACTCTAATAACTATAATCTGTCCAATGAAGCAGCTGTTTTTGATTGACCTCAGTGAAGGGTCACGTTGCCCAATTTATAAAACCCAGCATACTTTTTCTCTTCCCTTTAGTCATACAGATATATATGATTAACTTGCTGAAGAGACATATAAACATTATCAGCAGAACTACCGTCTTCATGAGAGTAGTCCGTATGAAGGAGCAAATGTTGACAGTGAGGTCTGTGGATAATCTACAGTAACTGTTTCTGGAAAGAGATTTTTATATGTTGATTTTTAAAAAAAGTAAGTAATTTCTATCTTAAAACCTTGACAGACAAAAAAACAAAACACCATATTTGCATGAATAAAACTAGTGACGACTGAAAACTTATGTTTTATGAAATCAGTCTGAGCAGAACCTTTAATAACATGATCCTGTGCAGGCTGCTTGTGTGAACACTGCCCCCTAGAGGTCAGTCTGTAATCCATCAGACTAAGTTACTCACCCACTGTTCTTCATTGTTACTCCACTGTTACTCACCGCCATCAGTCACGTCTCCTCCGTTCACACCATCCTCATCGTATCTCATTTTCTCTTCTCACACTGCATTTGCAGCCAACGTCTGGCCTTCTTCTATTTTTGTTGTCCCGTTCGATCGACAGGATGTGGTTGTGGCTGAGCAAACAGGTTCTGCACAATTTAAATAATTTCAAATAAGCCATCAAAGTTGTAACCATTCAACATGCTGTGATACAGGAAGATGATGCACCGGGAAAAAACCAAGATGTGCCCACATTAAACTTTAGCAAACACACTTCTAACAAATACAACTATTTTTATCACTATAACTATTTTTATCGTTAATCAAACAAAACTTTTATCTTTTTAAATCAGTCCAAGTCCAGTGTGACGTCTTAACGTGTCCTGTCTTATCAACAGTTTAAAACCTCAAAAATGACAGAAGAAAACCTGCAGATATTCAAAAATCAGGAGCTGTAAAGATTCTCAGCATTTTATTCATTCATTCATATTCATTCATTCATTCATCATTCCTCAAAATGTGTTTAAGAATTGAACAGCTGCTGGTAATTTTCCAATCACAGTAATTAACTTACTCTTTTGACTAAATTTAAGTCCTAAACATTTTATTTTTATTGGTGTTATTATTGTTAATGTTATTTTGTTACGCTTTTCAAAATATTTCAAGCTAAATGCTACAAATTTCAGTTAATGAGCATTTAAAAGAACAAGAATGACAGCATTCACAAAAGAAAACTACAAATTTAGAAACGGCTATAAACTGTAGCAGTTACAAAACTTAAAACCAGTTAACCCTGCCGTTTTAAAATCCGAAAATTTACAAATTTTTCCACATAAGTGTTTTAATAGAAGATAATTAAAATCAAAAACAGCAGACCAGATGTTTAATACATCACTTTGTACCGTAAACAGTCACCTATGCATGAGTTCTCAACCCGACTAAAGCAGAAACTTGTATTAAAAGCTTATAGATCAAGTATCAAACTCCCCTCAACACAAGATGCAGACGTGTGAGATGTACAGAGTTAAATTAAAGGATCAAAGAGAGTTTTACCTTTTTCCAACTGAATAATGGAAATCCTTTTTAAAGATTCAGATAGGTAACAGTATTCCAAAAAACCCCCCAGAAATTGTCCAGATTTTTCTTTTTCTCATATATTTTTTAATTAGTTTATTTATAGGACAAAGTCTAGACTACAGATTCCCTGACAAATTGTTCTTGGGCACTGGACACTCAGTTTAAGAAGCACTCCTCTTAAATAAAAAAAACCTCTTGACTTATAAATGTGTTGCTTTCTTTAATAACAGGCTGCATCTTGGTGACCCCTTCGATTTGAGAGAGCGAAAAGAAAAAGTAGTCAACATTTTAACAAACTTTTTTATAGATGTTTTCATGAGGTCATCTGGATTTTTTATACATTATACTAATAGTGTGTGTGAGGCACAGCCAAACATGATCAGCAGTTTTCTAGACACTGAAGCTGTTTGTGACTATTTAAAGTAAAAGTCTTCCCAGTTAGCGGAAAGTCCAACTTCACTGCTCATGCATCATTTCCCAAGTTCATGTCAACTGTAAATCGTCTGCCTCCTGAGAACAGAGAGCAACCTGGGTGATGCATGTAATCTTTGAACGGTGGCAGGTTCCTCCTCATGAGAAAGACTGAGCAGAGCAGAGGAGGAGGAGGAGGAAGAGGACGAGACGAAAGTCTGCGGGGCTTTTGTCGTCTTTACGGCTCCGTAAAGAGGAGGCGGAGGATGAGAGAAAACGAGAGTGCCGGAGGTGACGGAGTAGAGATCTGTGTGTAGTCAAACCTGAGATGAGTCAGTAGTTGAAGATATTTCCCTTGTAACAGAACCAGGAGGTGATGTGTTTAAAATTCAGAACAGAAATCACTCCTTCATTCAGTCTTCCTACATGAACAAGGTTCCACACATACCGAGTGGTACGTTTTGGAAATTTTTCTTCAGCACAGGCGTGAAGCATTGCATCATGGTACGTTAGTATTAGTTAACATGCTTTGAAATCTAAACTTCAAAAGGACATTTGAGTGCACTTAAATAAAATGAAATGAGGCAAACATGAGCCACTTGTGAGTGGCCATATTAGAAGTCTTCAACAGTTCAAATGTCCATAAATAGCAACAGATGCGTGTCTGGATGTTCAAATGGCCCAAGTATCAGATTTGACGGCATGGTTTAGTTTATTAGTTGACTATTTGACTAGAGAGTATTGATCAAATCATCTATCCACCTCACTGATCTAGTGTTTTGTTTGCTTGTGTTCTGCCATTTGTGTTGTCATGTTCAGAAAAGGAGGACACGACTGAAACAAAACACTGTTTCAAAGGTCTGTGGGAGAACGTTGTTAAAAGGAATTTAGAGTCTTAATCACAGATTCAACAGATCTCTGATGTCTACTGATGTGAGGAACCTAAGAGCTATGTTATCTTTTTTTTTGTGAGGATCTCAACCATTCTGGTTGATAGTCTAGTTATAAGCCGCTAACACGCTTACCTGTCCTTTAGACATTATTCATCTTGCGTACATATCTGTGTTGAAATATAAAACATATTCTCATGTAGGATTCCAATGAAGCACCCAGTACATCAATTTGAATTTTGTAAAGGAGTACAACTGACCAAGTCAGATATACTACTTTTATTTTAATACACAAATATTGGGCTTATGAATATTAAATTACAAGCTCTATTTTATTATAAATATTTTTTCCGCAAACACAAAACACAGTATATAAATGAAATACAATAGTGAATTTAAAAGAAAAAGTAAAGTAAAACACTGAAAGTAAAACACTGTTGCGTTATATATCATTTATGAAAGCTGCATTTGCAGAATTTGTAAGTATACGTTATTAAAAATAATATAGATAAAATATAATATAGTTTAAGGAACAGTGTTTATACTCTTCAGTCAGTTGAGATAACACTGATTTAAGTCCCTAACTAAAAAGGACAAAAACAATAACAATTCAAAACATATTTTTGAGAAGTGACACAGTTTAAAATTAGTATAATTTTTAAAATCTTTATTAACTCAAGAAATAACACTGAGTACAATAGAGAACTACCTGTGATGTGACTATGTGATCTTTTAAAACAAAACTAATAAGAGAAGTTTTTGCTTTTACATCATCAAATAAACCTCTCAGCATCCTGCCGCCTCAAACTCCGTACAAACAAAGTGCAGTCAACATTGTTCAAACCCACACAACTTCGTCGACATGCACTACGTCATAGGTCATCTGAATTTGGGGAAAATGTGAAATGCACACGACTTTCATCTGAATCGTTTCACTTGAGAAAGTGTTTACATTAATGTAGAAATGAAACAAAAGGTTAATCTGACAGCACTTACGTATCATATATTATTGAATATTATTGTGTATTGATGATTGTATGGTGTATTTTATTCTGATAGTATTGCTGTTGCAGATCTTCACTGATATGAATATATGTTTACACCAAGTGAAATTTGAATGTTTTTGTTTCTTATTCTATAAACATTAACTCAGTTTAAATGACCTTGTCGGACTGTTTGGAATATGTTTATTTTTCTTTCTTAAAGTGTGAGTGTGTAATTTTTGGAAGAATTAGACTGTCTCCGACAAACAAAGGTTCATAAGTTCATAAGCAAAAAAAAAATCATACTCATTTAAAGACACCAAACAACAGAATCAGAATTAGACTCAGCAGCGTCTGACACGATGTTCTGGTGTTATTCGGTCTGCCTAGTCCTGTAGCTTTCAGTAGCTAAAGCTAAAACATAATACAAATACTAATACAAGGATATAAGGAAGTTTATTGATCATTATACAACAGGTTGTATAATGAAATTAGAGGTGCTTCCCTCTTGATTGATTAATTCATTGTAGAAAAAATAAAATAAAATGATTAAACATGGAGGAGTGCAGATGGTGCATTAAGTAGTCTCACAGCCTGAGGGAAGAAGCTGCTCTGTAGTCTGGTGGTACGGCAGCGGATACTTCTGTATCTTTTGCCTGACGGCAGCAGGGTGAACAGACTGTGGCTGGGGTGGGTGTTGTCTTTTAGGATCTTTTTCACTCTACGAAGGCACCTCACCTCCTCGATATCACTGATGCTTGGTAGATGGGTACCGATGATGTTTTGGGCAGTTTTAATCACTTGTTGAAGAAACTTCCTGTCCTGGGCCGTGCACATCCCATGCCAGTTTGTGATTTTTCCTGTTAGGATGCTTTCAATCGCTCCTTTGTAGAAGTTGACAAGAACGTGGCGTGGGAATTTTGCTGTTTTAAGTTTCCTTAAGAAATACAGCTGTTTCTGAGCTTTTTTTTTACCCAGGGCAGAGGTAAAACATGACATCATAATGTAATGTGTGACTGATTAATAAAGTTCTACTTAAAAGAAATAAAAATAAAAAATTTAAAAATTTTAATTTAAAGTTTTATTGTCACAAAAACCATCATACACAAAATATATAGCAAAATTCTAACAGATTAATAAAATAATGACAAATTAAACTTTAATCATAAAAATATATAGCATTTACACTTTTATTTCCACTGGTCTGAGTTGTATTAGCTAAATTTAAAGCTGTGTATCATGAGTGAAATACATATTCTTTAAATAATTACCTTAACACACACACACACACACACACACAGGACAAAGGTATAAACTGACCTATTGTATTAAAATTATGTGACTCTTGTCTGATATAAATCCAAGTTATGTGGCTCCATAGCTTTGAGTAGTTGTAATATTAATCACATTAGTCATATTTGTGTTGGGACTACAGGTCTTGCAGGTCCTCCCGAACCTACAACCTTAACATTTTTTTCACTTTTTTTCAATGAGGGACAGGTGTGGCACATTTCTCTATTATACATAAATCCTGGGTCTGTTATGTATAACACCTATGTGAATCAGAGAAGACCCGACCATGATCTGACAACACGGTGAAAACATTGTGTGTGTGTGTGTGTGTGTGAAGTGATAAAGCTGCAAAACCAGCTCTAAACCAGGTCACATTTGTCACTATCACTGTAACAGCAACTGGTCTTCCAAACTGAAATGAAGATGGATTAGCAATGTTGTTTCATTCAGCAAGAAATACAAGAAATCTTGGAAGTATTTCACCAACTTTCCTGGAAATGGATGATGCATCACAGCTGGGCTCAGGTAAGACAGCGTCTACAGTTACATCAGGTGAAACACAAAGTTTTGCTTGACAGTTTAATTTGAATGTTAACTTGTTAGCAATTAGCTGCAAAAATGGTGCTGATCCAGGGTTGTATTAAAAAAACTACTGTAATTTTCAGACTAAAAGCTGCTACTTTCTTCCGACGCTTTGAACCCTGCGGCTTAAACTATGATGCGGCTAATTAATGGACGAATATAAACAAATATAAACGAGAAAGTGTGTGACGAAGTAATTCTGAGGCTGTTAAATTCCAACACTGAAGAAGACAGCTTTAGTGGTTTTAGTTGTTAAATTTAGTGGGTGCGGCTTATAGTCCAAAAAGTACAGTAATTTGATACCACAGACATGATTCCAAAATTGCACTAAAAGCAATTTGTAATCAACTTTTGGGGGAAAAAAAATTGAGAGAGCTTCTAAGCTAACAGAAAGGGCGGGGTTTAATCTGTTGTCATGTTTCATCCAACAGTGATTGGCTGTCTTGGGTCTGTCAGTGAATTTATGACAGTAATTCAGCAGAAGATATGTTGTTGTCATATCAAAATAAAGATTTTAAAATAAAAAGTAGGTCACGTAGAACTAACTTAAGTCGAAATAAAGAGTAAATATCCTGCAAATATTAAACAGTTTTTGGGGAACTGACAAAGAAGTAAGAAGTAATAAAGTATATGTGCTGGTAATTGTTTGCTCCTTGGCAGCTTATTAATAATCAGCAGGTATCCATCTACGAATTCTAGTAGTCGTCAGCTTATAATAACCATGCCTGACAGTGAGAGATGCAAAAACAAAAACAAACAGGATTCAAGAACCCCTTTTATCTTTTCCTCAACTTGTCATGAAAAGACAACTATGAAAGGAAAATACAGAGTTGGAATAATTACAAAAACCAAAGCAGAATATAAATACTTAAAAATAAAGTTTTCTTCCTTTTGACCAGAACCAGTGAGTGTGAATGACACTGGTACCCCTTTCAATCCAAATCGAGAGCAGAAATTCAGAAATTCAAGCAACAAGAAACCACTACAGGTAAATAAATGGACAATGGGCCTGTTGTTTTTGTAACTTTGCAAGCATTGCAGCTCATGTAGGATTGTTTGTAATTTGCTCTGGGGAGTCCTGTTGACTATGTCTTACTTTTCATAGATTTCCGAGCTGTTTTTAGTGCTGAAACACTAGAGTAAAACATTTATGAGTTCTAAAAATAGGACTTACATGTTTGATTATTTGATTTTTTTTGAAGAGTTACTCCCAAAACATCCAATAAGGAGCTACTTCTTGCCTTAAGATGTTTTGTGACCACAGCCTCAGATCTGTTTCTCCCTGCTGGCTTCAGGCAGTTCACAGCATTGGTCTGTGTCCATTTTTTCTTGTAAATGTACTAAATTTCTGACTCTTTTGTGTTTGGAACAATGATATTTGGATCTGTGAAGATTTCTAGAGGGACCTTAGGATTGACCTCTTGATGATACAATACAGTTTGTGACACACACACAAAATCTTTTGCATGTAAAAAAATCCTTGTACTTGTACTATAAAATTAGAACCAGCATTACATAAATGGTGTTTCTTCACATGAAAGTGCCACCTTAACTCCTTCAAGCTTACTACACTAACCTGTAATAAGTACCTCAGGCAACATTTGACACAGTATAACTAGCAGTATTACATTTATTCAGTTTGATATTTTCGTGTTAGCTTCCTCACACAGTTTCAGGAAGTCCATCTTGGTTTTGTATGCATCAGTCTTCCCTGTCGAAGCATCAACAATACGTGTGCACTTTACACTCAGCAGTGGCTCTTGACTCACAAACATGCTGAAAAAAAGTGAATTTAGTCAAGAGTCACATAACTCTTCCCTTCAACTCTTCCTCCTACCTCTTCCTCCTTCCTCCTTTCTTATCATCATTTCTTGTTTTCCCCACCCCTCTCTGCCTCTCTTCACTCGACTCGCTTTGAAGGGAGGAAATCTGCACTTTGCACAAGCAGCAGAGGCAGCAGGCCGGGGATGAAGTGATTCACTGTTTGGAGAGAGAGAGAGAAAGAGAGAGAGAGAGAGAGAGAGAGAGAGGAAGGGGGAGAGGCTGAGGAGTTATACACCTCTGCACCATTTCCTTTCTCATCAGTTTTTCTGTTGTTGGCGTCTTGATCTGATTTGTGTCATCTGTTCTTCTCTCTCTCTGTCTGTCTGCCTGCCTGTCTGTCTTCTTTCTCCACCTGTTGTTCATTGCTGCGATGATGGATCTCAGGACTGTTTTTACCATCTCAGCCCTTTTCCTCATGACTGCTGGTAGGTACATGTTCTTTTTTGGGACCAACAGTATTTAAAAATAGGACAAACATGTGAACAAAGTGGCTGGGAATGATTGAGACACAGAACTGAACTAAAGGTCCTACAGTTTGAATCGTAAAAACTAGCAGCAGTAGGTTATCACTAAGACAAAGAGCACAAAATAAGAGAATACAGAAAACATTGAGAGACATCAACACACAGCTAATGAGAGAAGTAGATGGAAACGATATGTCATGAGGAAAAAGTGTGGCTATATATATATACACAAACTTTCACTTGAAAAGCTGAACTTTTTGAATAGTTTGTAGTAAAATGTTTTCTCATCGGTTGTCCTCAGTTCTATTGAGCAATGTCCGGTTTGGTTGTAAAATCATCTTAAGATCTGAGCCACTTTAAATACGTTCATTGTGCTAATTTCTGTAGACAAAGTATCATAGATTTAGTAATGATTTAGAGAGGTGTAGTCTGCTGTAAAGAGTATAAACTAGAGCGTTGTTTCATAGGTTAACTGCACATTTGATCACAGGTCACATGGAAAAATATTGCTAATAAACTGGTTCATGCTAGCCTATTAATAGCGCTGAAGTTTCCTCTAAAACCATCACCAATCTTAAGTATCACTTCATCCTACATTATACATACACTGAAGTCATTATTACTCTGACATGATGAGCCTTTAATTCTATGTTTGGTATTGATTTATATTTCATCTCGGAATGTCAGAGGCCTCGTATCCTTGTTCAATGAGTCTTAACCTGCAGCTGGTCTCACTTCATAATCATGTGCATTCTGCTAAAATGGGGACACCAAATGTGACTATAATCATGGCTGCATTTTGTTTAGGTTTTATTGTACCAGTGCCCTGATATTTATATATGTAGGCTCACTGAAATGACTTACTGACTCATTAAGATCAAACTGTGTCACACTTTATGTTAATGCTAGCCTGCTAGGATAAATTGCATGTCTCCTGTATAATCTAGTAAAACATAATCAACCAAAAACATCTACAACAGTCCTAAACGTTTCACTTTTAGGAGTTGAACACTTTTTGATAGATGGAGGAATGACCTCTTGCCTCAGATTTGCTTCGTCAGACGTGAAGATATGTTCAGAAAGTCGATGGCTTTCGTAAAAAGGTCCCTCATTTATTGCAGGAGGCCACTGTGTTGACACTGTGGGGTTGGCATTGCAGAGGGCTTCAAAAAAAAATAAAACGTGAATTTGTCCGTCTGAGAAGTTGCAGATGTGTCAACTTTTGCCACAGCAAATTGCTAGGTGATGCATTGCTGCACTGCATCAAAAGTCTGTCAATATGCCTTTTAGCAAGATAATTTTAATACTATTCATGGATTAGTACAGAGGCCCAGGGTAAAAATGATGTCTTCATGATAAATTTATACACATGTAAACTTCTGTCCGTTGTACTATAAAACTTCTGTGACATGTTTGAGTGTCTGTCACTCAAACTTGTTGTTCTGTTGTTGTACCGAAATGGTAAATGGACTACATTTAGACAGCGCTTTTATTGTATTTAAACTTTGCAAATGGCTTTGAAGGCCAGCATTCACCGATTCACACGCTAATGGCAGGCGGGTTCTCTGTCGTCCATTTGTAACTCATACACACACACACACATTCATACATCAGCACCAATTTGGGGTTCAGTATCTTGCCCAAGGACATTTTGACATGCAGTCTGGGAGAATTGGGGATCGAACCACGGACACTGATAAGTAGAGGATCCACTCTGCTTCCTGAGCTGGAATGATCCCACACATTGGCTCAGTTTGTTACCTTAAACAACATGTTCAAATGTAGTTGTGTTTTTGTTGCATATTGTTGTTTACCATCTTAATTTACAGATGTCTTGTTAATTGTAGAACACAACCGCTGCTACGAGTGAAGCACTGAGGGCATTATTAATTCACCCTTGAGGTATTATGATTGTTCTTGCAAACAAACAAATAAACAAATAAACAACCAAAAGTCAAAAATGCTATGACAAACTGCATCCCTAATACTTAATAATATTAGAAAATTACATACAAAATTACGTAATTTACATAGTAAATTATTGAATAAGAAATAGTTTTGTTATACGACACTTTTAATCTAACCCTGACAACACATCAGAATCAACTTCCTGTAAAGTCTCAAGTTTTCACCATACATGTGAAAACAAATGTTGGGTCATTTTTGCGGGACACATTCACCCAGAAATGTGTATTAAAACTGTGTTTGTTGGAGTACACGACTTAGACGCCACTCATGGGAATCAAACTAGGGATCTCTGAAGTGGACTTACCCCTCCAAAATATGAATATATACAGTGGAAATTCTTACTCCACACAAAAATACACACACAGACAAGTATGTCATTTACTCAAATGAAGACACAAAAATTTGAGTAAAACAAGATAATGAGGACCAAATTTTAAGAAAATTAGGGAAACTTTCGTGTAGGGCATGTAATAAAAAACTACGGAAAACATTGAGATACCGTGATATTATGGAACATTGTGAGATACAATGCATACATACATTGCAAAAACTAAGTAATTATTTTATATTTGGATTATAATTCTAGTTGGTCAGTTCTAAGACTATTAAAAAATTAATGCTGCATAACACATCTGACAAGTAAAAATACATTATAAAAATACACACAAAATTTATTTGCATTACTTAATGATCATATTTTACTCTACATTTCGTGTGATCGTATGAAAAGCAAAAAGTTATATAATAAAATTAATGATGGCTTAATTTTAATTTTTTAGCAGCTTAAGCCTCAGGGTCCTGCCGTCATGTTTACTCGCAGTTTAGCTTAGTGAAACACTTAAGTACCAAGCAGAAATGTACAAATATTATTTTTGTACATAATAATTAGATCATTTGTGTTCACAACAATCCATCTCAAGGCCATCATGCATTGTGTCTATTGTGTCCTAAAAGTCACTGGAAAAATCTGCGAGTACAACCAGATAATTTCCCGTAAGAAACAAATTTGTTTAAAAAATTCGCTATTTACTGAGATAATATAATTAAATAAAATTAAGGTAAATTGCTGCATTAAATGTCTGTAAAATGCTGATCAAGTCTTACTAGGCTCACGTGTGGTGCTAAGAGGTGGCTGATGGGTCTCTGGCCCACAGGTCAGTTTTCTCCATTTTCAAAATAAAGAATACAGAATGAAAAACAAGACCAAAAAAGATTTGTATCAGACTTTATAATAAAAAAAAAAACTTGTCTGTCATAAAACATAAGAGCAATGCAAACACATGTCTGTGTGATCTATAGGAATCAGCAAAAACACCATATTACATGTTACACATACCCCCTCCATATCTCCACTCAACTACATGAGGAAAAACTCTGCTCCATTTACATGATAGTTACAGATAGCAGTTTGCAAATTTAGAATATACAGAAATAACAGTCAGTATATAGTAATATGGTGCACATAATATATCAAGAATATGAAGTGCGAAGATACTTTGACGTAAACAGTTTTTAAAAATCTCTGGTGTTTCATAGTGTTCCTCTGCATAATGAGTACTTTACTTTTGATTATTAAGGTTAATTTTCTGACAACAAGCATGTACTTTTATAATTTTACAGTTCATTTAACATTTTGACTGTAGAAGTTTTGTTGCAATGGAAAACTTTGGAATTGCTGAATTGATACTTTCACCGCAGTGGACACTAACAAAGTATAAATATATCATTAACGTATATAAATAGAGCTTTAAAATATTTTACCACTTCACATACTGTTATTTTTTTCTGACAGCTTTTCCTCTTACCTCTTACATGTAAACACAAGTATCTGTATCTTCTTTTTACATTTTTAGTTTGAGTACTTGCATTCGGGGGAATAACTGGTTATTTTATTTTGCAGCATTGCGCACCATAAACATATCAAGACGAAACACACGGAGTAAGAGACTCCGCCGCAGAGGAATGTGATGTCCGTGATAAACAAAAGTTCAAGTTGCATGGATGAAAGTGAAGTAGCCAACAGTCCCGCCCCTGATGACAGAGCGTAAAGTTTCCATTGAATTGGCATGTTTCCTAACATGTAATACTGAATTGCACATTGAAGGAAATTTAATATTTTTCAGTACATATTTTTTTTATTTATTTCAGGTTAGAATGATAATAAGGTACTATACATTACATTTTAATATCAATTGCAGTACAACTCCTCACTTTAACTCTGATGATGTTTAAGTGGGGCTGGACAAAGTTGCCTCAAAACATAACTAAAAGGTCAATAAATTAATATTCCAGTAGTTAGAATTCCTGTTTTTGATCCAGACAAGCTTGGTTCAGCCTGGGTTCAGTTTCCTGTGTTTCAATAAACACATAAATAAATATGTGTCCATATATGTTAACACAGTGTATATAGTAAACAGCACAAATCTGACCATCATATAGGAAATGAAGTGTAATTACTGCTATTAAATGTTTCATCTAACACTTTTTAGTTTAATAGTGTTTTAATTATATTAATGTGGCATGAGGTTCAAATAGCTTTGTAGAAACAGTCGATGTCAATGTCCCTTTGAGATCCACATCTTACTTTTAAACTTTAAGTGCATTGCAGAGCCTGTACTTTTTTACTTGTACTCGAGTAAAAAAAGTTCAAACAGTGCTTTTACTTTTACTTATACCATTGTCTTTTTCACACAATTTTATTTAAGTTAATAACTTCTATCATTGCTTGTAGTTCTGCAAACAGTGCGACATGTTACACCCCTCTGAGGAAATTCCTGTTATTTGATCATTATCTTTATGCTTAGTTTTGTTCACTTATAAAGTACTAAACATCGTTTTACTTGTTACTTTCATTGTGTTTCATCTGATTAAAAGGTCACGGCAGGTCTTTTCGTCTGATACTAACAAGTGCTCAAACTAGAATACTGCGTAATTTTTCATTTGAAGAGCGTAATGTGTTTACATGTTCTCAGTGCTCAGACTGTAGTTGTTTTATTTATTCCAAAGAACATTCAGTGCAATGTTTTTAATGGGTTTAGCATAATGAACAAAATAAGTGAGCCTGTTGAATTTTGTGCTGAAATGCAGCGAAGCCGCACCTTCTGTTGAGAGGTTCGTGTTTTCTTTTAACTATGAATTAGATAAAATAGACTTAAAGGTGCACTGTGTAACTTTTTTAAGTGACAGTCTTTGGTCTTTTGAGCTCTTACAGTCATTATTAATGTAAACATATGTAATGAAAGTACATCTAAAAGTCATGTCAGCTCTCGCAAACTTCTGTTCCTTGTATCAGGAGCTCTGTCTTTAAAAAAGTTGTAAAGCAAATTTTAAGTCAATGTTGTGCTGTTGGAAACAAAAAAACAAACCTTTGGTTGTTTATTAAACTTTAAATTGAACTTTTAAAGGTTTGGTCCCCCCTATTTTTTTTTAAAAAAAAGCCCTTATTTTCACATTTACCCGTAGTGTCAGGCCATGCAGGCTGTTTCAGTTTTTGTTGCAGAAGCTTTGAAATCAATGCCGCTGAAACTTGTTCCGCCACCCAAATGCAGCGGACCTGAATCGAAACAGGTTTGTGGTGTTAAGAGCATCAAAAAGTGACATTTGTAAAACTGACAGCACTATGACTGTATTTATGCAGTACCGCTTTTGGTAGAAAAAAATTTACATGATGATATACCACAACCTACTTGTCTTTCAGCTCCTCTCTGTCCAAAGAGGCCCTGCGATCTGCTGCTTTAGGTTCTTTATTACTTATTCAGAGAGTCGGCTTAATGTTTCAAGTTGTTGCTCGCATGATTCAGTTTTTAAAAGGCATCAGCTCAGTTTTGTACATCCACACATACACACAATCATGCACACTTGCTCGTACGTACACAGATAGTATTTGGAATATGTTATACATTTTATATGTTAGACTTTTTCTGAACAAGAACAATAAATTAGAATCAAACTGATGTAAGTATGTAAGTAAACTTGAGAAATTATATGTTGCATGTTGCTTGTTTTGGTGATGTTTTCTCAGGCCGTTTGTGTGGCTGTTATCAACTTTTAAAGCAGTTTGTTGTCCGTTTGGTTCCTAGAGATGATGTCAATGTTTAAAACATGTCACAAAAACAAAAACAGCAGCTTAATGTTTTTTTTGTCAAACAAATTTAGTGCTCCGGTGAGTATTTAGGGACATGGGATGTTGTGTGTCGGTTAAGTTAAAATAAACTACACTCTGTGTGCGAGTGTGTGTGTGTGTTTGTGTGTGTGTGTGCGTGTGAGTGATAATGTAGAAACATGTACAACAGTGGTTCAGTGATGTGTTTAAACAGCTCTTAGCCAACAGCGAAGGTCTGGTGCAAAGAGAAAGAAGATATAACAGACTTCAGTTCACATTACATGCTACATATATCATTTAATCACACATACACATCAAGGAAATTCAGTTATGAAGACAGTAATTTATCAAAATTAATGTCATTCCTGATTAGAACGAGAGATTTTTAAAGCACATTTAAAAACAATAAATGACCAAAGTGCTTTACGAGAGAGAGAAGCACGAGAATTAAAAAATACAAAAAAATGTATGTGCAAACAGTGTTAGATAAGTATTCAAATAAAATACGGGACAATTCAAGAAAATAAAATTAAGACAGTTAATACAGTAAAAACGGTAAAAAAATATCAGATATTGGTAGAGTGTTCGCAGGATGCTGAGTTGATGCTGGGGAAAAAGAGAAAGAGAAAAGCGGGTTTTGAAACAGTCAGATTGGTCAGAGGGTCTGAGGGGACGAGTAGTTGCAGTTACCAAACCACAAAACTTTAAACTATTTTAATATCTTAAGAATTTAAAACCTTTAATCCTCACCTTTGGTACATAACCATCATACAGGCAAGAGGCAACTTAAGCCAAGCAAAAAAAATATGACAGGTTGATGCAAAATAGTAAGCCTAATCACCTTATCTCCATACTAACTGACCTCGTTCTTTCAGATTCAAGGGGAGAAAATCTGAGAGAGATCCCCATCCCATCTCCAACAAACAGCACCAACAGTACCGACAGCCCCAGCAGGACCTGTTCATGCCCAAGTCCTGTGCCACAGACCACTGTTAAACCAACCTCCATCCCCAAAAACCCCACACTTCCCCTGGGCCTCCTCAAAATCTCATTGGGGAAAAATTGCAAAGGAGATGCTCATCTGATCCTCCACCCTCCCTCTAACTCTAGTCATAGGAAAGACTATCTCTGTTATGACGAACCGGCAAAGTTTAAGAGTCTATTTGTAAATGTGTGTCAGCAAAGTATTGAATGTCAAGGTGAACCACACTGGAGAGAAGGAGACCACGTGGCAAATGGCTATCGTATCAAAAATGATGGAGCTGAGAAGGTGGAAAACTGTAAAAGACTGAGGGTCATATGCAAAGGTTGGTCTACTTTTTGTGTGCTGTTGTTTGTTTGCAGGATGTGTGTCTGTGTGAGTGAGAATATATCATGTTCTCCTGCGGTCTTCAGTTTGTTTCTCGTTGTTTTTTTTTTTTTGTACACAGCAAACCTTCAAGAGGCTGACATGTTGCAGTGTTTCACCACAGGAGATGTTTTTCTAACACCACATTAATTTTTTCACAGTGTGCATCACTGCTGTTAGTCCGTCTGCAACGTGTAAAACTTAATATGTGAAAATTTTAGATAAACTAACTGTCTTAATCCTTTGCAGAGTCACAATCCTGCAGAAGATACATGTTTACAGATAATGGATGGAATCTTGAATTGACTGATATTTTTTAGATTTTATTCATTTTCAGTGTTTTTTTTTAAACTAAATAATAAAAACTGACCTAAAGAGCAACAGTCTGCTTTTGTGTGTTTGTAAAATTTTCATCATTTTTATCATTTTGTAAAATTTTACATGGAATTTAAGACTCAGAGGTTTGAGGAAATAAGCATTTCCTGAAGATTATACTGGAATAATCCTTCACTGTAAATTTAGTTCATCAGGAGAAGATTAACCAGGAGTGATCTTAAAACAATAGCCTTCGTCATTTTTTGATGAAATCAACTCTTCTCCTCTCAGTTCTGCCTTAGTGGCTTAAGTCAGGGAGTGCAAATAGAAGACAAAAGAATGCTCATGAATATTCATCTGTGTGTGTGTTTGTGTTTGTTTCTGTGTGTGTGTGTGTTTGTAATTGTGTCCAGTTAGGGAAGTCCAAGATTTGCGAGGGCAGCTTACGGCCTACAAAGTAGTGACAGGTTTGCTCTCCTGTGTGCTGCTGCTCCTGATACTGATGCGCTTCACCAAACCCACCGTCAAAGCTCTGCAGAAGAGACGTGAGTACACACACACGCACACACACACACAAAGGCGCCCACGCAGACACACACACACACACACACACACACACACACAAACACACTCACACACATACACACATGCACACACGAAGGCGCCCACGCACACACACGAGACACATTGCATATGCACACGTTTTCATCATCAGTATTTACTCAGTCGAAAGCTCAGATATTTTCAGATTAAGATTTGTGAGATTATAGATTATGTCCATGTAAGACTGTAGTCTTAAATCTGAAGGACGCTGTCAGACACCACAGAACAGACTGAGACTAGAACAGAACAAAATAATGGCCATAAATAATAATATCGATAATAATAATAATAGTAATAATAATAATAATAATAATAATAATAATAATAATAATAATAATAATAATAGGAACATTAAACAGAATAAATACTATTAAATACAATATTGTAAATGTGCATGAACGTTATAAAGTATAAATGTTTTTAATCCTTTCTTTTTAGTCATATTGTGCATCTTTTCTAACAAGTGCAATTGAAGTGCAATTGAATTGTATGAATCATGTAATGACAATAAAATGAATCTTGTCTTATCCTAATATTGAAATTCAAATGACTATATGTTGGACAGAGAGCTGATGTTTTTAGCTGTAAACTAAAATGTCTTGTCTTTAGATTCTGACTCACATTTTGCTCGATAATCGATAATAATTGGTTTACCACTTTTTTTCTAAATGAAGCCTCATCCACCGTAAACTACGAGTTGGGTTCATGGCTAGGAACCAAAGACCAAACAGCAACAATATGATACTGTACCATGTGCGCACATAAAAATACACAAGTAATGCACAAGTTTTTCACCCACAGTCACAGTGACTTGTGGGCACAAAAATGCATGTTCAAGTCATGCATGCTCATGACGATCAAGTGGATTAAATACTTATGAAAGTTATTTCTAGCACCTGTTGCAAAAATTAAAAATTAAAGTAAAACAAAAATTAATAAAATTATTCCCTTAACATTCCAGAAATGTTTTGTGGTCTCAGTAGTTTGCTAAAGCAAAATTAAGAAAAGTATTTTAAACTTCACTTTGCAAATATGAGTTTAGTTAAATTACCAGCAAACTACTGCAAAATGTTGTTAGAGTATATTAAGTACACATGGTTAAATTCACCCTGGCAGTGGTTGCACATATTGACCACAAGTGACTGCAGTCCCAAATATTCAAGGCCTCACCATATTTAACCAAAACAGTGCCCCCTAGAGGTCAGTGGTAATGATTACAATAGACAAATAGAGAGGAAGTCGTGCTGATTGTTCTGTTGTATTTACCTTTGTGTTCAGCTTTGATTTTGTTTTTCAGTGTCAAACAAGAGACAGAATCGCTGGATCGGACCTACGCAAAGTCACAGTGGTGAGTCGCCCACACACACACACACACACACACACACACACACACACACGTAGAAACACACACAGAGCCTTCAAAGATAAAGGTGTTGATCTGAACTTTTTCTCACCATGTATTTTCTTTCTCTGTTCCTTTAAGCTCTGTTGTCGTTGTTAAAAGCACATAGAAACACATCAGTGAGTCAAATTGTTGCACTAGCTGACATGTGCCTTCATTAAAAACACACACACTTAAGTTTATTTCAGCTTAATCCCACATACATCATTCATTCCCCCCCAAAATGCAAGAAAAGTCTATTTAAAAATTCATGTGAAATATTTGTTAAAGATTCTGATAGATTTATGTCTTCAGTAGGAACCACATTGTTTATAAGATTTGTTGACAAGAAACACATAAAGACTGATAGAAATTTATCCTTTTAAAATGTTTGTCTCTCATTGTGTCTCCATTTCAGTGTCTTACCATAGAGGGAAAACTGCAGTTAAAAACGATGGAGAGAAGAGGCTTTCGTATCCTGGTAACTTATGTTCATACGCATGTTGAATATTAGAACAAATGTACAGTCTTATGTCTAACTGCTGAACTGAAGGCAGGCTGGATCTGCTCAAGGTCAATGAAGATATTTCATCTGTCATTAGAAAGGTTTCTTTAAGCGTCTTTTGGAAAGCAGTCCTTAACAAACCTCTTGGGGGTTTTTTATCATTTTTAAAACCATCAATGACACGACTAGTCTTTTTCTGGGTCAATGGGGTTTATGAGTCAAAGTTAAACCGACATCAAAGATTAAATCGCCTCAAGTTACTTGTGTTTTGGCCAAAAGTTTGCACTTGAGCACACCTCAAAGACTGGAGCTGACTAAAAACTAGCATGTGTGTTCTGGCGTGCGTGGGAGATTCCTCTCTACACCATCAGGTGGCAGTATTTCACATTTATCATTGAAAAATGAAACAAGATCGAAATGATGTTGGTATACAAATCTTTGTTAAGACAGAACAACTTCTGCTTATCATTTTCATACCACTTTGGCTTATTAATAAGGGTTTAGTAATATGTTGTTAATTGAAGAGGAGAGTTTTACCTAGAACACAAATGCAAGTGGTCAATACAGATAGATAGATAGATAGATAGATAGATAGATAGATAGATAGATAGATAGATAGATAGATAGATAGATAGAT
>JAQMCX010000044.1:3163204-3175941 GCA_029814765.1 Acanthurus leucopareius | reverse complement strand
TAGATAGATAGATAGATAGATAGATAGATAGATAGATAGATAGATAGATAGATACTTTATTGATCTCCAAGAGAAATATCAGATCTTTTACCAGATGCAAGGCTGTTTGGAGGTCAGGATATATCACTCACTTTTAAGAAACTCTTATTTGCTGTTTATGTCTGGCCTTAACTGGTCTCTTGTGGAGACAACATGGCACTGGGTTCTGATAACACCAATAAAAGAAAAGTCTTACATGAGAGGTGAAGTGTCTTCAAGAACCTCAAGTCCAGTTGATTTCGTTTAGCACTTACATATATCATAATCCCAAAAACTGAGAACCTTTATAAATATGCAGTTTTTAAGTTATCTCACTGCTCCTTCAGTGGCCATTCGATTGATTTTAAGGTGATATGGACAACATTTACACTTAGCATATCGTCACTGATGCTAACGTAGCTATTCAGGGATTCAACCCAATATTTCTCTAATTTTAACAATCTAACAACGCTTTAGTTCGGACTGTAAGGACTCTGACTGTTCTTACTTGTAATGTAGTTGGTTTAGATTTGCTGAATCGTATTTTTATACTTTAAGATTAGAGGTTTTAGCTAAGAAGCCTGTGTGCTAACACTAAAGCTAACTCCTAAGCCTCAGAGGTCGATGACGACACGTGACATCAATGTCGTTCTGCTATTGGCTCAGAGATCCTTCGACCAATCAGATCTTGTCAGTAAACTTCCTCAAATGTGAGTATTATAATTATTTTGGACCAGTCAAAAAAAAAAATTCTCAGGAAAATATAGACTTTAATTCTGCATCTTTCTAAAAATTCTGTGGATGTGTTATTTTTATAAAATTATTAGTTTTCATGTAATTGTTGTCTTTAAATCCGACTTCCCTTCCTGTGTATCGTCAAATCAGCTCTGGAGCGACTGGCAGTCAGTGACAGCAGAGAGCCGTCATCCAACAGGAACAGTGATTACAACTTCTGACGTGCCTCCTCATCCTCCATCATCATCATCATCATCATCACCATCATCTTTGTCATCGCCAGTGTCCTGCATGGTGTTTACAGTTTTGTTCTATCCAGGTCACTCTTGTACATATGGGTTACTAGCTTGTTTGCTAACAAGTGCTTTCATGTTTATCAGACTGCTTCGGAGCTGTTAGGAGGTGTGTTTTTCACTTCTAGCCAGGCTGTGAATTTTTATTCCTTCAGGACCTCAAACTCACTGAAAAAACTCAAACTTATAATAGCAAAAAACAAAAAAACAACAATAAAAAAACAGATCTTCGAAATGTTCCACTTTTAAACATTCGTACAAACTTGAGAAAATTGCTTCACTATTATCTGATTCACTGACACTGTAAAATCATAAATTGTATTTCCCTTGTTGATAGTTTGTGGTATTTGATTAATATTGTTTACTTTTGAATTCTCAGTAAAAAAAAAAAAAACTTATCTAAGTTCTGTTTGACCTGATTTGTCATCTTTGAAGTAGGTGAATGGAAAATGTTGTAAATTTTGCAAAATACAGAGAGACAAAGACGAGGAGGAGGAAGGAGTAAAGAGACTAAGGTGGTTACTAAGCGCAGAGATGTGGTTTCCTCTGCCGTTGACACCAACTTCCTGTTTGTGTTATTTCTGTCATAACCTCTGCAGTATATCTCTCCCCCTCACCTCCAGTCTTTCTCTCTTCCTTTCTCATGTTTCTTCCAGTCCCTCCTTATTATTTTCATTCATCTCTTGTTGTCTTCTTTTGTCTGCCTCTGTTCTTTTTCTTCCCCCCACTTTCTCTTTTTGTCAGGGGAAGTTCAGGGTTGAGGTTTATTGTTTAATCATCTATTCGTCATCACACGACGTCAAACTCATCACTAATGACATTTTGACGACACTTTGAGGAAAATTGCATCAGTGGATTTCTTTGTGCTGCGCTGTTGGACAGTGTTTTAATGAAGGAGTGAGGAAAAAAGACTCAAACGTTATTCTGGTGACACACAGACTGACTGGTTTGTTTGGCCACACTGCAGCTGTACAGCGCCGACATGGACTTATTGTTACAGATGCATTTTGAGACAACCTGTTGATTCTTGATTACCTCAAGTTTAATTAGAGTAATTTGTTGTAAAAAAAAAAAAAAAATCAGCAGGCGTAAAAGAAGCTAACACACACTTTATGCTGCTGTAGAGCTCTGTGGCTGGTATCACAGGTCTAACTTTCATTGGTGGTGAAAGAGGCTGTCAGGCTGAAGAAGAGAGTCTTTTAGGTCTGTTTGGCCAAAGGTCTTTAGAAATATCAAAGAGGTACCAGGAAGGCAAAAACCGCTGCATTGAAGCAAAACAGCTAAAAAGTCTAGATGTGGACAGAGTTCTGGGAGACTTTGGAGAAAGGTTGGCCTCAGAGAAACTCTGGCAAACCACTTTATGGCTCAGGAGGAGAAAGCAGGGTCTTGTTCAAGTTGTGTTCAGCAAAAAAAGGGGAACTTTTGTGAGGCTGATGCAGAGGTGGTGAAGAAAGTTATTGAAGAACTCCTGAACCCCACCATCAGTGGTACAGAGACTAATGACGTCACATTAATTTGGCCGGGAGAGCCAGAAAATGTGTTTGAGATGATTAGATAGACAGATAGCGTCTCCAGAGGGTTTTTCAGATGTTATGATAACTTTAATAAATGTATTCTTTTGGTCTTTTTAATTTTTTTTTAACATAGCAGTAACAAATCAATGTTATCTTTCCTCCCTACAATACAAAATGGTTTGAATTAATGATATTTCTGCTATGCTAGCAAAACAGTGGGTTTGATAGTGGAAGAGATCAATACATTTGCAATCAGATCACATAAGTTAAATCATGTGATTGGATAAGACTGACTGATGTGTCACAAAGCTACAAAAATCTGATTCTCTCCCCTCAAGCTTAATTACTATACAGCCTTCATCAACTGTCAGTGTTGACTTACTGCATAATGCAGATGATGAATTAGTAAATGTCCAAAAGACATTAAAGCTCTTAAATATCGGCTGTTTGCCTTCACAAAAAACACACGTAAACAAAAGAATTGAAAATATTCAAACATTTATTACTTCAGACTGCAACACATCATCATGATTTAATTTTTTTCACCTAATTTTGTACCAACAGTCATCAGGTGGAACATAAAAACTGATAATATGTTGTAATGTTCTGTTCCTAGATTGTTGCTGCTGCCCCCTAGTGGACAAAAATATATATCGATCTATCTATAAACATACACACACGCAGGAATGTGCATGTGTGTGTTGCATACAGTACAAATCTCATTTCTGTGTGTAAGTGCACGTGTGTCGGTGTGTGTCCTGTGTGTGTGTGTGTGTGTGTGTGTGTGAGTGTGTGAGTGGGTGTATTGAGCCTCGTCCTCCTCCTGGTCAGGTCACGGTATGAGATGATAATCCGGCCTCATTGCAAATGTCCCAACTAGAGAAACAATGACAGATGACTGCAGATTACAGCTGCAGATTATCCCACAGGGGATTGAAACTGGGAGACAGAAATGGAGGAGAAAAAAAACAGAGAGAAATATGGATGTGACATATAAAGACAGATGAAGACATGACAGAAGATACAGAAGGAAACACAGACTGAAGAAAGAGGCAGAACGTTTAAACATGATGTGCTTTATTTTCTTCAAAGTTCATATTTTGCAGCAAAACAGTTTTAATAAAACAATAATAACATTTATATTAGAATGATGAATATTTTCAAATCAGTTTTATAATCTTATACAGTCAGAATGTTTGTTTTATGGGTCCAATTTTGACTGACAGGTGAGTTTCATTCAAAAAACACCACATTTAACAAAAATAGAAACCAAAAAACATTCAAAAATTAATTTCATGATAAGCTACGAGCCATCTGGCCTCAAAACACAAACAGAAACAAATTCAACACCAGAATCCCCCACATGACAGTCCACAGAGGATCTGACAGACAGATACTGGTCAAAATACAAATAGAAGTAATAGAAAGTGCTTTAGGAAGTCATAATTAAGTGATTAATGTCATTTACAGTGTGTGAGATGCATCTACAGTGTCAGATTATTGTAGAAATGTATGGAAAAGGGATTATTAAGACTGAATACTGCAACTTTAGAGCTTCAACGGTTTCCTGAAATAATGAGACAACACTTAAAAATGGAATATAGATGTGTAAAAAAAAAGATTCACACACAGTTTTAGTCAATGCTAGATCAATTAACCGAAGACTGGAGGTAAGTCTGTGAGAAGGGCAGGTGGTTATTGATGAAGCTTCAATCGTTTTTCATCATTCATTCATCCCAATTGTAGGCCCACTATTATTTTAAAATTAACAAAAAGTTAACTGGATAGAATCTTAGATTCAGTCTGTTTTAATTATGTTGAGATATCTGACTTTATGCAGACGACCCTCTAATGTTGTGCTGCTTATCCGTGTGAGATGCTGGAAGAGAAACACAAGACTGATTCATGTTTGATGAAGCTATTGGCTTTGACGGTCATCACTGTGACAGAGCTGCACTTTCCCTTTTACAATTAAGTGCAACTTAACTGAAGACATCAGTTCGTTTTCACCTCTGCATCTCTAACAAGGTTACTCTTTTTTTATTAATACAGTTTTCAGTAGTGTAATAGATTCATCTCTCCTCTCTCAGACCTCTCTCACATCAGGACTCTTCACCTCAAATAAATATTAAGACTCATTTCTCATCAGAATCAGTCCTATTACATTTTTACATTACAGAGCTGATAAAATTTTTAATTTGGGGTAAAACGAAAATGAAAGTAGTAACAAACGTGTATCTCCCTGAGAATTAGTGTCAGTTTCTTCTACTCTGAGACACAGAGTGCAAAGGCATGGAGGAAACCACCATCAACAGGTAGCACCTGCAAAGGTAGCATGATGGATGTTTCCTCATGTGCTGCTTCCTGTCTGACAGGAAGTTGGAGATCCACTGGTGGAGGTTAGCATGCTGAGCTCTTTCGCTTTGGAGTGGAGGATTTCTGGGATGATAAAGTGGATCACTGAGAAGAAGACAAAATTAATTAGATGTTTCTAAGTTTTTGGGTTTTTTTTTTTTAGTGTTTTTTAAAATTTGTAGCTCCAACCAAAACAGAACTGCAGGTTTCCTATCAGGCCAATTTTGAGTTTCCTGACAAGCTTTGTACTTAGTTGTACAGTCTGATCCTTTAATATTGTTATAGAAGTTTTTTTAATGTGTTAAGTAGCAATAACATTGTGTTTAACTTCTCGAAGGACTTGATGACATTGAGCGCCCAAATTTTGCACGTCAAGTTCCTGCAGCGAGGCAGTAAATGTGTTCTTGACACGTTAATTGTTGCAATAACATTTCCAACTTAGAGCAAGACTCATCATCATTGCTACTGCTGATGTTTGTGCATATGACCAATTTAAGTCTAAAACCCTCATTAGAACTTGCAAAATTAAAAATGACTGTGACGCAATGTTGATGTAAACAGAAATTTGCAGCTGCTGGATAAATGAAGATGGTATTAAAAGTGTAAAGTGTGTGCAGGTAGGAGGACTGTGCAGTGATATTTGATGCTGTATTTTTTTCATTTTTTCTCTCCTCTCCATTAAGCTCCTCTCTCAGTGTCGGATCCATTGTCCTCTAAGCCCCTTCTGCTGCTCTATTACCACTCTCACAAAACACACACATACACACACACACACACACACACACACACACACACACACACACACGCACACACACACACACACAAAACAGTCACAAAGAGAGAGGATTGACGAGAGAGAAAGATACATAATATATATTCATATTACATATAATGTACCATCACAGGCACACTCTGTTCGACAAAAAAACTCAAATGTTGTCAAATTTCAACATGAAAATAAAATGAAAGCAACATAAAACTTTGCATGTATAACAAAAATATACAGACTCATCTGAACACCAGAGCTTGTGGTCTTATGAATGAGTCAAAAGCTGTATTTTAAGCAGGAAATATAGCTTTTTCCATTTAAATACCATTACAGGAACTGTTTGGAGCCTCAATTCCTTAAAAAATTAGTACTTTTCTTTCCAGTTTCAAGAGCAATAAAATTAACAACTTTGTAACTGCAAGAGTCTTTCAATCACTGAGATCTGTTGTGAACAACTTTGACTGCGTCCTCACCAAACATAATGGCTTTAGGTGTAATATTTTTGGAGATACTGAATCCAGAATTTGGCTTGGAAGCTAAGATGTTTCTAAAGAAACTCCCACGTGTAGAAAAAATATGAAGTTCTCAAAATCTTAGCAAAAATATGTTGCAGAACATAGTTTTTTATCTCAATGAACATATAAATAAAGACTGAACAAATAGGAGATGATGCAGCAACATCTGTATCTGAAATGAGACAAATTGATCCTCATGTACCTTCAGCCTTCACACCTGACAGACAGGAATGATGCAGCGTTTTTTTGTCAGGAAAACATGTTCAGGAATCATTGTAACATTACAACAAACTGTTAAAACTTGTGATGATGTCTGTCCTGCACTAACAATGAAAATCCGGTCACCAACTGATCAACACTGCATCCATCACACACGATGTGACTTCTACCTTTAGTATATATGCATGATTATAGATACTAATTGATGGGAAAACCTTTATTTTCCAACATCCAGTCACTGTAATACAAACACACAAACAGTGAGGCATTTTGGGAAGCAGTTCATATTAAACAAAAGAGTGACCTTTTCTTTGGCATAATTGTTTGTAGAAGAGGAGGGAGGAGTGACAGCGAATGGGAACAGACAAAAGGAGTAACTCAGAGGGAAGGGGTGAGGAAGGAAAGGAAAAAAAATAGATTGTGATTAAGGGGAGGGAGGAGAGACACAACAGAGAGAGGGAGAGGGAGAGGGGGAGGAGGATTATTTACCATTTCAAACGAATAAATCTTTATTGTGTGAATCTGGCGGAGAGAGAGGGAGGGGAGGTTTAAAGCAGCAGGAGGAGACCGGTGATGTGGAGCAGGAAGGACGAAAAGAGCTTTTAACTGTTTATTTTAATGTTTTTTTACTATTTATTAGAGTTTTTTAATATGAAGTTTTGTTTAAACATCCTTAAGAAAATGCCTCAAGGAGGAGATGTGATCTGGAGCTGAATTAGAAACAGGTGGGTAAAAAGATGCATGTGTGTGTGTGTGTGTGTGTGTGTGTGTGTGTGTGTGTGTATGTGTGTGTGTGTGTAAAGGTGGGTGTGTGCTCATGTGTACGTGTGTATCTGCGTGTAAGAGTGAGATGTCGAGTGTGTGTGTTGTGTGAAACTTTGTGGTATCGTATCAGCTGATGGTGTGAACGTGACTGTATATGTTTATTTTTTGAATTATTTCCCCTGAAAGTGTTAATAACATGTTTCTTACTGATGATATCAGGCTTTTTGTGGCTTTAATCACACTTTCATGTCAGAAAAGCCTTTTAATTTTTTAACAATGACATTAGGAGCAAAACACCTGCCTTTGATCTGCTATTTTTAGAGCCGATCAATCAATTAATTAACCGGTTCTCTTGTTTTTGCAAATAAAAAAGGCTTGTTAAAAAATCTGTGATCTGTTAAAAGCCACAGAAGAAATTAGTAAATTGTCTACTAACACAAAATTATAAACCTTCAGTGATCGCATTTTTAAAGGCACATTCCTCAATTATTTGCACATGACAAACAGGATTGATAAAGTTACGATGTAATAACAAGAAACACCTGGTTAACGTTTGAAACTGTGGTCGTGACGACTTAAGCGGATGCCCTCAGTAAAGCTACTGTTATGGAAATATGATAAAAACAGCTGCAGTGAGAGTTTGTAATGAAATGTTGTGTTATTCTGATTATTTTTACAGCTGGACTGGTCGTCACATGACACTGCGTTGCATCAGGTCTGAATGGCAGGTGTCAGCTGGGCTCGAGTGCGGTGGCGAGGAGGAGGAGTTCGCATGCTGCTGCTCTTTTGGGTTTTCATAGAAAGTGAGTCTTTGGGTCAAAACGAGGTGGACTTTTTTCACTCAGATTAACATTTAAGATATTTAAATTCACAAAAAAAATGTAAATATTCTTCACTTCTAAAATGTAACTGCTGAATATAAAAGTGTCTGCTAGGTCACTTAAAATTCTATCTTCTAAAGTATCTGAATCTCCTACACTTGGTTTAAATCTCCTCCTCTTGTAGTCCCTCCATCCCTCCTGCAGCCTCCTCTTCCTCTGTCCCTGCCCGTCCACATGTCGGTCGTCCCTCGTCCCTGGCAGTTCCTCCCTTTGTCCCAGGAGGAGCTCGGCCCTCTTTTCTCCAACTCCAGCCCTTTCTCCTTCTACCAGAGCCTCTTCATGGTGCCTCCACACAGCCGGCTCCCCAGACCGGGACTCCAGGCTTCGTTTGGACCTTATTCAGTCACACAGGTAAGAGATGAGTGGAAGACAGATGAAATATACAGGTGATTTGACTGAAAAATGACAACATACACTGATTCTAGGACAGCTGATGCTAACTAGCTAAACACTGCGATGCTCCTTCTCCTCCCACAGCTCATATCGGAGTCCGTCCTCCCTCTCTCCTCCCTCCTGTCCGCCTCCCTCCTCTCAGAGCATGTGGAGAAAGAGAGGGACGAGAAAGGCCGGGAGGCGTTCAGGGTGAGGACGCTGTTCCACCAGCGAGGCGACGCCAGCGCCCCAGGGACCTGCGTCACCCTGCACGCCTTCAAGGAGACAGAGGAGCACAAGGCCTCCTGTGTGACGCAGGTGAGAACCAGAGTCTCATCCAACCTCATGATCCTTTACTTTCATTTCCTTTAAATGTCCGTCCTGTTTCCCAGCCTCCTTTAGGTCTCTGTGTGGTGACTCTGACTCTGCCCGGCGATTGGTTCGAGGATCAACATGCTAATCAATCACAGCAGTATTTGGACCACGGGCGGGGCAGCATCCACCCTCGCCGACGGGTGCAGAAGCGTGATTGGCAGCTGGGCAGACATCATCATCATCGAGGAAACTCTGTCAGCCGTCAGCGTTCGACTTCTCCTTCATTGAGGTGATTTTTAAAATTTTTTTTATTGGGTTTTTATTATGTTTTTTAATATAATATAGAATATTTTCAGCATTTCTGTTTGATGTTTCTGAACCTACAACTCCACAATGAAGAGCTGCTCTTTTTTAAAATAGGGGGTGTAGATTTTTAAGACATTATCTGCCTCATTTGTTACTTTTCAAAGTTGTTTTTTACACTGAACTTAATAACGTCTGCGCATGCTGCAGCAGTGTGTGACTTTAGAACGCATCCCAACATTAATCCACAGAGTCACTGTGGCTAGCATGACATTTTACACACACGTTGGGCAGAAGATCTAAACAATAACAATACCATATCATGTCAGTAACATTCATTTACTCTCCCTGTTCTCTGATCAGAGGATTAAGGGCTTCTGCAGATTATTGTTTTCTAAATTTGGAGACATTTTCAGGTGCTTCTCTTCTTCTGTGAGTTAATTGCTAACTAATGCAACTGCTTTTTAAATCTGCCAGAGGTTGTTTTCTGCCCTCTGACCTCTAGAGGGACCCCACGAGCATGTTACAGATTGATGCAACACAACATACATTATGAGGACACACTCTAAAAAACTTACTTTGAGAAAGGATTTTTAGAACTTTTCCACCTCTGATAGTAACACACAACTTAATTACCAAGATTTTCTACAATAACCAAAATCATACAAAGTAGCTGTTAGGAAAAATCTAATACAACAACAGTATATTTCTTCAGATTTGTGTCCAGGGAAACATTCTAACACCACCATTCCTCCTTAAATTTATCATTGAGTGCCTCCTTTATTTAGTTAATGACTTTGACAAATCATTTCTTCTATATTTCTGTCATGGTTTTTGTCTGCAGTGACTCAGCTACAGCTTTTTCTTCCTGGATCTCATTTTTTTGACTTTAAATTGTCCACATTTTTAGCTGAACAAGAAACCGCGATTTTACGATTTTATGATTTTTTTGTGCAGTTGAGAGACTTTGAAGCATGTTGTCTTCAGTCAGGAGGAATTGGTCTGTTAAAACAGAAAAAATGTTTGTGGACAGACGTGTTTATATCAGTTTGCATGAGTTCTTATTTATGAATCACATGTGATTACGATCCTTTATCAGTACGATTAATTTCTCCTTCATTTAGATACCACTCAGATGTTGATGGGGACACTCCGAGGGCCCTCAGAAACCACCGGGGCCCCATGGGAAACTACATACAGCTTTATTATTCATCCTTCGACCCAGTGGCCGACCTTGAGCTCTCACCTCGAGGGTATGAAATGAGAAAAACACTTCTTGAGGTTTGGCTGTAATTGAATTAATTTCTGTGTGTTATCATCCAAAATCTGCTGATCTTCTCCTGATCTCTCCATCCATCCATCCATCCATCCATCCATCCATCCATCCATCCATCCATCCAGATGTGTGGAGGACAGAGCAGCTTCATCCCAGAGGCAGCTCTTCTACATCAAAGCAGTGACGCTAAAGGAGGAGGATGACAAAGAAAGAGAGGAGAGCAGGACCAAAGAAGAAGAAACTTGTTTGAACGGGCAGGAAGGGGAGGAGCTCAGCTTGGACTCCCATGTTGTGATTCGCTATCACAGGGGTGTGGCTCTGATTGGGCAGCAAATCAGGGTGTCTGTAAATCTGAGAGCCAACTTCAGCGCAGAGTTTGTTGTCATAAGGTGAACGTTTTCTTAAAATGCTGTTTTGTGTCCCAAAACTGCCCACAAACTCTTATATCTATACACTGAAACTCTGTGTGTCATCAGGCTGAAGGTGAAGAAAGGTTTGGTGTCGATGGTGGCCCAGAGAACTTTGACCTCTGACCTGTGGGCAGTGACTCTGGAGAAAGGCCAAGGCTCCAAACACGACGTGGTGTCCATCTTCTGCCACAAAAATAGCATGATCAAACACATACACAAGTGAGTGCAACAAAAGACAACAATAACAGACAAACAAATAAAGCAAATCCATTCAACAAATCTAGTGATAACTGAGACAAACTCCATCTATTAAACACCAAAAGAGTTGCAGATATGTTCATGTGCATCGATGATAACAGTACAATGACCCTTTTTACTGCGTCATAACCTTGAAAGCATTTCTATCAATGACCTTGTGCAATCAGATTTGTTTTTAAAACCAGTGTGTTTTTAACTAAAAGGTCATGGTTTATCTTTCAGGTACCACTAATGAGTTTTACTACTCTCACTTGCAAATGCATGTAGGAATATTTCCATCTTGCCGTTGTAATGCTTTAACAGAAGGGGCAAGCAACAGTCCAGCAGATGGCAGTAATGCAACACTTATGAATGGAACCCCCCCTATAAAACTCAAAGGTAGAAGAAGAAGAAGGGGCAAGGACAGATGTGCAGTCTCTAGCAAGATATAACTTAAATATTTTTCAGGAAAATGATAGGTGAGAGGATTTTTTTTCTTTCTTTTTGTAGGCATTTATGTCCTTATTGGACAAAATAAAGAATAATTGTAAGGAATAAAGAAAGAGAGAGGGCAGCATGCAGCAAAGGACTCTGGGCAGGAATAAAGTCCAGACAGCTGAAGTTCATCAACAGTGTATCAAATGTAAAAGTTTCTTCTGCAGGCTTTGAGCCTTTTTTTTTTTAGCATTTTGCATACAGTCGCATCAACTTGCACCTGATGATCGAGTGACATCTTGGGTTTGTTTGTCTCATCACATGTTTGCCAGGTGGTGCATTAAATCAGAGATGGATTAAGGTCAATGTATTTCCCATCCATAACAATATGAATCAGTTTGAAGAAACAGAAATGTCAATCATGCAGTCAATTTTATTTACCCAAATAATTCGGAGCGACTTTGGATTGCACAAAATGCCATTCCCATTGCACTGTTTGTCTTTTTTCCAAATAACCTGTTCAGATTTGTCACAAGTCTTGTTTGAAGTTTTTAGCACCATAAAACTAAAACTATAAACTTTGTCGCCCTGCAGTCCCGCTGTCCTCCAGCAGGTGGTGTGTCTGTCAGTGGAGGGCCTCAGGCAGAGCTTCGGTGTTGCCATGGCAGTAACTGCTACTTGGTGGGTGGAGTATTCTGGGCAAAGTAACCGCCAATCACCGCACAGGACGTCAGAGAGCATCTTCTCATTCGCTGATCGACACATCTTTGGAATCGCTCCAATCACAGAGGTGTTTTATTTATTCAGTCATGACCCAAAAAAAAAAAAAAAAACAGAGTTTAAATTCCATCTGATTGGTTTAATCATCAGTCTGATTGTTTGTTTTCTGGTTTTCATGTCATCAGAGTAACACAATCATCAACACAGCCATACTGACGAGCCAGCCGGTGTCACTTCCGGTCGTTGTTCTGGCCGTGAGCCGCGATGGGAAGGTGTCCGACGTCACTTCCGCAGTCACGTGTCACTCTGCCAACGAGAGCACCGTCAAGGTTTGTTTCAGATAAAAATGTTGGATAAATAAATGTGAAAAGTATAACATAGTCGGATTGTAAACCAGGATGGAGCCAAACAACAAGGATTAGCCAACGCTTAACTTTAGCTTAGCTTAGCTTAGCTTGGAATAAAACCAAAGGGGAGGAATGTTTGCTATTAATTAACAAGATAAAATAAAAAGATAAGAAAAGGTTTGTTTAGGGTTTATAACAGGAATCATATCATGAAAAATTAGCTGAACATTATATGAAAAAAATGGATTTGCAAAGTAT
>JAQMCX010000044.1:3148752-3163104 GCA_029814765.1 Acanthurus leucopareius | reverse complement strand
GTTTAGGGTTTATAACAGGAATCATATCATGAAAAATTAGCTGAACATTATATGAAAAAAATGGATTTGCAAAGTATTTAGACCTCAACTGCATGAGCTAATGTGGTTTGATGAAGAGTCACTTAACCTTTTCTAGCACTGACAAACAAATTCAAAATCAAAAGGTATTTCGAAATAAAATTGTCACCACAGTTTTCTTCCTTGTTATGTAATTCTATGTGAACAAAAACTAAATAGCATTTAAATCATTTAATTATAATTCTTCTGCTGTCAAAACTACGGAGCTCTAAAGGGACACATTTTTTTTTTAATGAGTTTTACGGGCGCATGTAAAACCTTTAAGTGAGCACTTAAAAGTTTCACGCAAGCACGTAAAACTTTTACGCATTCACTTGCATCTTTGCATGCTCAAGTAGAACAACTTTATGTGCTCACTTAAAAGTTTTACGCGCTGGTGTAAAAATTTTATGTGAGTGCATAAAACTTTTATGAAAAAGAATAAACGTAAAGTTTATATAAAACTCACATAAACAACTTTACATGATCGCTTAAAGGTTTTACCTAAAACTCATTTTAAAAAAAAAAAAAAAAAAATCTGTGTCCCTTTAGGGGCTCCGTACAAAACTATTACGAATGTAAAAAAAATACATTTATTATGTTTTAGCCATTAAAACTGTTATAATTGAAGGAAAAGAGAAAAATAAAAATACGATAAGTGACTCCAAACTCTTAAACATTTGTGTTCATGTAGTACAGATGTCCTTTAATTACTGGTGTATTTAATGTTCACCTGTAATTTTTTCTTACTCTGCCCCAACATCAGGTGTCAAGTGATTGCTCCACCCTCTTTGTGGATGGCAGCGAATCAGGTTTGGGGAACTCCTGTGCGCAGGTGGAGTTTCACCTGGGAACTCTGCGTGGCTCCGTGTGTCTCGAGGTGTGGGCCCCCTCAGTGCCCCTGCGAGTGTCCTTGGCAGACCCCGTTCTTAACGCCATCGATGGTTGGAACCACTTCACGGAGGAAGGGTGAGGGATCATTTCCAGTGTGTTTTTACCGTGTTTTTATTCTTTTAGCCTTTTTTTTTAAAAGTTGTTGTACTAGTTGGGGGGGTTGCCAAAAAAAGGAAAAAATGCAACAAAATAATCACTTTTTTGTAACTTTTCACTCAAGAAAAAGGCACAAATGTGTAATAGGAACAATAAGAACATCCACAACAACAAGCTCTTTAACCACAGTGTTAGCTAAAGCTGCAAAAAAGTGAAGAAAGTTTGGATTTTCTTTTTTCTTTTAAGATAAAAGACAGCAAATATAGATTTGATGGTGGCAATAAAGGTCATATTTGAATAAAGTGCATGGTCCACAAGTGATCTGCATACGAGCATATAATCATTAAAATTTTTTAACCCCATTTTCAGTCTGGAAGCTTTCTTGTAAAATAAATTAATAATTTCAAAATGCAGTATTTACTTTCATTACTTACCAGAATACATAGATGTGTTAAATGCATTTTCTTCTTCATGAAACATTTATAAAGCTGATCATACAGAAATAAAAAAAAAATCCAGTTTTGTTTTTTTTTGTTTTTTTAATAACCAGCTCTTTTCAGCATCGTTGCACTCAGAAATGTCTCACTACTTTTAGTTAAATGTGTGTGTCGTGTCGCCTCAGGTGTGTGCCGGTGTATCAGCGCTCCTCAGTTCAGGTTCTGACTCAGTTCACGGCTCTGGACTCCCACAGTAGAACCACACACCTCCTGGGCTCATCTGATTGGTTCGTGGATGTCACTGATCTCGTCCTCGACTTCTTGAGAGTTGAGGACCCTCAAGTGGCTTCTCTTGGCTCCCAGAACAACCTGATTGGCTTACGACCAGGACAGACGTCACTCCATGTAGGTGATCGTTGAACAGAGCTGGACATCTTCACAAACCACCATCATCATCATCATTTCTCTCCTCCTCCCTCTCAGGTCATCTCTGAGCAGTGGGATGGCGTGCTGGGCAGGTGTGACATCACTGTGACCTCTGACCCTGTAACCGCTGGAGATCTGTCTGTGCAGGTGGTCAGCGGCCTTGGCATGTCAGTCACAGCAAGTCCCGCCCACCCCTCCATCGTCACCACCACAGTGACAGCCTACAACATCCTGTACAACCACCACCAGGTGAGAGAAAAGGTGGAGTTCTGATGCGGCAGGTTGCTGATAACCGGCAGCATCAGTTTCACCTCCTTCTTATGAGCTTTATTTTTAATATTTCGTGCAACTGTGGATTTTTTTCTTTTTTTTAAACTGCTGATCTGACATTTTCATGCAATCAGTACATGCATTTTGCCAGGTTTCCCAGCAGTCTCAAACCGTCATTCCTCCATATTCACATCAACTTTTTCAATGTACAATTAAGTTTAACACTGAATGCAACTACATAGAAAAACAGAGGAGAGAGTGTGCACCAATGCACCAATAACAGCGAGTTTTAGATTCTTCTTTCTTTTGTTGCTTTAAGATGTGATCAGACATCTTAAGTTTCAAGTGTACTCAGGCTTTTAACTGTTACTTTCACCACTAATGTCAACATTTCCTGAAAATGTTGAACATTAAACACCTGCAACTGTGAAGAAAAGGGAGGAATCATGTCTTTTTAGGAAGCTGAAGACTTTAAATGCAAACCACAGGTGCAAGAAGTCTTAAAACTGAACAAATGCTGAACAAAATCAACAGGTGTTGTCTCAAGTTGAAGTAAATAAGGCGTCTGTTTGAGAATTTACAGCTGGTCGTTCAGTAACAATGTGCTTGGCCCTTTAGCTCCTTTTAATTAAACGTCTGCTAAAAGTCTTGGTGTGATTTTTGAATCTTCATTTAAATTTGACAGATTAGTTCTGCTAAAGTCAAACCATCTCTCTCTTAAGTATTTTGAGAGTCATTCATGTCTTTATCAAATCCAGGTTAGATTACTGTAACTCTCTGCATATGTGGTCAGGACAGTCATCTCTTCATCGGCTATGACTAATTCTAAATTCAGCAGCCTGTTTTTTAACTAGAAAGAGGAAAAAAGAGCACATAACACAAGTTTTCTTGCCCATTTCAGGATGGATTTTTAAGATTCTATTGCTTGTTTTTAACATTTTAAAGCTTTCAAACTCCAGTCAGAGTGAAAACATCATCAAATCAGCTTCTTCCAGATGTTCCCAGAGCCAGATGCAGAGGTGACTGAGCCTTTGCAGCAGCTAGTATCTGGAATAACATGCTTGCTCACATAAAAAAGTACATATATTTAAGTCATTCCTTAAGACTGACCTCTTCTCTGTGGCTTTCAAATTAGGGTTAAATTCGGTGTCTCACTTGTGTATTTGAGTTTGTTTTCTCAGTCTGTTTTATCCTCTTTCAGCTGCTTTTTGGTTGAACAAGCTTGTCACGCACTTTGGTCAGCTGTGGTTGTTTTTAAATGTGCTTTATAAAATAAATGTGACATCTGGCTGATTCTTATGGATGTATTGGTCCATATAAAGTCACAATATGAGACACTTTAAAGACTTTTGAGGTCTAACAGCGTTTAAAAAAATCATGTGTCTCCAGGAGGCGTCCATCAGCGTCTGGCTCCAGTTCAGCGATGACACCGCCTCCCTCCTCTCCTCCTTCAGCGACCTCCCCTTCCACCTGCGGCTCTCCTCATTGGCCGAGTCCGTCGTCGTGGTGACACCTGAACCCGGTCAACGGATCTTCGCTCAGGGTGACGGAGGTGGGCCTTTACTGCGTGCAGAACTTCTGGTTTCGGTCTGCTCTGACCAGCCAATCACCTCTAACTCCATCAGTGAAGGCGTGGGAGACTGGACAGACACTGCAGGAGCAGGAGGCGGGACCAGGAGGTTGGCGAGAGGATCTGGTTGGATAAGAGTGAACCTGGACTTGGCCTTCCTGCAGCCAGTCGGGAGTAAGAATAAGGATGGCGAGGAGTTTGAGTTTGACATTTCTGACACGCTGGTTGAGTCAGACAGCGATGTCTACGTGTCGAACTTTGATGACAGCGAAAGTGGGAATGTGAGCAGTGAATACTACGACAAAATCAGCGGGAGGACAGCGAACAGGAACTGGAATGAAGTGGGGAACGTTGGGATTGTCAGTCGGAATAACCTGGAAAGAGCTGTTCTGATGCCGAGCCAGGAGGGCGGCGCTGTGTACTTCTCCCCAAGCCAGGAGAGAGGAGGAGAGAGGAGAGAGGTAAAGGAGGAGGAGGAGGAGGAAGGTCAAGGAGTTCCGGAGCTGGAGGTCGGCATGGGCGCCGTCCTCTCTCTGCTTTGTCTCTCTGCCGTCCTCTTCCTGGCAAACTGTCTGCCCTGCGCACTGCGAGACAGGAAGAGGACGACGAGAGAGGAAGACGAGGAGGATGTGGATCTAGAGGGAGGCGCAAAGGAGGAAGCAGGGGAGACGAAGAAGACAGAGTCAGACGAGAAGGTTGGAGAGGAGAAGAAGAACACGGAGTCAGACGAGAAGGTTGGCGAGGAGAAGAAGACAGAGGAGGAGAAGATGAAGCAGGATGAGAACAATAAAGAGGAAGTTAAAGAAGTAGAGATCATTTGCTGATTCGTGCAGAGACATAAAGAAGATGAAGCAAAATAACAGTGACTTTATATTATAATTACTACAATATTACACCAAACTGCACTGCACAGCTGCATTTTATAGTTTCTGATCGCTCTGCTTCATATTTATTGGTCAACCACAATCGGACATCAGTTTTTATTTTGCAACGTGAATGATTTGACACTATGTGATGTTGCTGCTCTTTCGTCCTCTAAAATTAAATGTAAAAATCTGTTTCAGATCCTCAGAACCAAACTTTATGATTTGTAAGCAGCAAATATGTCTATGATCTGGATTCTGATGTTCTATGATCTACTGATCAGTTTCCATCTAAGACATCTGTTTTGTTCTGTGTGTCATTCACAAATCTTTGGGGCTGAATGGAAAAAAACTATATTCAGTTTCACAGCAGTTTTGTGAACCGACAAAACCGAGAAGTCATCATTTGTAAAATCTTTTCAGCCCCACACATCATGAAATGTAAATATGTTGAATAAATACTTTGTATTTAGAAACCAACTTTAAACACTTAACCTAAATGTTAAATTTTCAGAAAATCTTACCTTTTGTTTTGTCGGTCGTCTGTTTATTGTGCGAGTGTTTTTGGAATAAAATGTGCTGAATGAAGCTTTTTTGTACAAAACGGCTGGTTCTGACAGAACTGAGTAAAGTTTGATAAAATGAAGGTGTTTAACATTAACAACTGAGACAAAGTCATAGGTGATGAGCATATCAGACTGTGTTGGATGTGAGAGTAAAAATACTTGTAATAAAAACTCCAAACAGTTTCTGTCTGTGTGGATTTTTCAGTATTTACTCTAAAAGTTGTGAGTATTCCTTTAAAAACTACTCCATCAATCTCCAAGACTTCAAGATCTTTGAAAAATGTGTGTATTCATCATAACACTTTCAACAAATTTTTATATATTATTAACATACACCGCCCTCTAGTGGTGTAAAGGTGAAACTGAAAGAAAAGCAGCTCTAGTAAAATTTAGTCTGCGTGTGGCTTTGCTAAAAATGGCTGGAAAAAGTAGAAGTAAAACACACGGAACTGTAACACTTTGATGGACAATAATTAAATAAAAAGTTTAAAAATGATTCATAATAAACTTAAAAAATCAGAACAAATCCTGAATGAATTTTCAGTGTCATTTTAATAATCACAAACACAAGATTTTGCCTTTGGTTGGCACCTTTAAAACACTTCATCCTCACAGTTTTTCATCCACACTGTTTGTAAAAACAATGTTGAACACTTGTTTCTCTACTCAAACCTCAGCAGAAACTTGATAACAGTCATATTTCCTGTGTTATTTAGATGTGCAGTAGGATTTTTACATCTTAAGTTAAGTTATGTTAAGTTATGGCACAACACCTGGGTATTTTTGCCCACATGTGAAAATAAGTTATGATGACCAGGCAGCATTTTTGCACAGCTCATGTGCACATGACATTACTACCAACAACTTCTTAAAACAAGTCAAGGCTGCAACTTTACTGTGTTTCCTCACATCTGATTTTGTTCTTGTATGGATTGGCTTATTGTTGTTATTCTGTTGCATTGAAGCCTCTTTGGACTGCATGCCGAAGAGTTCCAAGGACCATTTAACAAATGCAAATTCAACATTAAGATCAACTCCAAACCTTTTATCTGCTTCATTTGTTCTGAAATAAAGTTACAGCCACAAATGACCATAAAACTGCTTGTTAGTCAAGCACTTCCTATGAAAAAGGAAGGACTGTATTTATAAATGGTGTCTATTCCTAAATCCTTTTTGCAATAATTTGTTAAACCCCCTGAATTAAAGCTGAAAGTCTACACTTAAGTAACATTTTGATTGCTTTATTTTAAAGCCATTGTGGTTTAAAAAGGCAAAATGACAAAATTAGTGCCACGGTCTAAATATTTATGGATCTGATTGGATTTTATGAGATGCTTTTTTTGTCTATAATTTATATTTATACCAAAATTACACTTTCTACCATAATTTATCAGCAGAAACCAAGCAGTGCTATGTGAAATCAGACATGATGCACCCCGTGTTGCCCAAATGGAACGATCCTTTGTTTCAAAACCACATTTTCATTCTACTCCCATGATTCAGCTGTGAGATCGGCAGTCAAATCAGGCCAAATTGGACCTGATAGGAGCTTATTCTGGCAAACTTCTAGTCAATAGTAATGTGAAGTACACATGATTAGCAGCTAATGAGATAAAGCCTGGAAGAAAATGGTTTGGTCCTGTAACTGAAGAGCTTATAACTGTAAAGTTTTTCATCAGAGAACAAAAACATCTAAATACTGTAAGAGACAGAATAAGTAAATATTTTAACTGTTTCACACTTTGTATTGCTGCCGTATCACCGTTTAAAAATAAAAAAATGGCACATGTGCGTTTGTGAGTAAAATATTACTGGCTGTAACAGTGCTGTCGCCTACAGTTTACTCAGTGTGTTCAGTCCACGTCCAGCCCTCCCCTGACCTGCAGTCCACAGCCTGTGGCGGACTGCTGATGTGTCCTCAGGTTGCAGATCCAAGCAAACCTCTTCCCACACTGGTTACAGCTGAACGGTTTCTCCCCCGTGTGAACTCTCTGGTGCTTCTTCAGGTTTCCAGCCTCCGAGAAGCGTTTTCCGCAGGTTTCACACCGAAACGGTTTCTCCCCAGTGTGGACTCTCTCGTGGGCCTCCAGATTGGACAGACCAGAGAAAGCCTTGCCGCAGGCTCTGCATACGTAGCTCTTCCTGCGCCGCTCGCCAGACACGATGATGGGAGCCTGGCTTTTATTGTGGCGAGCCAGGAAGCCAGCTTGGTGCTGTGCAGCGATGCCGACTTCGATGCTGGCCAACGCTGCTGTGTTTCCCCTCACAGGTAAAACTGTCTGAGGAGCCATTGTGGAGCTTGAAGTCCTGCTGGTTGAGCTGATACCAGAGGTGCTTGTTTTCTCGGAGCTGTCGGTGTTACTGAGAGCAGCTGTGGTGGAGGACAGTGTGCTGCTGTTATGACGCTGCTGCAGGAACTGAGCCTGTGCATTTCTTATCATGAGTGACGTTCTGCTCCATGGAGGCTGAGAAGAACCGGCCTGCATCCTCAGAGGTGTGGACGCTGAAGTTCCTGCTGACAGAGCTGGAAGGAGAAAAAACAATCGGTCAGCCTACATCATGACTGAAACATGAAACTGGGCTTTTCTGTCGACATCTGACAATAAATCAGCACAGCATCTATTTCTACACTGGATCACCATGTAATTTTAACAAAGACTGTATGACTGTAACTTTCTCGGCCTTCAACAGATACAGTTCACAGCATGTCTGAGTCTGAAGAAGAAACCACACAGAAGTTTTAACTGATGCTAAAAGGAGAAGAGTAGATGTTGGACAGACATTCAGTCAAGAGCTTTGCAAAATAAAAGGCTGCATAAAGACATGGAGCTGAACTTCTTGCTGTTGGACAATTAAATAATATTGGCTGGCTTGCAAAGTTATGTTTCTTGTGTTGCTCGTTTGCAAAGTTGTTGGCTCATTTTTTTCTGGTCATATGCTATTATAAATTAAGTGTTTTAGACCTGTTTAAGGAGTTTTGTCCTTTTCCTCCAAACAAAAAGCATAATTATATTATATTCTTTATAAAAGAAGACAAACAAACTGACAAAAAAAGACAAAAAAAAGCATCACACAAAGTCTGCACAAGGAAAAATAGAAGATCTTTTACCTTGTGACACCGATGGCTGGACGTGAACTCTGGAGCGACTAGACGTTGAGGAGAAACTCTGCTCGTTACTCATTCTCACCGAGCTTTGTGGTGGCTGAAGCACATGCTGAGGTGGTGGTTCAGTCTCCACGATGATAACTCCATCCTGGTCACACTCCTCTGGATCATCATTGGCGAGGGAACACGAAGCACCAGCAGGGGCCGATGTAGAGTAATTATCAGGGGCCCAGCGGGTGAAGAAGGTCTCCAGTTCAAACAGAGAGTACTCGGAGCTCAGAGGATTGTTGGTACTGGATCTCTGCTGTTGTGTGTTGGGGCTGGCTGGTGTGTTGGTGTCTGGGACCCTCAGCTGGACTGCAACTGTACTGCTGGAGTCCAGTGATGCTACAGGGGTCGACTGAGGTGCTGCAGACTGGGGAGGGGGGAGGGGAGGAGGGTTCGTGAGCAGAAAAGGCGTTAAAACCAGGAACTCAATCTAATCACAGTCCAGGACTGGATGAAAAACAGTTGGACATTTTGAAAAATATGCTTTTTTTGACTTTTTCGCAAACAGTAAGATTAAAAAAAAAGATGCAACTGTCACGTCTGCTTCTTCAGTACAAAGCTGGAGTAGTCTATTCACTGCTGTAAACAAACAGTTTCACACCACAAATTCATATAAAATCAACAAAAAGACACAAAGATGAAAAGACAACATTCAAACCAGACATGATGAGAAGTAAAGGAGCTGTTCATGCAGGTGAAGAGGCTTGTAAGGAGAAGACTAAGACATCACCTGTTAGTGAACCCAAACATGTGCGCTTGCTAACACCATGTAGCATGTTTGTAGCATCGTGTCAAATTCAGCTCTTAAATTTGACTCATAAGTTAAGGATGAAGAAGCAAACTGCTGCTGTAACTTTCTGCAGTTGTAAAATTCTGCCACAAGTGAGAACAAAGTGCTGTGCAGCGTTGTGAGACAAAGGTAATATTTGAATGTCAAAAAGAGCAAGTAAGTATGAAGCAACAGTCAGGAGGCTGCTAGCTTAGCTTAGCTTAGCTTAGCATGAAGCAGCAGCAGGGGGAAACAGCTAAACTGGACCGGCTAAAGGTTAAAAAAAATACACCTACTAATACTTGGAATTTTTTCTTTTAAAAAAATGTAATAGTGCTGTATAACTTGGTGAAATTAATCCTGCTTGGAGGGACATAGATTTTTGAAGGAATCTGGACATATGGACATTATGAACTTGGTAATATTGTGTCACAATTTTGTAATGTATGATTTAAAATAAAAACACATATTCACATGTTGAGTTTTTATAAACTTTTAATGATTTTCATTGCAAACTGTGGACATTAAGCAGAATTTTTACAAAATTGTGACACAATAGAAAAAAGCTATTGTTACATTTACAGCATATTTCTGTATGGATACAATGGTTTGCATTTTTTTATATAGTGATCACACTTTAAATGGACACATTTCTCAAGCAGAGAATTAATCTTGTAGATAAAAAAAAGAAAAAATATGTTTTGGGAGTTTCTATTAACTGACTATATTTCCAATAGATGAACATCATTTAAATATGTTTAAGAAGCACACAATAATACTATCTGAACATCCCCACAGTGTTTAAAGTCTGTCCTGCACTGCCTGAAATTTCTTTTATATCAGTGACTTGATCGCTTCAGGATCAGACTTCTTGGATTTGAAATTTTAGACACAATTTTTAGGATGATCAAAAACTCACTAAAACTTGCCAAAAACTGTTAGATATGTTTCATCTAAGAAGGAGTTTGGTATATAGGCTCAATAGTGCCCTCTAAAATTTTTTTTCCCATTATGGACTGATCTGCAGATTATTTTCTCCATGTACGAGTCGATTGTTTTAAAGTTACCCACAACCCAAAGTGATAGTTGTACAATGTTTGTCCTATTAAAGTGGACCTCAAAATAATTAAAAATTTAAATTTCATAATAATTTGATGATATTTGGTCGGAGCAGCCTTTGTTCATTCATGCTAGCTTTTATTTGACACTTCATAATTTGAGAGTTTACAATAACCGAGAGGAATGTAGAGTTATTGTTTGACACTATGATCATTGTCTTGCTGTTCTCTCTAAATTCCAATAAAGATCTGATTTGGTATTACAACGTTTGTTATTCTAGACTCTTAAGGGGTTTTCTGAAACACAATGACAGAGGCGCATGTTTAGGTCTTCATCTACGTCTGAGGATGGTGCCTCTTTTGGTGTTTTTTCAGGTTGCTGGGGTCAGAAAACCTCTCGGGACAGAGTGAGCATTGGTATGGTCTCTCTCCGGTGTGTATGTTCTTGTGGATCTTCAGGTTCCAGAACTGGGAGAATTTTTTCCCACAGATGCTACAACCGTACGGTCTCTCTCCCGTGTGAGTCCTGAGGTGGGACTCTAAATTTGCCGGGGAGCTGAAGGCTTTACTGCAAAACTTACAAATGCAAGCCCTCTTCCTGGGAGTTTTCTGCTGCATATCAGTGCTGTTATAACCTCTCTGACCCTGACTAAGACCTGGCTCCTGGAACTGCTGAGGCCCCTGTATGTGACCTAAAACCTCAATGGGGCTGGACTCCTCTGACAGATCGATAACAGGAGGCTGCTGCTGAAAGGACACAGAGGTGTGGAAGTCTCTTGAGCTTTCAACAGCCAATCCCCTTGCAGAGCTGCCAGACTCTGCTCCAACGAGTGAGGTGGGCAGGTATGAGAGGGGAGCACAGTGTGAAGAAGGCCCTGGGAGGCTGTCTTCATTACAATAACTAACCCCCTCGTTAGTCCACAGCGAAGAACGGCCATAGCTGACCTCTGAGAAGCCCCGCTCAGACTCCTGCAGGTCAGACAGCTGGTTGGTTGAGGTTTGTGTGGCTTCATCGAATGGCAGAACTGCTCTGTAGTCGTCGGTGCTCGACTCCACCAACCCTGAAGACAAAGAGACAGAAGCTGAACGTTTTTCTATTAAACTCTGTATCCATTAAACAGGGTTAACTTTAGCATTTTCTTTTTTTTTACAGTAAGTTCTGCAGCCAGATGCATGAAACTTATAAAACAATGTGAATGCAAGAAAACAGCATCATATGTCAGTCTTTATTATCTATTCATTCTTATTTTCTTAATTCTTTTCTTTCCTTTTTCTGTTTCTACGAATGTTTGTTGCCTCAATTTAGTATTTGGTTTTCATATCAATGATAAATTTAAAAAAAGACATCTTATCTCTTATATTGTGATAATGGAGCAAAACACACAGCACAACAAGGTGGATGCATTACTCACCTTCCTGTATACTGAGGCCTGACTGGCTCTGAGTTCCTGTCACTGGCTCCACCTCCTCCACCTTCACCAACACCACATCTGGCTCCTCCTCTTTCTATGACAGAGAGAGAAAATGTTAGAGCTAAATATCATACATACTGCACACTGCACAGCCTGGACACCATCTGTTTAAGCTCCTCCCATCAGGCAGGTGTGCAAACCGACTCAAAAACAACTGCTGTGAAACTTCTTGACTCACACCTCAACCGAAACTGCTGAACCATGAGCAACATTTGTAATTCTTGCTGCTGACACTGAAACAACAGGTTTAACTGGTTCTCGTCCGAAACCCGTAACATGGGCAGAGGGGTCAGTGTTGTGAGAGTGTTGGATTATGTTCTGACCTTTGTATAATGGAAGAGTGACAGGATTGTTGTGTAAGCACGTCAAATGTCACATTAGAAAAGTTAGAAACCAGTAAACAAGAAAGATAATAGAGCACTCCGTCATCACACAGTCTCCTCTTCCTGTTTAAACATTAAGACTGCAAACCAATTTCCGACCATCTTCACCCAGTTCAAAATTTTCCAAAACACCTGTTTTTATTGACCTACAACTGCAGTTATGTGTGGAAGAAAGGCCAGAATGAACAGAATTTCTATGTGACTGCATGAACAACTGGGAGGACATTGAGGTTAAGTGGGTTTGAAAGGTTTTTCAAATTAACTTTATTTAAAATTTCTGTAAACTTCAAGGAAAGTTCAGTACTTTGAAAAGTTTGAATGAGATTTGAAGGTTGAATGATATACAAGGAGAGCTGAAAATGTACAAATTGTGAAAATTATGTCCATTTTTTTTAAAAGAGGAAAATTTTCGACAAGATATCAAAGATCTAAATTACATCCATTATGTTATAAATGACCAAAATGATTTGATTAATAAATTATCTTTCATTGTTGAAAAATGTGGAGGGAGGGGGGCTGAAAAATAAGCAGAATAACAATAAAAATATACGTTGTGAGCGCTTTAAGCATACAAGTTATGTATTAATATTACATAAGAAAAGAAATACAAGATATTTTCATAATGGTTTTGTCCCGTCTCCACTTTAAATACTTTTTAGCTGATATTTTTGGGATAATGAAAGCAATATGTGACAAAAACGGTATGTTTTATACATACACAGTATTAAAGGCCTAAATATTTTTTTCTTTTTTTATAATTCATGCCATAAAAAGATGCATAGGAGAAATGGGCTGCAACCTCATATTTAAAGAAGATTGTGAATGAAATAAGACTTTTTAATGGTTAAAGAAAACATATTTATTTAATAATGAAATGTTACAACTATAAAACACATAGAATATGTTCATTTCCAGTGAGACTCCACTTTTTTTACAATGTCCCACAACATTTACTCCAAGAACATGGAAACCATTTTCAGACAGAAGTGACTGATGGTGGCCAAGTCTGTATTCCAACACCAGTCATTTTAATTCATGTCCATCACATAACTCATAAAAAACAGTGTAACACACACTGTTGTTTACTTTTTCCACACAGTCCTGCTGCCCCAAATATTCACTGGTTCACCACATACGTATGAATACACCCCTTAAATAGTTCCCAAAATGCACAACTTCCTCCTGAGTAAATTTTGCCAACAACTATGGTGACCAGCTGTTCTGAAAATAAGAGTGTTTATTAAAGATTCACATCTTCAGTAGGAACCAACGGGGAGGGGCTGAGAACCAAAGACAGATAAGGGGATTGTTGGTTTGAATGAGATTTTTTTTTAGCATCCAAAGCTTTTTTTTTAGGTTGTTTTTAGGAAACTGGGGAAACAAAAATATTAAATGACACAAACTGTGATGGAAAATGTGGTCAAAGATGAGGTGGAGGAACGAGGAGGTAAGGAGATGACAGATGTCCTACATTTATTGCAGAACTTGACGTCAAGGAGATCAGTATTAGCAACAATACAACAGGTGATCATCAGGAGTATTTGCACCATCGATTTGAGGCCATCCTGAATGTAAGGTGTGTTTAAGTCCTTGTTTGTCCACATAAGGTCAAGCTCTACACCTGCAGGATTTTACTGGGTATTAGAGACCAAAGATTAGTGTTTGTTGCTGAATGTCCTCCTGCCCTCTTCCTATCAGGGAGACCCCAGCCCTTAGCATTGGTTACTATGGTGAGGGTGGACGGGGAGAAACCACACTAATAACCTTAAAGACACAATATTGATTATAACCAAGGGACTCAGCATCAAAGCTGCATGACTCAAGTGCAAAGATGTACGGTGGCAGATGTAGAGGTGTTAAGGGGTGGCGAGGCCTGGGGGGGTGATACTCTCTAAGCGAGGGGGGATTTGAGGGGAGAAAACAACATTTAAATTTGAAAACAGCGGGGCTTTGATTGGGTGAGTTGGTTGGCTGGATGAGCAGAGTGAAGGGACAATGACATTCACACAGCTGCTGATGATTCAGTTCGATTCAATTCAATTTTATTTATAAAGCGCCAAATCACAACAAAGTTGTCTCAAGACACTTTACATATAGAGCAGGTCAAGACCACACTCTATAAATACATTTAAATTTTAAATTTACAGGAACCCAACAATTGAAACAATTCCCAAATGACCAAGCACTTGGCAACAGGAAAAACTTCCTTTTAACGGGCAGAAACCTCGGCCAGATCCAGACGGCACCGGTCGTGTTGAGGGGGGGGCTAGGGGAATGAGGATGAGGATGATGATGATGATGAGAGTGAGGTGAACACCAGGAGGAATCTGGAGGAAT
>JAQMCX010000044.1:3126375-3148652 GCA_029814765.1 Acanthurus leucopareius | reverse complement strand
TGGAATTTGGCTATGGGCACCAGAGGGCATATAGGTAGAAGGGTTGGTGTAGGACCAGAATGCACCTGGGTGGGCCTGTGGTTTTTTACCAGAGCAGGAGAGGCAGGATCTTTTGTTCTTTGTTTGCTTGCTTTGGAATAAATAAATCATGAAAAATATAAACTCTGGAATGGACATTTGGTTTCTTCTGCCTGCGTGAGATACAAGCCCATGGTGTAAAGTGGCTCTTTAATTTGCATTTTTTTGAAGTTTATAAGTTTTGACAAATGGCCACTACACACTGTGATGCACTTGTGATGCATAATGGTATCCACAGCTGGCAGAAGCACAATTACAGCGTGTACACGTGTCACAGTTTACACACATCAACTCAAAACTGAGAACACCTGATGCTAATGGTGTGATGAAACCAAAATTATCTGGTTCAGAGTGAACAAGTGAGTTGAAAGTTGATATCTTTGATAGTTAGCAGTTACTCTGATCGTATGCTGTCTGACACATTTTCCCTTTAAGACACTGCTGAGTATTGTGGATTCTTGAGGTTATGAATGCAATAACAGCACATTATTCAGATAAGGAAAACATGTTTTCTTCTGGGCCTGTGGACTCTTTTGACTTGACATTTCAACAAAGTGCAAAGCCAAAGCCTTCATGAACATGTCAAATATGATTGTTTGGGGCAAACAACATCATTGCCTGGGCCCCCGAAAAAATTGTATTTGATAAACTTTAATAAGCAGGAAAGAAGAGCTAAATGTTGTTGATGTGTTTGATGGTCAGTGTCTTTATTCTGCATCAGGTCAGACCTTAGAAATGTAATATTGCAGATTTAACGCCACTGAAGAAACCTGCTTCATCACTGTGAAGTTACAGAGCAAAGATGTTGTTTTCATGCTCTTAATGTTTTGCTGACTGTGCTGTACAAGGCAGACGGATCCTCCACATCTTCTGGACTTCTTATTCTGTTAACCTCAAGGCAAAAAACATAACAGCAATAAAATGGTTGGAAATGATATCAGCTTTGTGTGGAAAATCAAACTTTTAAGGACTCACTGTGGAGACGCACTGGCGCGCTCACAGTTAACAGCAGTGTACTCAACAGCATCCTCTTCTTCCTCTTCTTCATTCTTGTGCCTGTTCATCTGAGCTGGACTGATGTTGGAGTAGAGAGGATCTTCCTGGTTTTTAGGGAAGTTGATGCTAGCATAGCACAGGTCGTCCTGCTCCTCTGCTTGTGTTCTCTGTACAGCAGCTGAAGGGTTTTCATGCACTAAACCCATGTTTAGCTGAATGGGAAACATCTCATAAACAAGAGAACTTAGACACTTAGATCATGATTTTTAATGATTTTTGCTACAAAATGACCATTCACTTTAACATTTGCAGGGTTAAGGGTAAGAAGATTGTTGTGTCAAATTGAAAAAAGAATTAAAAAACAAGGAGATAGAGACAGAAGGTTGAGTTGGTGTGAAGAAAGCCTCCACACTCTTCCTCACCTCTGTCCTGTTGTCTGGTCGCCCTGCAGTTTGTTTTGAAGACATTTTTCTTCTGGATAGTCTAATAAATGAAGAAACTTATTAATCATGAAGTGAAATGACTCAACTTCAAGACAGAAGATGCATTACTGAAAATATGACCTCAGTTCTAAAAGTTAGGTCACAGAGTCAACTGAATGAAAGAGAATGTGATAATTTTTTTTTTACATATTCATAAATGTTGGATGTACAAAAACAATATATTAAATGTTTAACCTTTCTGTTTTTACATATTTACTTATTTTGGATTTTGATACCAGCAACATGTTTAAAAACAGGTTGGAACAGGAGACACAAGACTCTGAAAGGTGGTAAATTCTCAAGACACACCTGTTTGAAGATTCCACAGGTAAATAGGTTCATTTATAAAAGGTGATAATATCGTGATTTAGGATGAAAGTAGCATCTTTGAAATGTTCAGCTGTTCACAAGTAAAGATGAGGTGAGATTCACTATTATGTGAAACACATTCATTTAAAAAGGACATTGTTACATGGACTCAGGAACATTTTGTAAAACTGTTGTCGGTCAACACAGCTTGTCTGTAAAAGACTGAATTCTGTTTTTATTTACATTTTTCACGTTGTCACAACTTTTTTTAAACTTATTTGGTTGTAAACACAGTAAAAGTGAACTGCTTACCGAATCAATAAGAAGGCAGGGAGGAATATGATCGCCAACAAAATAGCAGTGATTGATCCAGCAGCTACTGATTTCACTGAACCTGGGAAACAAATCAAAAGGAACATTGATCATTTTGTAGGAATTCACAAGTTGTTTGTGTCCATTGGCAGTTGATAAACATGAATATGAGAAAATAAAATCATAGATCTTTAGACAGAGGCATCTTAATAAAGTCTTATGTGCTTTGAATGTCATGTCATGTCTCAGCTTTACTCAACTCTCTTTTTCATTGTGGTTAGGGCCTGGTATTATCTTGTTTTATTTGCAATGAAAGACCAAGTGGGGAAAAGTAACATGAAATAAAATACAAAGAGAGCCCAGCTGAGTCAAGCTGTACCATAATGTTATAATGCAGTTTTTGAGTCCTGCTCAGGAGTTTGTGTACAATGAAATGAGATCGAGAGTCAAATACCATCAGGTTACAGTGGCAGCAGGTGTTTTGATAAATGTTAGCCAGCTAACAAAAACCTGTGGTCCTGTCATCTTTGTTTTTGTGCAAAAACATTTGTCTTGTACTCCTTTTTACATGTTTAACTGAGTGTATTTTCTTACGTATAACATGAATTACCTGACAAAACAATTAGATGTAAGGTGGAGTAATGACTTCCTCTTTTGTTCTGGACTTCACAGTAACAATTTTCACTGCACTGTAAAAACTGAGACTGGAGTTAATTAATATTTAGTAAATAAATACTAGTAAGTTATACATAATAAAAATGACTGAGTACAGTTTGGAATAACATTGAGCTGAATTCATCACATTTGAACCATTTATTAATTGTGTTTTACTCAATTTTGTTGGAATAAAATCAGCATTGAATTACTGAGTAGAATTAAATTACATTTTATCAGATAAAGTCATAGTTTCAGAAAATCAATAAATTTTACTCAGCAAAGGTTAATTGTTTTTAATGGCCTTGCACTTCCACCCACACCATTTTGCACCACATCAGCTATCTTTGCTGCTCAGTGTCAAGAGACAGCCATTTTCGCAAAGGAAAGATCTGTTTTATCCTTTTTGATTAATGAACTGTTTATAAGGAAGTTGCTGCAGTTTCTGAAAATGTTTTTTCGTCACGGCAAGTTACCAGACTTGTCAACTTTACTGTGCTGTAAGTCAAATTGAGTAGTCGTGAAACCCCTAGTTTCAAACGTCCTAGCTGTTGACTGTTGAACTTGTCGATAGATATTCAAACTGACAGGTAATGTTAAACTGAATTTCTCACCTCCAGTTCTCTTTGTAGAATGGACAACCCATGTTGTCTGCGTCTTCCCAACCACTTCTTCATCCAGATTCTTTTAGCCTTTTTCCTTTTTTCACTGCAAATAATGCTTACAGCCAGCAACACCGCACTAGTCTCCATTTTTTGTGTTTCTGTTTTTGTTTACATTCTCTTTCTTGTGAGATGACATAGGATCACGTGGTGCGTCGCTCTCTGGTCCGATAATCTTGATGAAATCTTGTAGTGTGTGCTGGTCATTATTTTAGAATCTTGTAGTGTGTGCGTGTTTAAGATTTAATAGATGATAATCTTACAAGATTCTCCTTATGTGTGTGATACAACCCGATTTCAGAATCTTATAAGATTTTTAAAATCCTGTAGTTTGAGCCAGGCTTAAGCTATCCACAGAACATAGTAAATCACTTAAATGGGTGCTGGGCGTTCTTGTAAAATGATGAGACTTTAAAAAAAAATACCATAAAGAGGGACCATATTCACACAGAAAAAAGGACCTGAGTACTTTTTCTTTATTGATTATTTTCCAGATAATGTTCACCCACTGATAATCTTCTTCAAGTGAAAGTGAGCAAGACAACACACTTCTAAGCTTACAATATTGTTGATATTGAAAATGTTCTTACTTTTGGCCTCATTAATATTTAAATGCCACATGATGCAGTGTTTATGCCATAATTGTATCATTAAAGTAAAGGCTATACACAGGTTTAATCAGCTTTTATGGGCCTAATTATTGTTGCAGCCAGACAATTTTTATAATTTGCCATATTATATATCATGAAAGTAAATCTATCTAGTAGGTTGATTGTGTCTTACAGAAGCCACTGGGCTATGTAGTACTGGACTTAAAGGAATATTTGGGTTTTTTGAAAAAAAGGTTGTATGAAGTTGTATTTTTCTATTCCTCATTAGTGTACCTGCATTAGACAACACTCAGAATTGTTCATAGGAGCAGAGCATAGAGCATGAAAAATAAAACTTTTCTAAAAATTTCAAGGATGTTTTAACAGTCTAGAAAACTTCAGGCACACACCCTGTTTGAAATCCTAAAAAAGTTTTATTTCATTGTCTACTGCAGGTAACACTGACCAGGTAACACTGACTATCTCAAACAACTCCTCCTAAAACAAAAAAAAAACTTTAAGTGAGAAGATAGACTACTTTGACCGCTTCTCTGTACCATACACAGATATTCTTTTATTTGCCTCATGGGATAAGAGACCTCCTTCATATATGGATGTGTTTAATACAGACTTTGAACTGCTACTTTAAACTACTTTCTACTTCTAAGTTTTAGTGGCTCCTGTACAATCAGAGTTTGATTAAGTGGGGTAAGTAGTTTGGGGGATTAAAGTATTAGAACACTATATTATCTTGATATTTGTTGTAATTGACTGTTTGACATAATACTTACATCATGGTCCCTGCATATTTTTGTGGTCATTTATCTAGAGTGGAAATTTATTGGTATGGAAATTTATGACCACAACTAAGAGAAAACTTGGTATGATCATCCTGGTATATATGTAATAATATTTTTGAAAACTAGGCGATTATAGTGTGATGGTCTAACACAGATTGACTGGGTGCATAGGCACTTTTTTAACTTAACCTGAGAAAGATAACCTGTGGTTGAAACAGTGGTGGTACTATACACATAAAGAAAAGGAGACAAGAACAAGAAAAAGGTATGACATGTTTTCAGGTATGCTGGGTTCATGTTACAGTTACAGGTTTTATTCTTTTGCTGCTTTTTTGTTTGTTACTTTGTTTATTGAAATCTGACAGAAAACTTTATCAAGACTGATAATATAATGTCTGGTACATGACAGACAGTGCTTGTAAATCTATAACCCTCAGAGTTTCATCCTTTGTGAACAAGCAAGTGTAAGCAATTAGTTTTTGTTATTCCTGATATGTTCTCAGTTATTTGTGCGAAAAACAAATAATTGATCCAATTGAATTAAAACTCCTATGAATTTCTTTACAGGTGCATGAGGAGTGCTTGATGGACATTTATCGGCCAGTATGTATTGCACATGCAATATACAATATGCTGTGATACTACATGTCACATGTGTTACAAGGTTTCTACATCATTTGTTTTGCACTACAGAATTTGATTATTATGTTTTTATATCTACTAATGTTGGCATATTTAAAAGCAGATTTGTTAAAATTTTTTACAAAAATTTTAATCGTTTGTGAGATCTAATATGTGTAGGTCCATAAAGTACAGAATTACTGATCACATATTTCTAATTGACAGTCAAGCTGTGATGATACATGTGCATACTATACCACACTCTAGTCAGGGTTTAAGTTGTCTGGCATATGGTGGATTTTAGTCAATATCATGTGTAGTTGTTCAGCAGATGAAAATATCAATGACCAAAAAGGTTAATATGCCAAATAAATAAATAAATGCATACATACATAAATACACAATTAATATGTTAAATTGCCTAATATTTAGGAGAATTTTACGACACTGACACTAATTACTAAAAAAAACTTTTTTCAATAATATAATTAAGTTTATTGTGAACATTCTTTTAATGTGAGACAAAAATTCTTTTAACTGAATTTTAATATAGTATTTACAACATCAACAAATACTAATATAAAGGTGCCCAATCTCTTACATGTGATGGCTCATTATTTAATTATTAGATTTATATTTAATGTAGGCTACTAGCTATACACTGAGTAAATTTTTACCATTTTTACTTATTACCTTAGGTTTTGGCTATCTGCTAAAGTTAACACTACACATTCAGGGAGGGCAGAATTGCGTGACTTCGAGTGGAACTGCGTTGAACTGCTTAGATCTGTGAACAATTCATATCCTGGTGAGTTAGCTGATACCCTATATGTTGCATTAACAAGCTAGCTACATTAGGGAAGTGTGCATACAGTTAAAGTAACTCAGAGAAAAGCCTCCTACTCTTTAAAAAAAAAACCTGTGGGGATAATCTTCTAAGATAAATATAAATAATGCTAAGAGCCGTAGACGCTGTGAAAATTTACGGGGTGTGTCCGACGTTGCCGTTAACAGGTGTTATTGAGGGCTGTTTGGGCTGACAGGTGTGTTCAGTGATGGAAATGGACACTTTTGTGAAACTTTATTGAAGTGTGTGAGTGTTACATTTTGGTATGGGGACAGTTGTTGTCTTAGTAACAGTATGGTTACCTGGCGACTGCTGTGTGTTGCCTTACCTGTCTCTCTCCTGCCTGCAGCTGTGGTCGGAGTACGTCGGGCGGTCGGTAGAGCCAGGGGTGTACTCATTAAATTAAACAGTCTATGGATTTTACCCTGTAAAACTCATTAGTACAACCAGGATCGATACACTAGTGGCCTCCCTTTTGTCATTGTGGCTCCATCTTTCACTTTCTGTTGTGGACCGTCCGTCACTGCTAACTCCTGCGCTACCTAGCAACCTGGTGACGTCACATGTCACAGTGGTGAAAGCTGGTGTGATCCGTGCTAGGAAATGGGGGATCAATGTTTATTTCTTGTATATGTTTACATTTTTAATCAATGTCAGGTGATTGTTGAATAGAGGGGACTTTGATTTAGCATCTGGATTAACTCGATTCACTGCCTGTTGAGTGCAGTTATGTCCTGGCCTGCCTGCATGAGAGAGAGAAGGCACATACTGCACTTGGGTCGCAGTGTGGACCGAGCGTTAGCGGTCGGCCATATTTGGGGTGAGCTGCTGACTGCTGGGACGGACGCCAGGGTGCGGCGGCCCTACCAACGCTGCTTCCAGCTTTAATTTATTACTATTTATATATTGTAGAAATAAAAATAAATCTTGTCAAACTGAGCGTGTAATTTTTTTCCTTTCAAACCCGTTTCTATGTTTTGTACTTTTAATTGTACTGTGTGATTTTTCGTCATCCCTTTTAATTAAAGTTACGGCGAGTCAATATCTCACATACTGTACCCTGTTTATCAGTTATAAGACAAATAACTTTCCCTATTATCAACGTCTTTTTTAATTTGTACAGCTCAAATTACAACAGATTCCCATAGAAGAGCTCAATTAACAGAGACGGTCCAGTTTTTATAATGAATCACAAATAATGCACATAGCAGAGCCAAGTTCATTGCAAACATGTTTAATGATACCCATACATTTGAAAACACGGGAACATGTCATGACAGAATACTAAAAGGCAAAATATTTGTTTTAGCTGTGCAACCTACAGCTAATGCCAAATACATCCAAACACCTACACACACAAACACGACTCTCTGATATATATATGTTTTACTTTACATCTTTTTACAGGCCTTTGTTCTCTAATATTTAATTGAGAACAAAGAATAATTGACGTTAAAAAGATGGGGACATCTTAGGCTTCAACTTGCAAAAAGTTGAGAAGGGGGAATTAAAACATTGTAGATCTGTTTCAATTAAGCTTCGTACCTAAATATTCTGAATTCACTGCCCATTTCTGGAAACAAATCTAGATATAAATCTTTTTGATAACAGTACATGACATCTTCCTCCCTATTCTTTAGAAATGGGTAGTAAATACGTATACCGACAACAGACGTGACAAACACAGACATTAACACAATCATTCATGAGAAGGTGCAGGACAACAAGATTCATTCAAGTGCCAACATTTACCATTCAACACCAGGACCAGTCATTACTGATAGTCTACTGTAGCTCATATAGAGTTGACCATAGATGATTAATATATTATGAAGAAACAGTCTATCAGCACATCATCAATCAGCACTGACTCCAGATGTTTCCACTGGCTTTCATGATTATGCATGGAATATTTTATAGTGCTTTAAAGGAGACATTTTTAATCGCATTACTTCTTGTCTTCTTACTCAAGTCAATAAAAAAAAATAAAAGATGGACATTACATAAATTCTGAGCGTCCAGTGAAACAGAGAGGGCCCAGATGTGGTTAGTCTGGTTTACAGTCAAACAAAGACTGTAGGCAGGAGAAGTTAGCTCGTTAGTTTGTCCATTTTAACTGTAAAAAACAAACTCCCAATAACTCCAAAGCTCTCTGATGTTGTGTTATTAGCATGAAAGCTAGTCCCACATCCATCACAGACTGGGGTTCATTGACTGTATAGACAATACTTGAGAAGAGCAAATCAATGACAAAGACAAGAATTAAAAATTCTGAGTGCTGTAACTGTGAGAACTGTAAGATATAGGAGAACATTTTCCTATATTACATTTTTAATGTCAAATATAGCCATATTAGGATTTTTTAACACAAAAATATTACAAAATGCTTTGCTTTTTGCTTTGTTTTGTACCAGGATTTTCCTTTAACAGTTAGCAAATGTCAGTATTAAGTAATACTGTTTTATTCTAGTCAGTTAAATTGACAACTGTCGGGACAAACTATGGAATTGGAATATTTTGTGCCAGTAAATTTATTGAGCTGATCCATTTGTGACTTTGTTTAATCAGTGGGATCCATAACATGTTCTCACAATATTTAAAATGGTTTTCCATATTGCACCAACTATAAGTAGGCCTATAAAATGCATTATTATTATTGTCTGACCAGAACCAGAAAACATGTAACACTGAAAAAAATGAACGACCAACTCACTGCCAGATTGTAAAGCCTGCTGTCTCAAAACAAATACAACCCATAAATAAATGATCATCTGGCTTTAGAGATCACATCTCATTCTACATAAGGCAAAAAACATTTCCATTGATAGGAGGTTTATAACATCTGATTAATTTTAAATATATTTTAAGTCAATTTAATTCTAAAATCAACACATTATTTAATTACTATAGAGATGTTAAGTGCTTAAAATATGGTTCTGTTGGTCTGTTTCACTAAGTGACCAGTGGGATGTTCAGGGACACTCATGACAAGACAAAATAAATTGCGATAAACTATGACCCTCTCCTCTTGGATCAGCTCACGTGTTTTATGTAAACATGATAGTCAGTCACAAACAAGGTCATTTAATGACAAATGATTAGATAAAGTGTTATCAATACTTGGTATTAACACTGTCTCAGGCACTCTTTTACAGTCCACCATGATCCTGTCTCACTTTGACACAAGGAGTAAGAAAAGGTTGAGAGGACTTTTGGGGGTAAAACCATGTTACAGAAATCAGATATTACTGCTATGATCTATGATGAATATCAGCTCTTAGTGCCATGATATCACAGGAAACAGGATCCCCTCAGGGCTGCATCCACCTTCCCCAGTCTACAGGCCACACTGGGACTGCTGCCGGTGTCTGCGAACGCTACACATTTGGCTGAAGGACTGTCCGCAGCGTGAGCAGCTGTAGGGTTTCTCCTGCGTGTGGACCGTGCGGTGCCTCTTCAGGTGGCTTGATGAAATAAAACTCTTCCCGCAGAGCGTACATCGATAACGCCTCTCCCCAGTGTGAATGAGGAGGTGAACCCGCAGGTTGTTGGGCTGAGCGAAGCCTTTCCCGCAGTGGGGGCAGGTGTAGGGTCTCTCCCCCGTGTGCACCCGTTGGTGCAGCTCCAGGGCGGCTGCACTGGGAAAGACTCGCCCACACACAGCACATACTACAGGTTCTTTAGCGGTGGCAGCGGCGGCGCTGCTCCTGTAAGGCCGTCTCTGGCTAGTCGTGGTGGCAGAAGGAGCTGTAGGGGGAGGGGGTGGAGGAGGCGGTGGAGGTGGTGCAGCTACTGCAGCAGCGGCAGCGGCGGCTGCAGCAGCCATGTCAAAGGAGGCAGCAAAAGCTGCCATTTCATGAGCACCACCTGTGAAGAGCATAGTTGGAGGGCCGTCGAGACTGTCTCCTCCTCCCTGTGAGGGAAAGGAGGCGGCAGGGTGGCCAGTTTCTGCGTTACCCAAACCCAGCTGTGCCACCGCGTAGGCTGCACCAAGATGGCTGACTCTCTCCTGCATCCAGGCCAGATCCAGACCCAGGCTGTTGAGACGCTCAGGGCTCGGCTCATCTGAGGCTACAGGAGCTGAAAGCTGAGAGGGATGAAGTTCTTCTTCTGTGGTATCATCTGTCTGGATCTCTGGCTTCAGAGCGCCATCTGTCAGACTCCCTCCAAGGTCCCTGCAGGCAGCCTCGGGGGCCGGGACCCCCCCACTTCTGGCTGTCAAACTGTTGCCCAAGGACTTAGTGGCTCTACGTTTGGCTCGGGGTCTACAGGTCAGGTCCATCGTGGTGTCAGTGGGGGAGGCAGAGGGCTGGGAGGCAGAGGAGGTGATGTTGGAGACACTGGAGTCCAGAACGATATCAGTGGGGGAGGTTTCTTCATCAGGCTCCAACGCTAAAGAAGCACAGGTGAGAAAAGGTGAGTGGAAATGGAAAAATTTCAAAGAAAATCATTCAGAAAACTTGACTACTTAACTATTTTTATTGTTAGGAATTAATTGTGCTGTCGGGTCTCCTTTGAGTCAAGAGAACTGTAGTTTTTTTAAAAATACTGCTGACATAAAATTGACTTAAGTTGCACTATGTAGCTTTTTTTAGGAAGAATTTCATCATACTGTCCAGATGGGTTATGTGCTTCTTTTTGAGAAAAAACATTAACAAAGATTTTATCACAAAGGTCTGAACTGATGAAGGTGTTTTAATGGAAAAAAACTGACAAGACACAGTTTAAACTTTTCATTAGCTATCCTCGAGTTTATATCCATTTTCTGCTTTGCTTGTATTTAAGCAAAAAAAACCCATCAAAACCATATAAAGACTCATGTGCAGAGCCTCACTCACCTGTGGACAGACCACACTCCGCCCTGATGTTGACCTCCACCTTGAGGTCCAGATTGCAGTCGTCTCTCTCTGCTTTCTCCTGTTTCACCAGCAACACCTTGGTATCATCCTGCTGAGAAACAGTGACAAACAGCTGGGAAATTACCAGACACATCTGCATTTATCTGGTCAATTTATCATCTATTAAACAGTGAAGGCTGAACCTGGAACTCAGAACTTTGAAAGAATCCTTTAAAAGTTAGAAAAAATATGGTCAGTCATCTGCTGTTGCATCCTCGCTAAAAAATTGTCACAATGATTTTTGCTTTGGTGCGTTTAGTGTGTCGATGTGGTTCAGCAGCTTCATTTACACTTTAATCTAAAACCACTGAGGTTAAAGTTTCCAGGTCACCTGTGCTAATGTGTCACTTCTTTCTGACTTTGTTTGTGCTCAGAGGACAGACAGGACGTTACAGACAAGATGTACTTGAAATAGGTACTGAAGTGCTCACTTAAAATTTTAAATATTCAGCTGAATAATCATTACCTTTGAATTGCAGTGGAAGGTTTTGTCTTCAGAGGAGGTAGGAAGAAGCTGGTGGTCATCAGGTCCTAAAAAAGTAGCACAGAACACTGAGCGAGTATTTTCTGATGGTTTTACCACCTGTTAAAGTTCTCAGAGTTTGTCTTAACATGTTGTCATTTGGCATGTTCAATCATTTGATACAAAATCATTTTTAAGCTTCTCAATAAGCTCCTATAGTCTCAGTTTTCAGTGGCTCAGACAGTCACATTGTGTCATCTTATGATTAATTGTTGAGTAGAAACGTCTGACTTGGAGTCTGTAAAATATAAGGATGTGGTTAAAAAAAAAACCTACTGCAACGTAAAAGATAGAAGATTTATTTTATCATCCATCTATAACACAATGATCCTACAGTTGTAGTTTCTATATGATACTCATAAAAATAAAAGATATAAAGAAATTAAAAACTAACATGTAATGTATGATGGAGAGAAAAGCCTCCCAGTCTGAGGAAAGAAGCTGTTCTGTTTGATTCTGCACAATCTGTCAGACGGTAACAAGGTCAAACCACTGCAGCTGACAAACAACCATCAAGTGACAGTAGCAGAGGGGGAACCAACAGTTAAAAGAAGAGCTTTAAAACTGCTCGTGTTTATGAAGCAAAGCAACAACATTAATACTTTATTTACATATATTTACCTTTAACAACAAGGTTATATTTTCAGTTTGGTTTTGTTTGGTTGTCTAACTGTACATAATACAATTGTACATAACTTTAATTCCAAATTTATTATCATTTGTTATGTTCAGCATATTAGAAGGCAACTTGTTATTAATTTGTATTAAGTAGAAACAGAGTTCATCACAAATGCCAAATTAAAGATTTAATGACCAGAGCTTGAAAAACAGTTGAATATTTTGATGGAAACTATATTTTTTACAATATTAAAAGCGTTTTCTTTAAGTAACTCTCTTTTACACACACACACACACACACAGAGAGACTGAGATGTGACTGATACTTCTGCATCACTTTCATTCATGCTTTTCCTTTTTTGGCATCAGGTTCAATCTTTTTTAAGTGGACATGAAACTCTTTTACAAAGATGTTTTTTAACGAAAACTTTTGTTGTCCAGCATCATTTTCTTACACATTTATAACTGGACTCACAAATCTGTAAGTTGCTCTCTTTGCATATCTTTGCAATCAGAATAAACAGGAACATAAACACAGTGATGCTGTGTTAATGATCATATGATGGTTGCATTGTATTAGAGTTGAGAAAGTTGAGGTTTGTGCATTTGTGACTTAATTTGAGGTTCCTTCAGAAAGAGGGACACCTTATCAAATCCTTTTTATGACATTCATTATTTTAACTATGTGTTTATCTTAATTGTATTTTAATCAAACCACCTTAAAGCAAGTTACTCAAGCAGGGAATAACTGAACACAATTCATAAGGGATGAGTGGATTCTCTCCTAACGTGGACAAATGAGGTCAGAACTGTCTGCATGGTTGGATACAACTAAAGGGAAGTTAGAAAACAGTGTATTTTTGTATTGAGCAGAACTGACACAAATCCAATCTAACTAAGAAGCAAACTTTCCTGTCAGTAACACTGTGATTTAAGGCCAGTCTGCCTTGGAGCTTTGTTATGTGATGAACTGTGTGTGTTACACTGAGATCAACACATGTGCGGGAACCATCAGAGTTCAGTTAGTGTGTATTCTCAAGCATGACAGCAGAGAAGTTAGAGCAGTCTGGAAAACAGACTGACAGCCACTTCAAGCTATTGATCAGCTTATCAATAAGCATGCTGTATGCACGGCTGTCTGAGCGTGCCGTGTTTCCTGCCACGCAGCAGGCGGGCTGCAGCCCTGCCTCCTGCCATCTCCATCTGGTTACCTTCAGGGGGCCTAAAATGAACGGCGTGCATTTCCTCCCGCTGACTCCGTCTCCTCATTTTCCTCTCGTAGCTCCGCATCTTCACGTCCATTTCTCGCACTTTCTGCCGCAGGGCATCGTTCTCCTTCTCGCTCTTCTCCCGCTCCTGGTCCATCTGGGAGCGCAGCGCCGCGTAGCCATCGTCCACCAGTTTGCAGATCTCTGCGACCGCCGAATTGGCCAAAATCTCTATAATCGAAGCGATTTGAGCTTGAAACCCAACACAGTCCGCCATCATCGCCAGGTCCGTCTGTCTGTTCCCGCACGGACAGATGCGCGCGGCGGACGGCTGCCGCTGCCGCTGCTGCTGCTGCTGCGGTGCACGAGCGTAAACAGATGCACACACCGATGCGTGACCGCTGACATGCAAAAGGCTGCGTGCTACATTCACGACTTCGGGCTTCTCTGATGTGTTGCAGACTGTTGTGGCTGTTTGAGGGTGCATGAGTCGCCTCCTGATGACGTCAGTTTGTTGTTCAGCATCACTTCGCTGGCAGCTGTCTGAGCGAAGAGATCACAAAAAGGACATGACATGTCTTCAGACAGAGAGCCGAGCGCTGCTGGGCTCATTACTGGACTTTTACAACGAAGTGGATCCAACATATACGATTAATCGATACGTTTACTTTTAACGAATTGTGATCAGAATGCAACATTACTGAACACCAGATGTTTAAAATTTGCATCTGTCCCCAGCAGGCAGACAGAGTATTATGAAGTCATATGAACAGCACAGCAGGAGTTCAGACCATAAACCATCGGTTCAAATACAAGAAACATCATCCAGAGAGCAGCAGTTAGATCATCTGTCTTTTTAATAATTTGCATAACACTGCAAACTAAAGAAAAAATGTCATTTCTCTGCGACTGTTTAAATTTCAAAGTACAAAGAATATAGAACTCATCTATTGAAATTATAAATAGAAAAGGTGCCTTCAAAAGGATTAGAGACAAAAATATAGTGTCTTTAAAAAAAAAAGTCAAACAAACTTTCAAAATGTTTGCTAATCCTTGTATATGTAAGTGCAAGTTTTCTAGATTTATATATTTTTTTAATGACAAATTGTTACATTTTGAAATTATACTTATTTGCACTGGTTTGGTTTATTAATGTTTAAATTTTTAATGATCTCTATTAACATTTTTGGACATTTTGATACAACACGTCTGCTTCAGGGTGTTCTGTTACTTGTGCTCATTGTCACATAAAATAAGATATAAAAACATGATCGATTCACATTAATGAAATGAGTCACACACGCAGAACTGAAAGTGACCAAACAGTCGTCTTAAAGCAGTTTGTTTAATTTTTTTTTTGTAACTATGAAGGCGTACAAATTAAATAAAATTAAAACAAGACAAGATTCAGTCTGCTGTAGACAGACATTTTTAAAAGCCCCACTGAGTTCATGACACATCTGCTGCTGTGTGACATCACTTGCTGGTGTGGATGCTCTGGTGGCGAGCCAAGTTTCCCACCACAGAAAAGCTCTTGCCACATTTGGTGCAGCTGTACGGTCTCTCTCCGGTGTGGACGGTCTGGTGCACCTTAAGGCTGCAGGCCTGCGAGAAACGTTTCCCACACAAGCTACAGCCGTAGCGTTTCTCTCCTGTGTGGACGCTCATGTGTCTCTTGATGTGGTTGGACTGGGAGAAGCGCTTGCCACACTGAGCACAACTGAATGGTTTCTCCCCGGTGTGCACCCGCTGGTGGGCTTTCACCTGGTGTGGATGGACAAAGGGCTTCTTGCAGATGTTGCAGTGGTAGATCCTCTCCCCAGCGTGAGAGCGCTGGTGCACCACCAGGTCTCTGGAGGTGGTGAAGAGACGGGCGCACTGCTGGCAGCTGAACGTTCGCTCTCTGCTGCCGCTGGGAGAGCTTCTGCTCCTGGATTTAGAGGAGGTGTTACTGGACGAGGAGCCAATTAGAGAGTCTGAAGTCCTGCTGCTCAGGAAAGAAAAAGATGAAGATGAGGATGACTGCGCTTCCTCCATGCCTGTGACTCCACCTGTGGAGTGTCGCTGAGATGCTGTCAAAGACATGGCCACCTCTGGAGAGGAGAACAGCTCATTGAAGGAGGAAGAGTCCAAGCTACTGGTGTCCAGCTGTGCTGGTTCACTTTCTACGTGGTGACTGTTAGCGTCACTTAATCTGCTGTTACTCAGATCTTTATTTTTAGTGACACCAAGTAAAGAAGTCTCTGTTTTCAAAGTTGCAGCCCAGGAAGGTTCAGCCTCCACTTTAACTGGTGTCCAGTCTGCAGCAGCACCACACAAACCCTTCACTCCAGTGCTCGTGAGCAACAGCTCTGAATCTACTGTCTTTATCAGCGGAGACTCAATGTCAAGAACTTTACAACAGCTTGAGTCGGCGGACAGAGAGTCACTGGGATCCACAACATGTTTGTCTTCTTCTGTGGTCTCCTCTGTCATTTCGTTTGGACCTAAACCTTGAGCAGCTCTGTGGTTCTCTTCTGCTGGATGAGAGCATCGGTCCAGACTACTCGCCTCTGCAAAGACCTCTTTCTCAACCCGCTGCAAAGCTTCGGTCCCGACAAAGTCTGCTTTTTCATACAGAGCCGACACACCGACTCTGGGGATATCTGCCTCTTCTCTCAGCGAGTGTTCGCCCACAGCATCAAGAGAGAGAGACGGCAGTTCAGCTGGAGTGTAAACAGAAAGAAAAAGACAGTGATTATATCAGTCTTCTATTCTTACTCTTCATAAAACTATTCATGTAACTGTAGATCAGTTTGTTCAGCTACTGAAGCAAAACTCTACACCTTTGAACCTAAACCTCTATTTTAAAATATGAGTTTATGTTCAATAAACATACAGATAAAATATGGTGAGTCTTGTTACAGCTGATTATTGTTCTTCTGTAAAAAAAATGCACCCATTAAAATAAATATTGTAATATTTGAACACTTTTCACAAAAAGTTTTTAAAAAATATGCATAACTGTGCTGTGACCTCTCAAAAGAATGAATGTACGATCCAGGTGAACAGTAATATCAGCAAACCTTTTTACTGGTGTGGACCAAGTGGTATTAACATGTCTCCAAAATCTGTTTATATTCTTCACTTTTCTCAGAGGAAACATTCAGTCTGCAGCCGTCAAGGATCAGCTGCACAGCTCACAACAGTCTTGAATTAGACTGGCTGTTATTAATTTTGCAGAAGCAAAATATGCAGCTCTAGAATATTTAAATGTCTGCTTAAAAGCCCTCAGAAGCAACCTGAGATGTTCCAGATGAACTGTTAGTGAAGATGCTCTCACACACACTTCACCATTTGGTTTCAGCACCCTGATATTTAAACTTAACCATCAAGAGGCAACCAGATCTTAGTAACACCCAGCTGCCGGTTCACTAACTGAGTAATACAGTTTCATCTTCTATCTTTCTGTCCGTCTCCTCCTTTTTGGCATTTTTATATTAAGAAATAAAAGACACTCTTTCATACATACTGCCGCTGTTGGGGGTTGTCTCATGGTCCTTCAGCACCCTGCAGCCTGCTGGTTCCTCCTGCCTTTCCTTCTTTATCACAACCTCTTCTTGCTCCAGCAGCTGGACAGAGAAAATGCAACGTCATTCCTGCTGCTGTTTTACAAACCTGAGTCATGCTTAGCATCAGTGGCCGTGAGTGTTTCGGTGCATTTTTTTAGCTTTTCATCCATTAAATCCTAAAAAATTGCATGCACATTTTTTTCAGTTTCACTTTAAAACAATCAGTGAACTCCTTAAATAAAAGAAAGCATTAATCTGTCACTTTTATAGCATGATAAGAAGGAAAGAAAGATGAAATAACTTGCGCAGACAGCAGTGCTGACCTGAGACTGATGAGCGACAGTGTTGGACTTGACTTTTCTTTTAGTGCTGGAGGGAACTTTTTCTCCAAAGTGATGATCTGTTCAAGGCAAATCAGTTTGTTTGTTATAAAAAGTTTCACTGTTCTGGTGCCACAAGCAACAGTCATGAACCACGTGATCAAATAACAATACTGATGTGCTCTCATACTTAATGTGTAACTCATTAACATACATGTTAATCCTGCACGCAACAACACACAGGAACCCAAATATGTTTCATTATTACAATTACAAGTACTTTCCAGTCACATAAACTTGTATAATGTGTATAATTTACTTACTATTATATATAATCGTATTGTGTGCTCACATGCATGTAGGGTTTTTCTCTTTAGGCTTTGACTGGAGCTAAAATCTTTTATGTTTTGATAAAAATATGTCATAATTTTAACAAAAAGAATCTGTGCATCATCATATAGAGGCACCTGTTGTTCCTCTGCACCATTAATAGATGTTTTTGCCGTTAATATATCAAGTTTTTTTGACAGACTGATGTTCTGCATGCAGGACACAGAGCCGAGTCCGTGTCCGGTGGATCTGACTCACCTGTCCGTGGGCAGGTAACAACCAGCGGCAGGTTGGGCTCCCTGTGGGCCGGTTCCCCTGAACGGACCTCCATCAGCCGCAGTCTGCTCTTCAGGGCCAGGTTCTCCCTCTGGCTCCGGGATATTTCTAACCTCAGGGTGGAAAACCCATCGTCCACGAGCTGACAGATTTCAGCCACGGCTGCGTTAGCTAACACCTCCATGATGGAAGCCAGCTGAGTGTGGAAATCCACGTAATTCGCCATCGTGTCCCGTTAACCGTGCGGTGCCGCTTCGCCAAGACGTCGCTCCCAAGTAAACAAAAACACGTTTGAGCTGTTTGTCCGAGATTAAATCAGCCTGAAATGGTCTCACGTGAGATTTATGAGAGGATACAACCACATTGCCCGTAATCACGCCGTCCTGAACAGTTTTTTCTCAATGAAAACGTTGTTTTTGTTTACTTCCGGGTATGCCGCGAGGGTCCTTCCTTTGTGTACCGTAATTACCAGATTGAGGACGAATAGTAAAATTCTTAAAAAGGGACTGCGGAATTCTGCAACCAGGATCATTTATGGGATTTTATAAAATACTTTATAAAATACTTAAAGTCCTGTATGAAAAAATCACACCAAAAAAATCATGAACTTTTTTCGATGTTGTTCGTCCAGTTAAAGTGGGAAAAACACGAATCAAACATTGATTTTTACAGTTTAGAATAAAAATAAATTTAATTTATAAAAACTAGATTAAGCATTTTTTTATTTTTTTGTTTTTTTGTGTTCCTCCATTTTAATAAAAAAAATACCATTGCTCAATATCCATTTGTTGTCTCAGTGTCTATTTTTTTATCACACTGGGTGTCAAGCATAAAATTTGGTATTCAGCTGCTTTTGTTAAATGTAAGTCTATACGACTCACGCTTGTTTTTGTGGAAGAATCTGGCTGAGGTAATTTTATTTACATGACCTCGAAGAGAAGAGACTGTAACTGTGAGCTGCACTGATGAGGACTTGGAGGATGTTCCCTTTGAGTTTCATCAGACAGCTACACATTTGGCTGTAATGTACCAATGTAAAACATCATTCAAATTTAATTCTTTCCAAAAATAAACCTAATTTAATAACTAAAGTACAACAAATGTAAATTGTCAGAGATCATTTTATTGACCAGGGATGCTTCTCTTCTTTTTGCAAGTGAATTCAAAGTAAAAACACTACATGAAGCACTAACAGCAAATGTGAAATGTGTAAGGACATGATGACCAAATGCCGTCAAAAAAGACCAGACATATACCATCTATTCATAGGGGCTGGACACAATAACATGAACATGTTAAGAGTTAAATGTCAATATATAGTCTTGGCTGGTTGTCCTGATTGGTGGGAGGGTTGTTCTGTTAATTCGTCTCTTCAGGTACAGACAGGAGGTTTACAAAGCAGATTTGTTCCCATACAGTGCTCTCTACTTTGTGCTGTGCAGTGCCTGGTGCCTGATGAGGTTGCTGAGGAAGGAAAAATTCTTGCCACACTTGGAGCAATGAAACCTTTTCTCTCCAGTGTGCACGCTCTGGTGGACCTTCAGGTTTGTGGAGGTAGAGAACTGCTTCCCGCAGTGGGGGCAAGGGAACGGCCTCTCCCCAGTGTGGACCATCTGATGGCGCTTGAGGCTACAGACTTGGCCGAAGCTCTTCCCGCACTTGACGCACTGGTAAGGTTTCTCCCCCGTGTGGACGCGCTCGTGGATGCGCAGCTGGCACTGGTGGGCGTAGCGGCGTGAACAGAAGGTGCAGGCGTAGGGGAGGCAGAGCTGCTGCTGAGCGTGTAGTGACCCAGACTCCTGGTTCTGACTGCTACATGCTTGAAAAAGGTGGTTCTGACTAGAGAGGTGGACGCTGTCTATCGATTGGATTCCAGACCAAGATTGCTGGTTCTGCTGTTGCTCCACCATCCCCATGGTGACAGGGCGGTTGTTAAACACGGAAATACGATTACTGTACGCTGCATTGTCCTCAAACATGACTTCACTGGGAGGCTCGTTGATCTGAATACACAACAGCGGCTGATACTGTGACCTCCCCTGACCCATAAGAGGTGTCACTTCCTCAGCTCTGTCGTCTCCACCTTGTCCAGATGACAAAGCTCCACCACAGTTGTCCTCAGCTGCACACGGAGGTGAGTTGATCACAATGACGTCAGGCTTAGATGCAGGGCTCACCTGGTCCATGTCACCCAGAGCCCTTTTCGAAACAAACTGGGAACACAAGCCAGGGTTTGTCCTTATTTGGCTGAATAATGAGTTTTCTTCTTCATTTTCTGGTGTGTATGTGGAACAAGATGGCTGCTCTGTATCATCAGCCTCGCTGTTCTCCTGCCAGTCCACCGGCATTTGGACTGGACTGAGTTTCTCGGAGTTGTCACTTGACAGACCTTCAGCAAAGACAAGAGAATAAGAAAAAAATTTTGATGTATTAAAAATTGTGAGAAAATTCTGGAAAACACATTCTGAGAAAATGAGAAAGCCAGAAATTAGTAAATTGTAGTAATTTGGTAATTTCTTGTGTTTATATTGGGCAGAAAAGTCAATAGTCTCAGATCTTTTTACAGCCGTTCTTGTTTGTGACTTAATGATAAAGGTACACGGACATTTTTAAAATGTTAACAATATAACAATCAACAATTCAACAATATAAACAGTAAGGTTCATGTTTTTGTAGGCTGGTTTTCATCCAAACTAACAGAAATATTGGCTGCAGGGACAGTTGGATAATTTAAGCCATATGTTATTTGTACTTTATGGGCTCGTCATGGTTTTGTGCTTGGACCGATTATTACTTATGCAGATGACACCCAATTATATTTATCAAAACAGTCTGGTGAAACTTCTCAGTTAACTACACTTCAAGCATGTCTTACCTGTACAACCTGCAAAATTTCTACCATTGAACTCAAGTAAAACTGAGGTTTTTGTTACTCACCCTAATCAACATAGAAACACTTTTTTTAAATGTTATTGATTTGTTGGTTGGATTGACTCTGGCCTCAAGCACCATCCTGAGAAATCTGGGGGTTATTTTTGATTCATATATTTCCTTCAAACCCCCGTTTTTTAACAGATTTCAAGGTTAGATTTATGAAAAACTTAAAAAATGGGATGGGAACTGGAGCCACACACCTTCTACACATTTGAGAGTAAGCTTAAAACTTTCACTCTCGGTAAGGCTTATTGTAAGAGCAAGCTCAGTTTTGCCTTGGATTACGTTTTTTTGTTTTAATGTTTCTCTGCAACTTTCTTTTTCTCTTGCTTCAACCGACAACTTGTGTTGCAATAAAGAAGTGAAACTGACTTGACTTGATTTGAGTTGACCAGAAACTTCAGTATGACAGAAAAACAGACTGATACCTTGCGCTTCATCCATCTGCTCCTCCTTGCCTTGGGGGCTGCTTGTGCTTGTCAGATATCCCTGGCCCTGGAAAGAGGAGTGAGGGTTTAGCAGACACAAAGTACCCACGAAGCTCTAACAGTAAAAAAAAATACTATTTCAAACAGGAGTCACTGGGGTTGATTTGTTAGATATTTGTTCTGGTTATAATCACATCCTTTAAAGAAGATCGGTTAATAATTTTCTACCAATCTGCAGCAGAGAACTCCAACCCATTACTGCTTCCACTGTGGATAAAATGCTTGAAAACATGAAACAATAAAATCATTTAAAAAATAAGATTTATTGGCATATTTATTTTAATACACTGTAGGTGCAGCGATCAGCCTCTAACATAAGCCACTAATCAAACCACCTGCTGAAAAAACTTGGCAAAACAGCTCTGATCAATCGAAGTGTGGATGTGGGATGTTGGCAGTTGAACTTTTTGGGCCCTATGCATTGCAAAGTTGGGCCTCCTTTGATCATGACTATTCGAGATGATTGATCGGATTGAGATCTGGGGAGTTAGGAGTCATTACCTTGGGCTCTTTGTCAAGTTCCTTGCGCTGTTCCTGAGCAGTTTTTGTGGTGTGGCAGATTGTATTAACCTTTGTTTAGGTGGGCAGTATGTATCAAAGTACCTTCCACATTAAAAGGACCAAAGGTTTCCCAGCAGAGCATCGTAATGTGAAAAGATGATCAGTGTTAATTTAATTCCTCTGTGAGTGATTTTAATGCTGTGGCTTATTGGAGAGTACATGAGTACAAATATATGTTTGAATACCCTCCTTTTCTTTTGTTAATTATAGAGGATACAT
>JAQMCX010000044.1:3090397-3107897 GCA_029814765.1 Acanthurus leucopareius | reverse complement strand
TTTCCAAAGGTTAAATGCAAAGTGTTACAACAGAAAGCAGCTGTCGCCCTCCACAGTCCCTCCACTCAAACAGCTTCTGAGTGAAGAGTCGCCTTTTCTTCTTGTTTTAGGGATCGCGGCAGGACCGGAGGGGACCGGCGCAGCAGAGACCCCTACAGTAACCTGATGACTCAGAAAGAGAAGGAATGGGTCACCAAAATCCAGATGATGCAGCTGCAGAGTACCGACCCTTACCTGGATGACTACTACTACCAGGTAGGTTTTTGTTTCATAAATGTTTTATCTATAAAAATGTCACAAAATATGAAAAAAACATGCAGCAACTTTTCACAGAAACGAAATGTGATGTCTCTAAATTTCACTTTGCCTCCCCAACAATCCAACACCTCAAAAAAAAACATTTTAATTTATAATTTTACATGATGTATTTGTTTCAGAACTACTATGAAAAGATGGAGAAACGACAGGAAAGAGAGAGAGACAGCAGCAGGAAGGAACACACCACCAAACTGATCACACCACAGGTCGCCAAAGTCGAACACTCCTACAGGCCAGGTAACGACGACAGAGCACACCTGAGTGTTACCTGCACGCCGCAGTATTTGTTCACACACACACACACACACACACACACACACACACACACACACACACACACACTGAATATTGGAGACCTCTCATGAGTGTCAATGTGTTGGTCAACAGTTCAGTTTGCAGGCTCTCTGGGTAAACTGACCGTGTCCAGCGTCAACAACCCCCGCAAGATGATTGATGCTGTGGTGACGACTCGCTCGGATGACGAGGTCTGTTCCCATCTTTCATTATTCCTTTAAAAGTGTCAACACAATCTTTTTTTGGTTTTAATTAGCTGTAGTTATGTCAAGGCTTACACTGACTGTCAGTGGAGTTATGAGGTTGAAGTTTTCACCAAAAAACGTTCTGAAGCTGCTTTACAGTCGCAGCCACAAAGCGTTTTCTTCACTTCTTCTTTATTCACTGTAAAACAAAATTCACACACAGTCCGGTGTTTCAATGGCCTCTGCAGGTTTCCAGGGAGGTGTTTCAGTCTCGAGTTTCTCTATTTAAGTCTTCTGTATTCCCTCGTGGCAGGGCTGCTCAGCTATGCTCACTCTGATTGGCTGATCAGCTGCAGTGTGATGCAGTTTGTGCTCCTTTTAAAATTGACTCTGCCTCAACTTTTTCTGCCACACGGCGCTGCATGTTTGTTTGTTTGTTTGTAACAACCCCTCGACGGCTCTCCCTGCCAGACTCCTCACATTAAATAAATGGGTGAACTTGTATTTTCAGTGCAGCACTGATTTTTTCCTGAATGCACCTTAAAGCTGCTGCTGTGAAGCAGCTGCAGGAGGAGCTGAGTTTGCATCAACAGCACCGCAAATCTCTGTTCTAATCAAAAAAAGGACCAAGGAGATTGAAAATTTCCGTCTCTTCCAGTGGGACTTGTGAGCTCACATGTGGTCTGAATTATGGTTTTGGTTCCTCTGACAGTTCTTGAAGGTTGAAACATGTATTTTCCATATTTTTCTATCCGCTTTGCCGTCCTCATCAACATTTAAAAAGCAGTTTAAAAACAGCACAGTAGTGTTTAGAGTGATAACAGTCCTATCTCACTCCTCTTTTGATGAATATTGTTTGTCACAGTGATTCATTGCCTGTTTCATAATAATCATATTTTTTTCGTTCAGTTTTGAGGTTTTGTTAATAAGTTTGGTTGTCTGTCTACTCATCAGGAGAAAAGAGAAAAGCAGGTTTGGAATAAAAGGCGACAGATTCTCTACACTGTGGAGAAGGTAAGAACCAGCAAGACTTCAGCAAACGTTCAATCAAACTTCTGGAAAAAAAAACTCCAGGATCTTGAGTGCATCTCCTCCGTTGTTGTCTTGCAGATGTACAGTTTGCTGCTGGAGGTTCAAGACTTTGAGAAACGTTTTGTTCAGGCGCCGGAGGAGGACAGAGAAGCTCTGCTGGAGCAGCATAAAACCAACACTGTGCAGCTGTGCAACTCTCTGCGGGAGAAGGAGTGGGATGACCGGTAGGACGGAGGGATTCATTCTTATTCTGTATCTTATTCCATGTTCTTATTCAGTGTTTGAAACGATGAGATCAGATAACTGAAACACAAGAGGAAAGAAAAGCCTGTTTGCAAACAAATCCTTCTTCTTTTCCTCTTAAAAAAGAGTGAGCGATGAGCAGTGTGTGATGATCATGTCGGTGAGGAAGGGCAAGCGGCTCATCTCCAGGCTCCTCCCCCTCTTGCCATCACCCCAGGCCAATGCCGTTGTCATGGCGATTGCCCGCAACCTGCCCGCCCTGGCCAAGAAGGACAAGCAGGACCAGGTAACTGCTTCAGGTTCAAACTTTCTGTTTTTTTTACAGAAAACGCTCGAGGCCAGTCAGGTGACAAATAACATATTTGGTCAAATTCTTTAAAAAATAATAGAAACCTTGAAGACAGACAGAGAAAAATCTGTAACAAATGATCTTAATGTACAAGTTTCACATCTGTATTCAACGCCACATGAATAGAAAGATAATAGCATTTACTGCAGTTTCCCATCTAGTAAGAATTTCTTCTGCTCAGTGGAATAAACCAAATTACCGTACTTTTCGGACTATAAGCTGCACCCGCTAAATTTAACAACTAAAACCACTAAAGCTGTCTTCTTCAGTGTCGGAATTTAACAGCCTCAGAATTACTTCGTCACACACTTTCTCGTTTATATTCGTCTATATTCGTCCATAAATTAGCTGCATTATAGTTTAAGCTGCAGGGTTCAAAGCGTCGGAAAAAAGTAGCAGCCTATAGTCCGGAATTACAGTAAAATAAAAATACATTCAGGACTGATGCTACCATTTATTCAACCTCTAATTTTTTTTTTTTTTAAATTATAATTTCTAATTTTGAAACCTTAAAAGCAGATTTCTTTAACTGCAGTGTCTTTGCAGTATCTTTCTTAGTTTGGTTGATACTTCTGGTCTGAACAGTTTAATCAAAAGAGAAGTCTTGTGGTGGCTCTGTTACTCTTCTATTGATGAGACTTGGAGACTGGCAGAGCTGATCCATGGAGGTCCCTAAGGTGCTCCTCTGGGCTTGAGTTCAGAACAAAGTTTCAAGTTGAGAAATGTCAGCACAGATACACACCAAGTCAAAGTCCAATTGGCTATCTCTTGACAATATTAATGATTAATATCCCAGCCCTCTGAATTTATCATGGTGCTTGAATATTGATTTGGTATTCAACCATAGAAATGAATTTGTTTTTTTCTGCTTATTTTGGTTTCTAAATGTTCCCAGCAGTGTGTAAATATCAAAGCCAATTCACATGCACCCTCTCACCCTCTTCTTCTGTTTCTCTTGCCATTTCTCTCCTTCTACATCTTTTCTTCGTATTTCCAACCTAATTTATGGTGCCGAGTTGAAATTGCCTGCAACTGTGGAATTGGAAATTATTTTTCCTTGCATTCCTCTTAATCCATTTCTGCCTCTTTCCTTTGCAGAATACATAAAACAGGGTTGATTCATCCACTTTAAAGCAACAGTTTCTTTTTCAGCCTTTTGCCCCTTTCACTTGAAAGAAAAAGTTAAATAGAGATGAGATGAACTGATAAATGACACTAATCTGTAAGGATAATTTAGTCAAATTAAAGCAAAGATATACAAACTGTTTAACACAAGACATGAATTTTGAGTGAGACTATTATACATTTTTAATAAGTAAATGTTATGTAGATTTCTTAGATGGAGCTCATGGACTAGAATTTAAAAAAAAGAAAGGAAAATTGAAAAGCTCTAAAGGAAAGTTACAAATAACATTCTGTCAGAGGTTTGTTCCATGCTTGCATTACTCATTTTACTGTCCATCTTGCAGATAAATGTTCTGCTGTTTCCTGTTAAGCTCCTTTTAGCTGCACTTTGTTGTTGCTGCAATGAGGTTCATGTTTCGGTGCATAATAGAGCCAGCTCAGGCATACTATACAAAAACACTAATGGACAATGATTATCTCGACAGTCTGTGATGCTGGAGTTTTATGCAATCCTTTAAAATGATTAATATGATTATTATTATTGATTTGATGATTATTATTGATTTGATGATTATTATTAATCACCACAGAAATGTCAGCCAAAATGGATGGATGAAAATAGGCAGCAGACATGCTCTCCATTCAGGCCATAAAAAAAAAGGACTCGACTAGAGAAACTCCTTAAAACTGCCTCTGTCATGAATGGGCAGCTGTAAAAAAATGCTTGTTATCTATAAGATCTGAAAGAACACTATGGTATTTCTGTGCGGCCTTCAGCAATCATAAAGGCTTAAATTTCAGGCATTAATTGTCAGGAACTCACAGGCAGGCAGACACAATAATGCAGCAGCAACACACAGGAATTGGAAGTCTCAGGGTCTTTAATGCAGTCCAATTTCGTTACACAGTAAACAACAGCTCAGGGCAAAATTACAAAATCTCTAGACAAACTCAGAAACCGGGAAACTAGGAACAGTGGTCATACACAAGGAAACTATCAGATAATAATTGCTGGAACCCTGCTCACTAGGAAGACAAGACGAACTGGCAACAGAGGGAAGGGAAGTATGGCTTAAATACACATGAGGGCAGGGAGACAACAAGACACAGTTGAAACACATTAGGGTAATCACTAAAGGTGGGAAAAGAACAAAGAGACGTATAAGAACGAAGGGAAGTCTACATAGAGACAATACAAGGGGAGACGAGACTATCAAAATAAAACAGGAAGTGAACGAGACAAACAACAATATAACAAACTCAATCCCTGACATTAATAAGGATATCAGATAAGGGACTCCAATTGTGGGCTCTCTCTTTTGCTTGGCACAAAGTGGAGCACAGTGGAGTGTAGATGTCATTGCTAGTTTGAGACTAACGCAGTTGTCATTTCCACGACTGGCACCCACGTTGTGTAAATCACAAGTGTACTTGTGCTGCTGTGTGCACCCACAGGTGTGTTGGTCTTGAAATGAAGTGTGGTCTGGTGCACTGATAGCACACTGTTATCATGAAGTAGCAGAAAGTGTCTGTGCCATAGACAAACAAAAAGCTGGTCTAAAGTTGTGGCACAGTGTTTTTCCTGCTATTTAAAGGGCACATTATTCATATAGTGGGGTGTGCAAACATACAGGTCCCTCCAGGCATACACTCTGCTTTTTAAACACACCATGGACCATAAAAACCACTCACTTCAACAACTGATGCTACCCAATACCACCACTGAAATCGCAACATGCCAGAGCCTGGCATGCCTGAATTTTGAGGAGAATAGCATATGGCACTCTAATTGGTTTAATTGATGTTATTTCCAAAACACACCCAAGACTAATTGAGTGTCTAAATATAATTCCTTTGTGCTGTGTGCCTTACTTTGCACCTGGATTACCCACCAGTAAACTTAACATATCCATACACTCTACTCTCCCAGAATAGCTAAAATATTGGTTCAGTGATTGCTGCCTTGATTGTATCACACCAAAATTCTTTAAGGTGAGGATGTTTCCAAGACTTCTTTTTTGCATTGTGAAATTTTAGAAAGATTAATTCCAGTTATACAGTAAATTATAGGGATTAAAACTCTCCAAGTTGTATTTACATATAATAGACTTTATCCATCTCAACTATTTTTAGTGCACAGACTGGTTCAGAGATGCAACCACCCACATCAGTCTTGGGGAATACACAGTAAATCAACACTGACATCATACATCGGCAAATGTGTTGATGATTTGATGATCACAAAGACAATAAGATTGATTCCTATTCATAAAGCTTGGATGAATGGAAATGAAGTACTTTATTCATGTGACAAAGAAGCATACAACACTGTCAGAGCAACACTGGGAGCTTATGTCTTTGAGGTAAAGTGGAGACTTAAGAATGGATTGGAGAGAGAGAAATCAAGTAGTATATATAGAACTATATATATATATATAGTGAACCACATACCATGGTTGTGGACTTACCCTCCTCCTGTTCATGTGTTATACCTACTACTGCAAGCCCTGACATGGAGAGAACTCTGTGAAGTTGCAGATGATGACACCTCATTAGCCAAAAATTTTATCAGTTATGACACTTTATATTGAGAGGAAATCAACAGCCTAGTAATCAAACTACTTACACACCCACCAAAGGAAGCTGAGATGGTGGAGTAGGTGAACAGTTTTAGGTTTCTGGAAATCAACATCACAAAGAACCTATTATGGATATCATATATGATCACTCTCGTTTAAAAAAAAACCAAAAAAAAAAAACCATTGGTTACACATCCACTGAGCATCAGTGATTTTGCCACTGCAGCCACAGCTGGTTTAATCTTTTGAAATCTAACAAAGCGTGTACACAACAGAAGTGTATACAGATGTATCTGCCGCTGAGTCAACCAACACTGCGCAGCTTCTCTCCTCAGGCTGTGAGATTCTTTAATTCATCCTCCACACTCAACTATAAAAAAGGAGTTTATTTTTATGACTCACTATTTATCCATCCATTTAAATAATTTTTGTTTTGTGAGTATCATAAAGAAACTACGACTCATATTTTGTGTTTGGGGTTTGCAGTCTGCAGCCTGTAGCTCTTCATCTAATCACTCACTGTGACTGCTCCTTCGTATAGAAAACCCCCACCACCGGGAATATTTCACACTGCTGATCTGCTGCCAAAAAATGTCAAGAATGACCACTTTCTGCTAGTCTCAAGGTATGCAAAGAGCATGTATACAGACAGATGGAAAGAGAGCTTTATGGTTATGATTGGATTTGATTAAGTATGTAAATTTATTCCATATTTGTACTTCATAAAAAGCTTCTCATCTCCACCTATACTTGTGACACATCTTTAGTCCCCAAGAAAGCTATTGAAATGGATTAAAACTACCTGGAATAAGAGTGTTTTGTTTAAGACCCAGTATTTTAAAAGACATATAGAGTAGTTCTCAGGAGTCTCTCACGAAGATGATCTAGGGCAAACCCATGTAAAAGGAATTTATTGTAATCATAATACCCACAAGGTTTTAATGGTCTATAATAGCTTTTAAAATCAATAAAGTAGAAGCACCATAACAAGCAATGAGAGGTTGGTGTGCACAGTTCAAGAACACGATGATACATTGTCTTATTGAGTGTAAGCAAACAGTTTTGAAAGTGTTATTGAGGCCCCATTGTAATTCACATCTTTTGACGTCTTTATCTTTTTTTTTTATGGGATCCTCAAAGAGCATCAGCATCAAGACATATAAGAAAAAAAAAAAACTTTTATTGCCCAAAAGCAAAACACAGTCAATTTCACTTAAATCATTAGAGTTGAGCTTGGCTGTTAAAAAGCTCCACAGCAGTGGTCTGTCAGTACAGCAGTGGGCTGAAGGGCCAAACCCATTTTAATCTTAACTAAACACAACGTAGTGAGCCCATTATTGAGTCTTTTACCCAATCCTTCTACGTTTTCTGCAGAATACCCAAAGGTTTCCAGCTGAAAGTATATTAATACCTACTCAAGTCATGTGGAGTTGGATGTACTGCTGAGGAAAAAATGAATGCCTTAAGTTCCACCCAAGCAACGCAAGTCGAAGATAATTAGTCTGACAGGAAACTCTGCTTTTTCTGCTCATGGAAGGTGAACTAGTTCATGTGTACACTGACAGAAATTACTGTTAGTAATGTGTTTTGGAGGATGCATTTTTCTGAACCATTATCTTATTCCCTCTTCACTCAAATACATTCAGATTCAACCTACTACATGGAATGAAACGTTGAAGTTTACAGCGTTTTAAAAACACAAGAAACAAACAAATATCACAGATGCCAATTTTCTGAGTGTCTGCATAAGCATCTGTTTACTGTAAAAAATTTAATGACTGTTTAACTTGTAGCTTTAGTTTGTAAAATTCACTGTTAAACACAAAGTATTTTGTGGTAGCTGTAATCCTATAACAATAAATCTCAATATTCAGATATGTAATTTATAACCATAAATCTGAACAGTCATAATCTGTGCTGTATACAGATCTGATCTCCATGACATGTGTCAGTCCACCTGTAGGTCAGGTTGAATTGAGACTACGTTGCCTATACACATTGACGTTGTTGTCTTTTTACATATGTTAGCGATATAGAGCTAATAACTTAAAGGACAGTATAAGTATACTCATTAATGCGGGTCAGACCCCAAATAATTAATTTTTCTAAGCACTAAAAAAGTTCAGATCACTATTTCTATTTAACACAGTATAGGCTGAAATTAATATTATTATTATTGTTGTTGTTGTTGTTGTTGTTGTTGTTGTTGTTGTTGTTGCTGTTGTTTTTACCTGTGTACAGTAACAGCATAAATATCTGCTCTCTGTATCTGTAGTCTGTAGTATATGTTCTGTGTAATACACACAATTTTGTTTTATTCCATGCTATTAACGTTTAAGACTTGGATTTCTTTCATTGTGACATTTGCTGCGAATATTGATTTTGATATTGCAAAATAAATGAATAAAATACAATATGATGATCAAGGTTGTATAAACTAGAACTTGGTGAGGCCAAAATAATATATCTCTAGCATAACAGGTTGTAAATTAAAGTGGGCTGGTCTGAGCCATGAAACTCCCAGGCTGAGAATTAATCCCAATCCGGCTTTATATCCAACTGAAAGCTTTCTTTGTCATATGCACAACAATTTAAAGTAAAACACTCATTGCCAGTGAAATACTTGTTCTTAGGCTCCCTAATATTACACCGAATGTCCAAAAGACAAGTGCACAATAAAATAAAAAGTGAGAAAAAGGGCACTGGGTCCCAATGTCTTTTACATTTGGATGTAAGATTGCATTATAGAGTTAGACCTCTGATTAAATTACTTACATCATAGTAAAGGAGAGTTTTACTCAGAGTCCATCTGAGGGCTGAGAACCTAAGATATGAACTGTCAACAGATGCTTGAAGTTTTAAAGAATGCACTGTAAGTATATAAACAGGATGACATGGTGGATTGATGAATGATGGATTTACAATTGGACTCGACATTAACAAAGTTAAGAGAATAGAGAATGAGATACAGCTAGATTAAGTGTGCCAATATTTGACATCAGCAAGCTTCCACTGACTTATCAAAAGCAGAATTTGTGTTTACGAAAGACACTATTAGTTCCCATTCTCGCACGTACTGCAATATAAGAAGAGAGAAAGACATTTACAGTATCATAAATAACACACAGGTTGGATGATTAGAATCATTTTGAGACCAATAGAGAGAGAAAAGGACAGGTAAAGACATTATGTAGCCTATAGTTACCTTGACAAAATGACCAATAGAGTGAAATGTACAGAGCAGAACAGAACAAGTTGATGCTACTAGACAGATATTGTGCTCAGAATTGGTTTTACATTATGTTTCTATGTATGTGTGTATATATATATATATATATATATAAAGAAAGTAGAAGAAGAAAAAGTTCTGGACTAAAACTAGTCAGTGTGGTTAGACTTCAGTTTGTATATTTTGTTCATAAACAGTGTATGAGCTAAAAAGAAAGTCAACACCTGTAATAAATCATTAAGTTGCTTTTGTTAAACCTGTATTTATTTCTGTAGATGTATTCATTTGAAATTAAAACTAGTGAAATGCTTTTTGCACTTATTAAAGTTTGGACAAGGTAATGAGTAATAAAATATTGGGACTGGCCTTAAAGACCCTGCATTGGTCAAGCACTTGCGATAAAAAAGAGCAGTGAGAAAAAGAACAGTGATAAATCAAGCAGGTACAGACAGGTGGCTGCAGTAAACAGAATTATAGTATGATGAGGCTACAATCAATACTATTTATTGACTTGTGTTGATGGACTCAAAGACACTGATCTCATTGCAGGGCAGCTTGGATATTGATTGTCTGACTGGAAATCCCATTACACACATGCTCATTCAGCGCCATTTGAACTGCTCAAGATACAATGGATTTCTCCTCTCATTCGACAGCAGCATGCTGCCTCGCTGTGTGCCTGGTCTTCGGGGCAGTGCAGAGGTTTTCAGGTGCCTCTTCTGGATGATCAAATGATGTCTTTTCATTTTCAAGACACTTCCCTTTAGCGCCTAGCAAAGCTTTGGAACTGTAACTCTTTATCAGTTCATTAACTTCAGTGCTTTTTATGACTATCGCAATGTGAAAGTGAATTGGTTTTTAGGTGAATCTTTCAGGAAGAGTTTGAAGAGTTCATTTGCAACAACAACATATAAAAAAATATTCCTAAAATGCATAAACCAGCATCAGTTTAATTGATATTCTTTTGAGTGCATGATAGAACATGATAAAATTGGGTTAGAAAAAAATACAATATTTGATTTTTGTAAAATGAACCCTCATGTGTAATTACTACTGTGGTGCAGATAGCCTGAGGCATCTGCTTGAGATCCAGGAGTAGCTTAGGGGTTTGACCTATGGTAGTGGTTGTTGTTAAAGGCCAAGAAAAAGAGAAGAAATAAGTAAAAGCTTGTTAGACAGTGTGGGATAAGTATAAGGCAGGAGTAGGAGTTAAGCTGAGGGAGTAAGAAAGTTAAACAAAAATTTGATGGTTAAAGAAACCATGGGACCTTGGAGGCAGTGTAAACAAATAAACACATTATCTTTCTTTTCAGGCTCAGTCCTCACTCTCTCACACTCACATACACATCGACAAAAATACCGATCAAATTCTCCATTTCTCTGTTTGCCCTCGAGAGAGGGCCTTTGAACAAAGCAGATTCATCTTGTATGCCCTGACCTCCAGCTTCCTGGCTCACCTCCCCATAGACCTTGCACTAGCCACTTCTTCACACAAATACACACACACTTCTCAGCAGATGGGAGTAGCAGAAAGCAAGCATAAACACGTGAGGACATACACTTCACCTTCACACACCAAGCAGTAACAGACCTATTGCGTTTGCAGTTTCTTAGCCTCTGTCTATATATAACCTGTATATTCCATCTCATATACTGCACGATAATGCACAGAGGATGCTGATCCATTTGGTAAAGTGCAGTCTTCCCCACAACAGCTTAAGATGAAAATATCTTTTTGTGCCTTTATTCATGTCACATCCACAGCTGTATTTTCTCACCCAAGTGAGAAAAAGAAAGTTTTAATGCAGTCCATGTGAAGTCTGTTTCTTGTTTGCACATCCACATAGCCTAAGGTGTTGTATGTACATTTACAATAGTTGTGTGTCAATCAGACTGAAAACAACAAAACTAACTTTTTTAGACAGTCAACACTTCAAAAAAGAAGGAATTTTAGGAATCTAGAAAGCTGTGGCACATTTTGATGTATTATTAATATACATTTTACGAATGTAACACAACGACAAAGTAAGCTTAAGATGAAACAGGATCAAATTAAGTACAGGGTATGAAAAGGAATGAATTAACCATCAATAAAATAAGATAAAAAGAAAAAAAGAAATTAAAAAAACAGAGCATACAAAACATGACAGGAAATTTTTTAAAAAGACAATTGTCAAACATTAAAGTCAGGGAAGGATTACAATAATTAACAGCAAGTTTGCTATCTAGCAGTTACAGACCTATGTAGAGTTTTTAACTGAGCCTACTCGCGACCTCACATTTTTAACAGTATGACTGCCTACCCAGATCCCAATGATTAAGTTAGGTTTTTTTAAGCTTCAATGAATTAGAATTCTCTTTTAACTAGTATACATGCAAACAGGAAACAGTGTATTAAATGTAAATAAAGCTAACCGACAAATACCTTACAGCTAATTATATTTTGGAGTCACCTTTTGGATTTTTACAATACAGTTTTTCACCAAAATATTTGTACACAACAAATTTCAAACATTCATTATTTAGGTTTTTGTTTAATAGATATCCATCTCCTTTATTCCTGCAGTTTGCTGATGTTATCTCCACAAACTGTATAACAGTAAAATGAACTGAATCTGCCTGCATAAATGCTAACTAAACAGTTTCTCGCTCATCAAAACATTGCTCAATAGCACTGTAGCAGGTAGAAAACTTAAGAGCAAAGTCTTAATCTTAATTAAAAACCTTAATCTCCATCTGAAGTTGTGACTTTTCTTAAAAGCACTAAAAAAAAAAGAAGAAAAACCACCATCTTAGAACATGTTAAAAGCTGAGCAGAAGACATGTCATCCAGCAGTGGAAATCAATGTCCATGATTTGCCCAAGGGGGTAGCTTTTTTATGGTAAACAAGCAGGGACCCACGATAGGGGACCCCACAAAATAGAGGAGGAGAGGGTAAGAAGGCATCACCAACCTTTACAGAGAAAAACCTTTATTCAGTAATCAATTCAGAGCCACATGCCTGATGCCAACATAGTTCAGATGGGATTAAGACATTGTTGTGTGTGTGTTTAAGGCTGAGCTGAGGCCAAGGAGAATTTCAATCGAATACAACCAGTATGGACTGGCCTCAAAGTCTCATATTATCATTGGCTTTGGAAAACCTGCAGGCATTCTGCACAAACTCTCAATACTGTGTTTTTTCTGTCTCTGAGAAGTTTAGGGAACCCAACAGAGAAGACCATTGCAGTCCGGGCAGGGGACCCAACCTGTGACCTTGTTTCTGCCAATTCACTGCCTAACATGAAGGCCACTTTCTGCAGCAGTCAGTCACATGTCTCCTTATAAAAAATCAGTTTCTCAGTTCCCTTGTGTTTATTTTTTTCTTCTTGGTCTTGCCATTGAAAGCCGTAGTACCACTCTCAAAATAAAACAGTGAGTATTTTGAAACAATTTCATCTTATAAATCTCCCAGACATTGAAATTGTGGTGAGGGGGACCAGTTGACAGAAAATGAATATTGATTTTTCCTCCCGTTCAGAGCAGCTGATTTCTGGCTGAGTGGATTTACTCTTACAGAGTTATTCGAAGGTGGGCTGTTTAATGGGTTGTTTTCAATTCAAAGAGAGTTTGAGGGCCATTCTTTTTCTGTGCTTACATGATAGATTTGTTGTTGATTTTAAGTTGTTATGTGGAGGAAAAACATGGATTAGAAAAAAGAGCAAAGGTTGGTGAAGAAGGAGAGAAATGTGCAGAACATGTTTAAATGGTGTTTGAGTTGTTTAAGATCAGTCTTTTCAATGGAATGTCTTTACTCAGATAAGGGTTGAACAGCCAGGATATTCATAGCAGTGCCAGTTTAAACCATTTACAGTACATGATTGCTGCTGTTCTCAAATGCGATTAATCACTATGCCTCAATCTTACAGTCATTGGGCTTTAAATTAGCAAAATATTCTCTCAACATTGCATTTAAGATTTGCGACGCTTCTCCTTTTGCATTTCTGTGGCAGAGAGGTATTGTGATTCATTTGTTTAATTTGAGAAAAGCACATTGGAATTTAAGTGAAGAAAATTGAGTGAAGCAGAGTGTGGGTGTAAAGCTGGTTAATGTTATAAAAGGCCAGTAAATTATGAAGTGTTAACTGAGCCAAGGGTGAAGAGGAGGTGACAAAGTTTGGGGATTTGTTAGGCGTCTAAAAAGGTCAGAGATACACCACTGTGGGAAGTACATGGAGAATTATTTAACTGTGTGCTGTCTACAATCTGCTTTCTACTTCAGTTAAATCACCTCAGTATTTTCTTACTGAAGTGAAACTGTAAGCAGTCACTTTTTCTGCACCCTTTCACTTCTTTTCTTCTCCCTCATACATTTTTAATGAATGTTAACACCTTCTGGAATCCAACAAAGTTCTGAGTTAAATGTGAACAATTCACAAAGCTGTCAAATAGTAATGGGAGCACATAATGCAGCATACTCATTTTCTGTGTTTTCATTACCAGGGCACCCACAATATTCTTTGGATTTAATGTAATTAACAAACAACATTCTCAACACTCTCTGTAATGGTCATAATCTAAAGGATGTTCTATGCCTGTCATACAGTGATATAATAGTTATTCTTATCTACATACATATATTAACTGGCAGTATTGTTCATGTTGCTGGCAATAGGAATTAACTGCTATTTTTAAATGCGTATTCATAAAACATGTGGCTGTAAAGCTTAGGTTTTTTGATTCAATTGATGCAAACCATTTCAAAATACAATCGCAACAACAGGTACAATAAATGTCAAACTAACAAATCACAAACAGGAAGAGCATAAATACCTACAGGTTTCTGCTGCAACCAGTGCACTTTCAGCCTTCCTTGATTTCTGTTATAACTCCGTTAGACATACATACATAAGAACATTGTTGGTGTCTCAGGACAAACATAGCAGCTGCGCTTATTTTGATTGTGACAATTTAGTTGAGATCTAATTTGACCTATTAAGAGTTTCCATGTCTTTCCCACAGCCAACAATACTCAAGAAGAGTGTCTGTTAAGGACAGAGGGGTAGGGACAAACACTTTGCATAGCCAATAGAATTCTGAAAATGAAATTTAAATTTACTGCTTTAGTAGGTTTTTTAGAAGCAAAAAGAGAAAAAAACAAAGGTCTTGAAATGATAAATGTAGCAATAGCCTAACAATAAATACGGATGACCAGAATATGAATAAAGATGACTTAAATAAAAAATATGGATAGGCCAATTATTAATAGTGATGTTTATTTGCATAAATAAAGCAAATGGCCTTGAAATACCCACGGAACTGTCACATTTTTGTTTTATGTTGTTGGGACCTCGACCATGTCTGAAACAAAGACAAACCTGCATGACTCAGCAAAACCTAAGAACAATAGCGGCCTGCCAAAACTGTGTCTGTCCAGTATAGGACCCCTGGGGTGAGTTTATTTTCAAATTCAAACTCATGCCTCTCATTGGTCGGGACACCGTCTTGCCCAGGTGGGATCCGCCGGAAGACCCCCGACGCAGTCCACGGCATAAATTGGGGCACGTCGCGCTGCCCCCCGCTTTTCCCCGTGTGACCAAGTGTGAGTAAGGAACTCCATCTTTGCACCTCCGTTAGTGTAAGGGAGCAACTGTAACGCTACATTGTATTACTACGACCTAGGCCGCAGTTCTTAGCTTGCTGGACGAGTGAGGAATTGTTGAAGTGTTCTGTTAGACACTTTCTTCTTTTTTTTTGGATCCGTGGAGGAAGCTGAACAACCCAGCTCATCCTCCTTACCTGCAGACGCGAAGAAAATCTCGCTTCTTCATCAGAGTCGACTCCGCTGTTCCTCCTCTGCCCTGCTGAGGACAGCCAAATTCCCTCCCACTGTAGGACGCTACAGCCACCCCGCACGTTTCTCCAGATCGACGGTCGGCAAACGCCGGGAAGCACGCTAGTCGCTAAGAGCGACATCAAGCAAGATAGCTTTTGTCTGGGCAGAGACAGTTACAGTTAGCGTGGAATTTGAACTGTGTTTTGTTGTTTTTTTTTAAGGACCGCCGAGTCCGTTTTCATGTACAGACAATAAGCTGATTGCCGCTAGAAGCTCCTTTGTTTACTGTGCCTTGTTAACATTGTGCTGCTAGTTGTGTGTCGTGCATAGGACCGCAATATTTCATTTTGCTGACATGCACAGCAACCAGTGGACGGCAGATGAACAACAGCTCGTTTGTCGAGTCCTGAAAGACAGTAAAACGAGTATTGCGCCATCCACGACCCTTTCCTCAAACCACTCTGAAGCGTGAGTGCTTCTCTCTCTTTCTCTCTCTCTTTTACTAACACACACACACGTACACACGCATACATATGCATATAACTAGGTAATATACACATTTCACAATATACACAGAAATAAGCATTATGATTTATGCTTATTTCTCATTTATAGATAGATAGATTAATGTTTATTAACATTGATGTATGAATTTTCACAAGATACAGCCCTCTGAGTGTTTATTGTTGCACATATTATTGGAATAACTGCTGGTTGTATAGTCAGTGCTTGATATCACCCCTTCAACCCGATCAATTATTGAATAACTGTTTTCCCATTTAGTATTAAACCCTGTTTAATATATTACAACATAGGCTTTACTTAAATTTGAGAGACTGATATTTTGTTTGGTCATTGATCCCTGTTCGCAGGGTGGTGCCCCGAAATTATTAAGTAATATTAATAATTAATTTTTAATACTTATTACTATTAGTAATTGAGTGATTGTCAATTACCAAACACTCATCTGTAGCAAATCCCAACAATGTGGTATTGTCATGAGTTTTTCTGTACTTTATTGATTTTGGCCCATATATAACTTCATGCTGTAGAACCATTGTCTTTTCAAGCTAAAGAATCCCTTCCTTAGTCAGGGTAAAGTGAAGATAACAAAAAGTGAGATTTATTGCCTAACTTCAGTAGGTTTTGTCTGGTTTTGGATCAGTGTGTCTATCTCAAACAAAATGGATTGTCTCTTTTGTCTCTATGTAGATGATTCACTTCTGTGTTGCTTTGTTAAAACTGCAATACTCAGCAATTATTTTATTATATTTGTGTGGGCAATAGTTTGCTGTTACTACTCTGAAAGGTCAGAATATTGAGATGGTCTTAAAGTATGAATATATTGGTATGTGGTCGGATCATAAACTTGCATCGTCATTTTAAAACTCACAAACAAACACTGAATTACTTTAAGGCACAATTATACCTGTATGTCTATTTAAAACCATGATAACATGCTACTTTTGCCAACATGGTATTATTTTTTTGTTTTGGTTAATTATTTTGTGCATGTGTTCTGTTTTAGTTGTACTTTCAGTATGAAATAAAAACATCCCTCTTTAAAATTTAAATAAGGGACGATACAAAAGAATGAATGTTATACACAATCATTTGAGTATGTGTCATTCAAAATGGAGATAAAACAATCTTTCATACTTTATATCACCATTAACAAACCACCACAGAATTGTTTTATTGATGATTTTACTAATTTTCTTTCAGTTGTGTGCACTGATTTTGACTGTTTAGTCATAACAGGGGACTTGAATGTGCATGTAGATGTAGCCCATGACAAGCAAGCAAAAGATCTCAATGCTGTCCTTGAAATGTTTGGTCTAACTCAGCATGTGTCTGAGTCCACCCACAGTAGATGGCACACTCTAGATGTGCTTATTTCAAAGGGTGTTGCTATTTCAAATGCGGATGTCGTCAATGTTGCTTTATCTGATCATTTTTGTCTTTTCTTTGACCTGAATGTTACTCTCAAACCAGCAGTTGAGTCTGCAGTTCTTCAAGGAAGACTCATAAATGACAGCACAGGGACATAGTTTATGGAAATGATTAGGTTTGAAAATACCCTGTGTTCTAATGTTGATGATCTGTTGAACTCTTACACATCAAGGGCCCTATCGTACGCTTTCCGCCGTGCGCCAGTGGAGCATTGGGCGGGGAAAGTTTCACATTAATTCAGGGGAGTTTCCAAGTCAACCGTTGCCACCTTGTTCCAGGAGAAGCGGAGGAATCCTGCTTTTCCCCGCCCAATGCGCCACTGGCGCACAGCTGGTAGGCCAATCAGCTGTGTAGAATCATCTCATCAATTCATAGGT
>JAQMCX010000044.1:3056418-3069230 GCA_029814765.1 Acanthurus leucopareius | reverse complement strand
AGGATTCGGACTTCATTCAAAGGAAAAAGGGTTAAAACTAGGCTTAAGTTAGCTAAGGGGCTGGCTGTGTGTGTGTGTGTGTGTGTGTGTGTGTGTGTGTGTGTGAGAAATCCCCTGAGGTCTTTCCAGCTAATGGCATGAGTGCTATTCTGCTGCATTTGCTCAGACACACAGAGCCAAAGAAATGAGAAACAGGAAGTGACAACAGATCCATCCAGAGAGCTGCTGAGTTCGTACACAAACAGGTTTAAACACCAGCAACAGCAGACTAATGAAGGGTGTCACACACACACACACTGAATGTGTGAATGAATGTCATGTGGCTTGCAGTAGTGTGTGTGTGAGAGTGTGTGTGTGTTTGCATGCATTCGTTTTGTTTTCACACATCAAAATCGGTAGTCCCAATAATCAGACAGCAAATATTTAGAGAGCAGCTTGTCCATATCCGTAACTCTGACTGACACATCCTGGTGCCTGAATGGACCAATTACTCGCCTTCAACCTGTGATGAACCAGATTAGATTAGATTAGATTACACTTTACTGGAAAATTTGTTGTGGACTCTGTCACGTAAAAAAACCACGTAAAAAAGCTTCATACACACAAATTCAGTATTAAAAATAAAACAGCAGCATCTAATTGAGTTTACACAGCGACACATTGCACAACCCTTGATATTGCGCATTGCACTACTATTGCATATTGCATCACTTCCAAGTTGCATTGCACCACCCTGCATTCATGCCACATAATATATGATATAACAAATAAATGCAAATATCAAATAACAAAATAACACAACATGCCTACAGTATAAACTGACTTCAGCAATGTTTTTTAACCAGCTAAAAAAAACCGTGCAAATTTACGGAGGCAACAAATCATACATCTCTTTGCACCAGTTGTACCTGACCTAAAGGATTTTTTGCACGTCTACAAAAACAATCAGCACATCAGCAGCAGGATGTTTCCGTGACATCTTGTTAATGGCAGCTGGGTGTGCACAGGCCTCTCCCTGCCGCCTCAAAGCTTCCCACTCAAAAAAACAGCCATTACTTCACTTTGAGTTTCTAAGCTGGCAAATTAAAAGCGATGATGACGCATCAAACAACAACAACAACAACGACAACAGCTGCTAAATGTTGCTTTAATTATAGGCTGTGGCTGTTTGGCTCCAATTTGCCAAAGGGGAAAAGGATGGTGTGCAGGCAAGTAATTGTTGTTTGATTGAGCAGCAACATATTTTAACACTCAGTAGTTAGAGAAGATATGTATTTCAAGTATCTGCAGTTAAAATCTTATTAAGAAGAAATTTGGCTGCAAGAATAAAAGTGCATCAATCTCATAAAAAGTTGACACCCGATGTGGTCTCAAAGTATAAGGAAAAAATGCAGACAAATAAACAAAATAGAATAAAATAAAATATATTCTAATAATATACTTTAAATGATTTTTTTAGGTATCTTAAACTTAAATATATCAAAATTTGGATATATCTTAAAATACAATTAATATAAGGTTAGATTTATAATAAGATGTTTTATTGTGATTATCTTAGAATTTCCATTACTACTATTTTTTACGAATGATTTTGCTTAGAAATCTTTAGCAAAATATGAATTCTGCACTTTTCAAAAAATATTATAGGAGTGTAATTCAATTAAATGTTGCCATGCAACTCCTACTTACGGTCCCACAGCTACATATTTACTTAAAACATGTTCACCTTCATGTTTTGTAATGCAGTTGAAGAAGCAGTAGCCTAAATAAAGAATTGGAAGGTGGCTAAGTATTTTTCTCAGTTTGTAAAAATAATTTGGTTACCTCAGTGAAGAGATGTTGGATGACTGTAGCCAGAGCCTCCACTCTCTTATTCCCCTGAACTAGCAGCTTCCTCAGCTGGTTGATGGCCTGGTTCTTCTTCTCTGCCTGCTCTTTCTGGTTCTGTTTGGATGTGATCGGCCCGTCTGCCGCGACGGCCTCGGTTGTGCCGAGCTTGGACGCATTCTGCTGCCGAGGTCCTGTTCTGGGGCTCGATCGTGACCCTGTTCTTGCTTTAAACCCGAGAGCAGAAGCTCCAGTTGTTCCTGATCCAGTGGTCGTATCAACAACAACCGGCGTCACTTGTGCATTAGCGTTCACCACATCTGGTACCTACCAACAAAAAACACATGCTATCTTCAATAAAGACACTAATTTAGGGCAGTAACTAGAGCTCAATCTGTAATGTGATTATGTCTTTCAGTAAATGTCTTGAAAACAATGTATTTGTCCATGATTTTGTCTTTTTAAAAACACTGAACCACATTTTGGTGATTAACCTGTGTTCGATCACCAGTTATCCACTGAGACCAATAACTAAGCACAGTTTAAGATTTAAATGTTAAATTTTTGCCTTTTTTCCAGACATGCTTGACATTTTTTGATTTGTTTAATCATCCACTAACAAATTCACTGATGCATATATGTCATTTTATGATGAAAGCTTTTCAATTTTGCTATTTCAAGTAGGCCCCAAAAGATGGATGTTTAAAGGTTAAGTTTTAATAACTTTCAACATAAGAATACATTATGTGCAGTCAAAAATAACTACAATGCAAAAATGCTCCATTGTATTGAGTTCCAAATGAATGAATATTTTGCTGCTTTCTGTGGCTGATGGTTTGATTTAACTTGCTTCATAAAAGCTTGTGAACCAGTTAGCATGAGCAACAAAAGAAACTCTAATCTAAGAAACATGACAGATTAAAACAAAAAAAAACAAGAGAAATGTGCGCATATCTTGTAGATTATCAATGGTGACTCTCCATGATGAAGCTGAGGTAAATGAACATAAAGAAAGGAGCAGACGTACCTGGTCAGGTGAGGGCTGTGGGTTCTGGTTGTTTCCTCCTGCAGGTGTTGCTCCTTGCTCCTTGCTGCTGGTGTTTGTGGGTCTCGCCGTCGATTCCCGTGGCTTGTTTTTATCCACTGCAAGAACACGGCGAGCTCTTAGTGTGCGGGTGGCAGGTCGAACATTCAACATGGTGTCCACACACACAAAATGCTCATTCAGCCCATTAGCAAAACGTTTAACATGCCACAGCAGGGTCATAACAAAAACAAAAAAACTACACACACTCATTCATTCCATCAATAAACCATAACTTCACACATGTGTGTAAAAATAGACTTAAGAAAACAAAATTCAAACACAGAAAACATAAAAACAACATTCACACACATTCTGCACATTCACTCTCATCTGGTCAATAAGAATACGCCCTGCAGAGTGTTCTAGGCTGAGACAGATGCATCATGGGATTGCCTGGTAATGATGGCCAGTCTGTCTGTGTATGATGGAAACTGAGTGTGCATTAAGGAGTGCAATACCAGAGGAAAAGCAATTAGAGTCTCTCAGTCTCTCTCTCTCTGAATAATTCAATATAAACCAGTGGACTTTGGAATGGAGTCAAGTAGGTTTTCAGTGTAGAAGTTCAGTCACACCTGCAGCATCGTCAGTGTTGTCTTGTCATGTTTTATCTGATGATGATGATTGCACTGTGGGCAATTCTACGGGCAATCTGCAGGCATCAGTTTAAATTCTTACTCTACAATATGTTTGTTTTAGTCAAAACTGCAGCTTATGGCGTGATCAGAGTTCAGACTTATGGATCAAATCGGAGAAAATTAATTTGTAAAAGCATGTTTTATTTCTAAAAAATGTTGCTTTTAGTTATTCTTCACGACTAAGATACAAATTTAAACCACCTGAGCTGCATGTGGACTACTTATTTGTTTCATTTGAATTAAAGTTCGGTGTCAAATTTACATTTAAAAATCCAAATCCTGCAGAACTGAAAAGGGTCTGCACTCTGAGTCAGTGATGGTGCTGAGGCCTGAAGCTAGTAATAACTTCTTTAAAGATACTGCCACCTACTGGCAGCCACCAGACACAACGTGCATGTATGTTTTGATTGGATTAACAAGAGCTGTGAAGAGCAGAACAAACATCCTGAACGTTATAATGCACATCAACGTGCAGCAGATAAGATTCAGTCTTGTAACACTGAGCCCAAGTTTGCTCAACACCGAACATTCAGCTGCAGATTCATCACTGAAAAACAGCAGTGTTTGTTTAGCCCAATAAATATTCAGATCTGAAGCTTATTTCTCATCTCAACACCAATTTTATCAGAAAAAGATTATAATCTGATCATGGCTGCAAAATGAGGGAGACTTGAAGGTGCAAACATGTTACAAAAGGTTCCTCAGATGGAAATACTCAACTGAAACAACTGAACAAATAAATGTGCCTTTAAACACAGATGCAGATCTTCATCCTGGTCATACGACCGTCGGTGAAATGTAACATCATCAAGTGCAAGATAGAAACACACACACCCTCTTGCACATCCAAGCTCATTAGGATAAACAGTAAACAGGCAGTAGATCAGTTATGATTACTGATCTGTACTGTCACTAAAACACTGTGTCCTCTAATTACAGCAGAAACCAGACAAGTCATAATAAACACAGAACTATGCTTTCATGTTTATTTTGTCCTTCTCTTTCCCATACGACTGATTTACCAACAGTAATCAGTCTGTTTTAAACTAAACGCTGCCTCTCTGCTTTTGAGGTACATGTTTGAAATTGAAAACTTAATTAAATACATGACAACTCCTGTGATGGAAGTTAATGATGTTTGTGATGGATGTTTTTACTCTCCACATATTCGTTTTAGTTTCTCATGTTCACAAAAGGTTGCTGTTCCTTCTTTAAATAAAAGTTGCAGGATTAAAGGAAGCTAAATAATGAATAAAACTAATATTATATACCAAAAAAGCTGGATTGCAGTTGACAGAAACAAGGAAAATCATATATGCACGCATAAAACCAACTGATTCGTGAAGCCCAAAGTCGTTTTGACATTCAGGAAGCTTGTGTATTTATTTCAATAAAGATGAAAAAACAGGCCTTTTCTCTTTATTGATTCCATTTCAAAACATCATATAAAACGTGTTAATGATTAGCTGCAAGCAAGCGAGCTGCTGAACAGACGACACATTTCATTGCAAGTGTGTGTCTCTTGTTGAAATGTGTGATGTTCAGTGTGTTTGTGCCACTGATGGTTTTTATACCTGGAATCTGCCATGCAGTCATGCAGAGCTGCTGAGCCCAGACTGAGAGAGAAACAACAACGTTAGCATGCAAATCATGTTTTACAAGTGAAGCAAAACAGAAAAGAAACAAACCAAACTGTGTCATGAAAATCTCATTTGGTACACAGCAAGATGACCGTTAGAGGAAGTCTGCAGTATGAATATGAGCTTTATTTTCAGTCGTTTAGTGTCTCAGAAACAGATGTAGTTTGTGATGGATTCAATTATTTATAGTAAAGAAATTTATCTAAAAATCGGATATTATCATCATCAAATCTGTTTGTATTGAAGCAAAACTGGATCTGTTTTAAATATAAACAAAAAATATGATGCATTACTTTCATGTAGGCCATCTTGAATGTACCCATCTCAACATCTGATGTGTATTTAAGCTGACATCAGATCGCAGTGAGGGAAAAGCAGCGAGGGACTGAAGTTTGGGGGGATGGAGGAATAAAACAGGTCAGGTGAGGTGAAGTGGGGGCTTTGTGTCAATCTGTAAAAAACAGCAAATGCATTTCATCTTTTTCTCTGAATCATTTATATTGTGCTCAACTGTGTGCCAAAATATTTTTACTGCCGCTTTGAAAACGCCGACAAAACACACTGAATGAGCTCATCCTTCTGGATTTGTTCATCTAACCTCACATATTGTATAAAAAACACAGAGTTTTGTCAAAATGCCACAACAGCTCAAATCATTTACAGATCACAGAGTAAAAACCAGACATTAAAAGTGGAGCTGACTCCGGGAAACATCCAAAATTATGCAGATAAAGATGTGATGTGGGCTCATATTTAATAAGCTGCCACATTAACACACATTCAGACACCATCCTCCATAAAAAAAAGAGCCAGCGGAGACAGAAAACTGTGAGCTCACAGCACGGCTGGTCAAATCAAACACCACCTACTCAGAGACAAGATTAGCACTGGATTACGACTGTGTGTTTGCAGGATAAAAATGTGTGTCAGCAAGCAGAGAAAACAGGGGCACAAACACCACATGGAGCTGCAACGGTCCTGAATGTCTACTGTAATCAGATTACTTGTACCAAGACAGATATTCTGACAGAGGTTGGATTTTTTCTCAAAACTACCTGAAATACTTCACACTAAGATAACAAAAAATGGAGGGGCAGTGTGCATCTCTGCCCTCTAGTGGTTGGGTTCATAATATATAACACAGAGATTGTAATCTTATCAATTCTGGGATGATCTGTGTCATCCTCTATAAACCCTGACATCACACACCAAATTTTTAATGTTTAAAACTGCACTTAGAGGTAGAAATGCTTCCACAGAGAGGGACTTATAATTTTTGATCCATCATTTTCTGCAGCAACAAAGCAAGACTGTGATGCTGTACAGCAGGAAGAAATGTGAGCAAACATGCACTGATTTAGGGTTTTTTAGGATAAAGTTCATCCCTTTAGAGTCTTTTCTTTGCATTGATCATCTAATCAAACATGTGAAGTTAATACATCACATCCTGACACACACCGAAGCTGTACTGCTTCACTGAAGATCACCCATCAGTTATTATGGATCAGCTCATGTTGTCTGAACACCGGAGATGCTGTTTCTGCATCACTGTTGCCATGGACACAGGTGTGCAGAGCATCTCCTTGTTCACAGATGTACATTTCAACCACATGAGTGATTTCACATGCAAACTAGACCATCAGGTCACCTAGCAACAACCATCCACCTGCCTCCAAATCATGTCATCCAGCAAGCGAACGAGCTGACAGACAGCTGAAAAACATCTGTCTTCCATCCAAGTTTATTCATGCATGTTATCATGTATTTAAATATGACCAACACAGACGCCAAAGCACAGTTTAACTTACTTTATCTTTTTGCTAATTCCTTTTGCTAATAACTAAAATGCCAGTTAGCATTTTTGTGGCCACAGTTCCTGACAGATGGATTGCAACACAGCCAGCGGCTCTACATGACCTTAAAGTAACTAAAGTATCCAACTAGTTGGTCAGGAATTGTAACTTAAACATAGTAGAGAACTCTGGACCATCATCACATAGGTCAGCCAAACCAACTCAGTGGGAAAAAAATCACAAAGAGAGATGTTCAAGAGTTAAAAATAACAGGTTTGGTGAAGAAAAAAGGCTAACAATAGAAATTCTCTTTATAATGAGACTCTGTTCTTCATTACAACTGAGACCTTATAATAGAAAAACTTCGACCCTCAGCTTTTTTTTGAGCAAAATATAGCAGTTTTAACCAACAGCAACTCATTTCACATCAGATTCTGCATCCAATGCAGCTCCAGATGTGGACAAACGATAAACAGCACATGACCGTCCTCGATCTTCGAAAAAAGAACAAATCTACTTAGATTTACAAATATTTGAGAGCGACCCAAATCTGCTGTACATCTCTCCTGAGCCTGGAGAAAATATTCTAGTCCAGCAGATTCAACATCTAATGCTCTCATCTGTCGCCACATTAGAGAGGGGGAAAAAAAAAACAACCTCCACATCAGATTAAAGCCTGCACGATTGGTCAGCCTCAGCTGAACCACTGTGCAGCAATGCACGAGCGTCTCTGCAGAGTATGTGTGGACACACACACACACACACACACACACACGGTGACTAAAGCCTGCTCTAACCTACATTTGAGGCAGCAGGAAAGTGGGTCTGTGGAGCTCAGAGCCAGAAAACACACCGGCAGCCAAACACGTGCTGCCGAGCTCAGATGGGTCGGCGGGAAAGAGGAGGCAACATCATGACGACAGCGTGGCTGAGCTGAATATTTACTGAAGGAACAGGGTTAGGAACAGGAAAAAGAGAAAAACTGGCTGCAGAACTTGAGCTGATTAAAAGATAATTTGCTGCTGAACTCGAAAAACATGTAAACTGTTTAAAGAGTTCAAAAAGATCAAAAGATTTGTTAAAGATGATGAAGGGATTGGTTAGTAATTTGGAAGAATCCCCAGCAGCCTAATGAGACTGGCAAACACACAAGAAAACCCACATGACAGGGTTGTTAACTGTCTTGTAAAGAAAGTTGAGTTTAATTCATTCATTCATCACCTGAGCTCTGAATTAAGGACTTTTTCATACAGATGCTCCTGATTTTAACTAACCTAATAAGCACATTTCACATGGAAATACTTTGTTTGTTATTAATTCAAAAAATTAATAGATTATCCAATAATGGCCAAGCAGAGAATCATGTTTTCTACTAAAATGTATTCCTAACATACATGCACACAAGCAGCTTCATGTATTCATGCATTCACCTCCAGTTAACTGCTTTATTTTAAGCAGCTGAGACTAGAAAACTAACAAAGCAGCCAAAGCTAATTCTATGCTATTATAATGCCCACAAAGTGTCCTGTTAGCTTGGCATGCTAACCCCAAAGACAGTTATTCATCATGACATCTTCTTTGTCTTATTGTTTTTTTCCTTTCACACAATAAAACCACAAACATTCAAAATAGTTTCATAGTTTCTACTGTTGCACAAAGAAATAAACGACATTAACAGTAAGAAAAGACTCTGCTATGATGCTCAGAAGACAAAAGCTTTCCAAAAATAGCTTTAACTCTTTTTAAATGGTTGAATAAGTAAAAGCCACATGCATTCTCGCTTGGCTATTTCTGGTTTGTGTCTGTGTGTGAGTCACATGGTCGGTGCTCCTTTAGGCGAGAATGGAACAGCGGCGTTGGCTATTCATCACGCCACCGCTCAGGCACTTATACATTATACAGAGAGCTAACACACACACACACACACACACACACACGGAGGCACGTGTACACACACAAACATCAAGATAACTGACGGCGCTATTGTAACTCTGATACATCTGCGGCCGCTGTGGCAGCCGGCGTGCACAATGCTGAAAGCCCCCACGGCGGCGGAGGAGAGGTGGAGGCAACAATGGCTGCCAAAGCCCATGCAGGAGAACAGGAGTACGAGGAGGAGGAGGAGGAGGAGGAGGAGGTGTGATAGGGTGGAGTGATCTTTGAAGCTGATCTGAAGTCAGTTATGACAAAAGAGTAAAAGAAATAATTGGCCAAGAGAGCAAATTCATGGCCAGTTATTTAAAGGCAACCCCACCCAACAGACTGAACGGACAGAAAATAAGGTGACTGATGAGCAATATTAATAGATTAAACATTTCATGAGGTGAGACAAACAGATAAACAAGCACAGACAGATTTTTTTTGATACATCCGGTATTAACGTTACATCGGCTTTAAGATGTTTTTAAAAAATTTTCTTTAATTTTTAAAAAAAATGACACTTAAATGAAAGCAAATGAAGATGAAACAGCAAAAGATTTTTTCTCAGAAATGCAAAAGTAGCCTTAAAAACAACTGCTCTTCTTATGAGGGTGTGGTAGCATCCTACTTAAACCCCACCCAGCCATGTGGACGAAGGAAGGTGCTAAAATCAGCTTTAGGGCCTGCATGAAGGATTCTGATAAAGAACATGGTGAAGATGGGATGGATGGATGGATGGATGGATAAACTGGGAAAATTCACAACATTCCCTGTAATTTCTAAGGATGGGGCAGTAAATGTGTTTGGAGGTTGGCAGCGATCAACCTGTTGGCCTAAAGCCTGTGTTGAATGACGAGAGGACGGACGGCGGCGTTGGAAGGATGATACAGCTGATGGTGTGATGATGGAAGGACACAGAGGACAGTTGCATTTCCAGACCTGCGTGGAAAACCACAGTGTTCTTCCTGCATCCCGGGAGAAGCTGAAGGTTTCGGAAAAGTCCTTTGGCCGTCAGCTTCACGTGAAAGTTGGACAGCGACAGTCTTGGAGACCATAACATTGTCTTTGTTTCGTCAAGAAACACCAGCGTTTCTTGTCTACTTGTATAAAAAAATGTGACTTCAGCACTTTTCCTGTGTTACAGGAAATGCTGACCCAGTTGTTTCTTCTTCTAGTCCAAATTTGGGGCCAGTTTTTTGTTGCCACCTTTTTCAGGAATCCACCCTTAAAATCACAAAGCTTTGAAAGTATTTTTGGTCCAATAAAACAATAGTTGCTTTAAACTGAGCTCTTAACTGCTTGGTGAAAAAAAAATGTTCCTCTTTTCTTCTTAAAAAGAAGAAATATCCAACAAAAATGAGGAGCTTTAAAGATTGTTCATGTTGGAATCCAAGCTTCACATTTCCACGAAAAACCTTGAGGTGATTATGAATTAAATTAAATAAAAAACAAGAGAAAATGTAAATCTCTGACTCTGTAAAGTCCTTTAAGCCTTCAGCTGCCCTTCATCGATTCGAACCGACGGATTTTTCACTGCAAAAACAAAAAAAATGAAAGCCAAAGGAGAACCAGTTTCTGCCAATAGAAAAAGAAGAAGAAGAAGAAGAGAAAATGGCGCCAAAAATAGCTACTCCACCATTGTCCAGGTGGTAGTAAAAGATCCGGTGATAAAGATGGAGAGAACGAGGAGCAAGAAAGCGAGAGGAGAGGTAGTGTTTGTGTGTTGTTCTGTGAGAACGGAGGGAAAATCCTCGACACTGCTGATCATTAGTAGTCCGTCCATGCTGCTTCACGCCAGAAAAAAAAAACAAAAAAAACACAACGATCCGTCCCACTGACGCACAAAACAGAAGTGTGTCACCGAAACAGAGAACACACAGAAACACACACTCCCCCCTTTTTTTTTACTGCCGTTTCCAAAGCTCTGTGAATCCAGCACACACACACACACTTAAACACACACAGAGGGAGGGATGCTGCAGGGGAGGAGGGGGAGGGGGAGTGGGCGGGGTTTAAATAATCTCTTTCTGCTGCTCGTTCATTCGCTCACTCGCTTCCTCCCTTCATCACTCGCTCACTCACCATTTAAAGGATAAGGTGTCAGAAGAATCATGTCAAGGTTAAAGAAATAAACAAGAAATAATAATAATAATTAAGAAATACTACAAACAACCTTCTTTTCCAGCATCTCCTCTCACACAAACACACAAACACACAAACACACACACAGCATCTCTCAGTGGAGGGTGACAAATCAAAGCTTTTCAGTCACACTGATTCCTTGAGAAAAGAGGCACAAACATTGCTCACATGCAGACTGTGTGTTGTTTCCACCTGGTTTTATCATCCAATCTGAGTGATCTGATCACAAGTTGTGTGTTTCCACCTGCGTCTCACGTGATCATTTGTGATCAGGTTTCACTCCACCTGCTCTATATGCAAAGAAACACTCATTAAGACCAAAAGAACTATTGTTTTTTGCCTGCAGGAGGTAGCAAAGCACTAAAGCAACTAGTCAACCAGAAAAACCAAAAAGAAGAAGGAGAAGAAGAATTCCTTTTCTGTTTTATACATCACAGTAAACTTTTATTTTTTAAGATGTTACAAAAAAAGAAAAGATGCTTTTCTGTATCTGCTTGGTGCTTTAAGTTCAGCTATTTGTCTTTTTTTCTTTTAAAACAAAGAAGTCTGAAGTCAAGATGAAAGTTGATCGCTGCCTGCCGCAGAAGGACACTGCAGTGATTTTAAGCATGAACATGGTCACTGTTGTGCTGTGAGTTTTGCATATTGAACATGTTTATTTGGTTTTTTGTCTTCTTGTATAGAATAAAAGATTCTGTGTTGTATCAGGATTTTAAGACTGTTGCTTCTTTTTGTAATCCATAACTGCTGTAAATTAACATTTGTTTTGTCCTAATTATAGACATTGTGTGTTGTGAAAATCATGTCCACCTGCTTTAAATCAATGACAGAAATGCAAAATATTATAAAAATAATTAATTAAGACACATCAAAGTTCAACATGATGCTTAGCATCAGCCTCTCTCAAGTACCCACAGACTTAAGGAGTTTTTAAAAAAAAAAAAAAAAAAATCGAGAAGCTCTATTGCAAAGCTGCTGTGTTTGAATATTACTTCTACTTATACACAGGAATGATACTTGCTACTTGATGCAGAATAAACAGCGCTAAGAGTTTCTTCCTACAAGTTTAAAAAACAGCAGCTGATTCTCACTGACAGTATTCTGACTATAAAGGAAGAACTGTGTGCTTCTAATCAGCTAAATGAATTAAACTGAGTCATGATCACGTGACCATCCACAGAGCTCAGATCACATTTAAAGATCTGATGATTTTCTATTGTATAACTTATGGCTCTGTACATAACATGCACTCATTTAAAATAAATGAAAACTACTTTCAGCATCATGCACTTCAAAATGCAAAACAGTCATTTAGACGGCAAACAAGACAGAGAAAGTTGGTCATTTAAAGTTGCACTATGCATCTTCACACAATATCTTTCTGTTTATTTTGACTCAACTGTCATCCTTTCTTTACTGCAGGGCTACTTTGTGATTTAAGTTGTTGCGATACGTTTTTGCTCTGTGCATTAAAAAAATCTGACTAATACATGAGCTTAAAATCAAACTCAGCCACAAAACATAAATAGTCCCCAGAGAGCAAAATATAGCTCATGCACAATTAAAACCAGAGCTGTGTGTGTGTGTGTGTGTGTGTGTGTCAGAATCAATAAAGTCTATGTTTATTAGAATCAAAAAGAGCTAAAGAAAGCCACTGAGTGCTGTAAAAACCAACCCTGCTAACCACTGTCGCCTGAGGGCTGTTGTGATGTGTGTGTGTGTGTGTGTGTTTGAGAGAGAGAGGTGTGTGTGTGTGTGTGTGTGTGTG
>JAQMCX010000044.1:3012970-3044338 GCA_029814765.1 Acanthurus leucopareius | reverse complement strand
TGTGTGTGTGTGTGTGTGTGTGTGTGTGTGTGTGTGTGTGTGTGTGTGTGTGTGTGTGTGTGAGTGTGTGTGTGTGCGTGTGTGTGTGTGTGTGTGTGTGTGTGTGTGTGTGTGTGTGTGCATGTAAGAGATGTAGTGTGGAATGTGGAAGGCATTTTAACTCACAGCTCTGCAGTGTCAGCCTTCTCATTTCCTGAGTCTGCTGCACAGACGAAGCAGAGTTTTTCCTCCATCACACACACACACACACAGACACACACACACGCACACACAAGTCTGCATGCCTGAGAGAGAAGCCCAGCAGTGAGTTGTTGAGCAGAGCAGACACACACACTCCATGTGCAGGGTGCTGCTGTGTGTTTACACTTCAGGTTTCTTGTGTGTGTTTGTACTAAAGTAGTTCATGTTTATGTGTCTACAAACATATAGAAACCATAGGAGCTCACCCTGGCATTGAGTTTGGCTCTGCCTCGCTCTCGTCGGAGATCCACCTCCAGCTTTCTGTCCATCTTCTCTTAACGTAGCGCCTTCACTCTGAGTTTGTCTGGGACTCCCCTGTCCTAGGAGTTCGGCCCCTGACCCTGGAGGTATCGTCAGCCCCGAGGGCCCCTTATCCATTCGGATGCCCCTCCCCTGCTGCCGGACGTTGGGCCCCAGCTTCGAGGAGACTTTCTGTAAAAAAAGCTGACGTTTAGTGACAGCATCCCAGCCGAGGGGCCCCAGCTCGGAGCTGCGCACCGAGACCATGGTGTTAGCCATTCCCCGCTCAGAGTCAGAAATGTGGATTGGGGGAGGCAAGGGAGGCAGTAAAGGAGCGGAGGGGAGGAGTGAAGGAGAGACCGTGTTAAGACAAGGGGAGGAGGAAAAAGAGAGAAAAAAGGGAGGAGGGACAATTGGGAGTGTGCTGCAACCGCAAGAGTGGTGAAAAAAAAAAGAGAGGTTGCTGTTGTGTTGTACATTTCCCTTGAGAGTCTTGGCTCTGACCAGGGCAATTTTCTTTTCAATCTGTGTCCAACCCCCACCCCCACAACTCTATAAACACCAGCACACATGGACTGAGTTTGTGGATAAGGGGTCTGGCGTCTGTTTCGGCTTCTCAGAGGAAAGATTCAACTTATAGAAACTGTCGCTGTTTGTCATCGCTCAGCTATTTGTGCTAATAAAGCAGTTGGAGCTTGAAGAAGTGAGGAAAAGTTAGAGAATGTTCACATGTTCAGTTTTATCTCACAGACAAGACATTTAGATAGAATTCCTCATCTGCTTGTTTGTTTTCTAAAGCCTTTTTTTGCACCATCACCCTCATATTTACCTCTTGACCCAGAATCACAGAGCAGATGATGTAGGACTTGTTCGGAAATATTGAAACACTTCAGAGTGAACTTGTAGTTCAGAGTCTCCTTGACTTTTCAGCTGAGCCAAGAGGCTGAGCCCACGGATTACTGTAGCATACCAGTACATACTAAATCATGTGTTGACACGCTAGCTGGCAGCTGGATAGGGCTCGAATGACTGATGCTGATGGCTTGATCTGTTTTGATATGCTTGAATGGACGGAAAGTGAAAGTTAACATGAGTGAATGTCAATTAGTTAGAAGTTAAAGTAGCTAAAAAGTAGATCTAATGAAAATCACGTGACATCTGAACTCATGCTTCTATTGGTAGGAATATGACACAATATGACCTTGTTTGACCTTGATAATAACCTTTAACAAATAAGCTTTGCTATATGAGTGTTTTTACATGTATTAGTTTCCATTGCGTGTATAAAGGTTAGTTTAACTGCGTGTGTGGCAAAGCTGACCTGCTTTAAACACACCCTGTGTGTGTTACAACCCCAGAGGCTGCCAATAGGGGAATAAGCCGGGGCAGGTTTTAAACCTGTCACTGGTTTACTGGATCTTTAAAAAACACATACCAGAGATGAGGCACACATGTCCTACATGTACCGCACCCTCATTTTAAGCCAATGTGACTTTGTTTTCTCTGCATATGTGAACAATGTGTAACAAAAACAACAGATTTGAGCATCAGGCAACAAAAGATCACTGCATTTTAGTCTCTTATGTAACTAATTATCCTATAATTAATTATTCCTAATACATAATTGATTAATTATTCCCCTTGTTTCCACAGAGGAAACTGCTTTTTCCTCTTATCTAACAGAGCCAATAAACTTAATAACTCCTTGTACACATTGAACCAGCAGTTCCAGTGGATGGTTACACTTATCTGTTTCTGTTACATAATCTGTATCCGGAGCCAGAACACTTTCTGGAATCTGGAATCTTGTTGGAAGAATTTGAATGAGCAATGACATCATCTTGATATGGAGACTGTGATTAAACGCACAGAGATGTTCAGTTTAAACAAACATTGCTCATAGTACTCACCCTGCTAGGACTCCTTTGTTTCTCCACGGCCTTCTTAGTTTCTTCCCTCTGGACCTCCGCTGACTCACCATGAGCATCTTTTCTTGGATGTGAATTCTCCACACCCTCAGTTGTTTCATGTTTTTCAGGCACTTCCCAGACGGCTCTTTTGAGAAGATCCAGGGGTCCTTCTTCAACCATCTCAGACCCCAAAGAGCTGGTAGACGTAGAGAGCGTTCGAGCAACAGCAACTGTCTTCTTCTGTGGCTGAGGAGAGTCATTGGCTGCTGTGTTGTGGTTGGTTTTGTGGTTGATGCCCTTTCCTCTGATAGGTCTCAACACAACAGCCCCTTTAACCGGACCTGCAGGAAGGAGTGTGCCAGATATCAGAGATATAAGATAATGTTGTTAGAATTTTCAGTATGATTTAGAAAACAAAAAAAATTCAAGCATGGCTGAGAGCAACAGTGGCATTGCTACCGACTTAACAGGGTAGGAGTTGGCTCCAAAAAGGGGAGGAGTTAGTTCCAAAAAGGGGAGGAGTTAGTTCCAAAAAGGGAGCAACTTCAGCAGTTCAAAAGTGATTTAGTTGCAAGAGAACAGATTTAAAATAAACTACAGTATTTTGTAAGAAGAGCAAGTAGACTCAAACCTCCTTCACCAGAAGCAAAAGCACCTGAATAACACTAAAAATCCTGCAAGGAGAGTTCAACAGCTTGATCTCTTAACCAGGAAGACAACTACATTGACTAAGGATATCATCACTGAATTTTTAGCAAATCTACTTTGTAATTGTACTTTGTATTTTGTCATATGGTCATGACTATTATTACTTCAGAAATACACTTAGATAGTATGATATACCTTTAGCGTCATATGGCCCAACCCTACCTGCAGGTAGTCTTTGCTTCTTAGCCCCATCTCCAGTCTGTGCTTCCCTCTTTATAATAGCGACCCTTTTTCCATTGGCTGGAGCAGATTTGTTATGCTGAGTATGAAAGGGATTGCAAATGTTAGACAGGAGAAAGCTGTAAAACTCTTCATTCAGAGCTATTCAGAAACACCATTACCTGGGCAGGTATTTTAAGTGGAGTAGAGGTGGACCGTGATCCAACTTTAGCTTTGACATTTTTTAGGTCAAGTTTGGAAACTCTCTTTGTCTCCACACCGGGATGTTTTACAGCTGTGGACACAACTGTCTTGGGTGCAGTTGAAGTAGCAGTGGTTGATTTGGTTTTAGCAGCTCTGACTTGCTGATTGGTGTGAGGTTGAGGATCCACTGCACATCTTTCAGCTTCACCGATTGAAAGAGATGCGACTTCCTTAGTATCTTGAGTTGGATTGGCAGAATTGAAAGATGATATCTGGGTGTTTTCACCTAGGTCCTCAGAAGCAGGAGGTTCTCTCTGGCTTTCTGAGGGTAGGTCAGGGGTGAAGGCATCTTCAGGACCTTCTTCTGCCAGCTCTGACCTCTCATCAACTACATTTGGAGTCTCGGTTCCTTCTTTCTGGAGCTCATTCGTCCCAGAAGAGTCACCTAAGTTCTTGAGACCAGATTGTGTGGTTGAACTTGTGAAGGTCACGCTGCTTTTCTGCACACTCATGTCAGAGCTCACAGACAGAAACAAAGCCTCCTCTTCATCATCATCATCATCATCGTCAGCAGGGATTTCTGTTGTATCTGAGTCTAGAGTTAAGGAGTCATATCTTGTCCCATGATCATCTCCAGGGCCAAGGTCATCACCACAGATACTGCTGTTTGTTGCCTGAGACAAGGCCAGCGTCACGTTGTCGTTGTCGTTGTCGTTCCAGACGTCTTGGTTGCATTCACTGTTGTTGGCGTCCAAGTAAACAGACACAGAGTTGGATTCTGTTAACTCTGTTTGCTTTCCCACTGAAATATCATCATCATCGTCATCTGGTTTACTTTTCTCCTCTGGCGCCCATTTTGAAATGACAACATCCGTCATTTCACCCGTTTTAGTCACCACTGTCGTCATCAAGGTGACCTCAAACATGTCGTAGTCCAGTGGGCTGTCGGTCCGACCCCCGCTGAGGCTGCTAAGACTCCGAAGTGACTCAGGAGATGACTCCCCCAGACAGGAGGAAGACGAAGAGGAGGACGAGGAGGAGGATACTGGGAAAGCATTTCCATTGTGGTCTCCTGCACTGTGAAGAGGAAGCCTCATGGTGGATCCACTTTTACCCCCGAGAGGGAAACCCTCAGCTGGCTGAGAGACACTCATTTCTGGGTCAGGAAAGTGGAGGTCGGTCACTCTATCCAATGTTAGAATTGTCTTCTGACCTGGTTTGTACAGGCTTTTACTCTCCCATTTGTTTTTTTTTTATGTTGTTTTGCTTTTTGTTAGAGAACTATAAAGAGTTCTCTTTACAGCTTTAATTATCTTAAATCCTTTTTATACTCTCTGTGCCAAAATTTGATAGATTTTCAAATCCATTCTCCAAAGGGCAGTTTTAGCAGTTTGTTTTTCCGTATTTCTAAATCTAGGTTTTCATAATAACTACAGTTGCAGAAAGAGTGCACAGAAATGTTGCAGTATTTCCAAAGGGGCTGCAAGCCCTCATGTCTGTGTCAAGGGTGGAGCTGTAATTTAGGAAAAAAGCCATCTGGGGCCTTGATCCTCGAATCTTATTTGAAAATAAGATTTCACATTTTCATGAGTCTTCTGGAAACATCTGAAAAACAGCAGGAGAAAACAAAATGTTATGGTATTGCTCAATTAAAGCCATTTTGTAGGAAATTAAAAAAAGAAAGCAGTTTTTATTTCTTAACACTATATATAAAACTCAGTGTAATGATTATAACAACAGTTATTTTGGCTGCACTTTTGGTTTGATGTTTGCTGGTGAAGCAATTCAATGTCTTTACACTGATGGTCAAAGAGTTCAGAAATTCTGCCATCTGCTGGCCAAAACTGAGATGTTAAATATTTTGCTGCATTATCGACCGCAACTGCAGGTGATAACACACAAATTCTGACAGACTTTTGTATTTCTGATGAACATTTAAAAAATCCTTATGGGACCGTTTTTACAGCAAATCAAACTCTTTTAATGTTGTGTAAATTATTTTGAGCTGTATCATTTGCTTTGAAAACACAGAGTCTCACACAAATAAGAACCCTAACATTGTCAAAAGAGAAACTCATACTGATTCGATGTCGGTTGATGACCTTATCATATAAAGTTATAATGCTCTGATTTATCTTTAGCAGACAGTTTTTTTTTCTAATTCAGATACCACAATTCAAATTCTGTTTGATGGTAATCTGACACATTTGTTCATACTGTCAGTGCAAATAAATGAGACTGACACCTGCTGTAAGTGTGTATGTGGGTCAGGGACAAAGAAAAGAGAGAGAAGCTGCTATTTAAAGGCGATCAGACCCAGGACGCCGCTCCATCTCCATTATCCAGTAATGACAGGAGGGGCCCTGAGCGACAAAGAGTCGACTCACTTCCAGGTGAACAGACAGAAGGCGCACAGTTAAAAGCCTCTAACTGAATCACTAAAACAGGATGTCTGAGTTTTTCTTTTGACCAAATGTGATTTTTAGAAGGGCAGGTTTATCTGTAACTAACTCCTCTACATGCAAATTGTAGCAAAGTGCAGTTGTGCAGAATTGTTTCTAGTTGTTTTCACTGTTAATGTTCTCATTTTGAATACAGTTTGCACAAATAATAACAAAAAAGAACCAGATTCCTCACACATACCATTTCATACAAAAAAGCAAGTTTGTATCAATATTCATAATCTTTTAAAATAGAGTCTCTCCTGCTACAGATTGCCCAGAGTCCACCTCTGCAATGATCCATAATGTATGATTCATCTTTGGGGGCAAGAGACAGTCGGGCTGACGGTTGACAGGACTGATCACAGGGTTTGCACAAGCTGCACATTCAGAAACAAGAGGTTTTCTCATTAAAGTGAACAAAAATGAACAGTAAATGCCTCATAAGATGCTTTTTATATATGTATAAAAGTTTGATAGTAAATTGCAAAAAGTATGAAACAGGGTTGAGACAAAAACTGAAGTGCGCTTCACAAATATGCATTAAGAGCAAAACAAAATTATGCATGATCTCCCATTTACAAATACAAATTTATCTTTTTGCACTAGCTCGTTGCAGGGGTGTTCAGCTGTGCTTGCTCTGATCAGCCTTGGCTGCAAATAGGTACAAAAACCAGCTGACCTTGTAAGGTCAGTTTGCTAAACTGTGGCCTTTGATGTTACAGCAAACATGCCTCTTCACATGTTGAACTGCTTAATGTACAGAATATCATTTAAATTGAATTTCAGTATAACAGTGAGGCCCTCCTGTAAAAGGAAGTGCTGGGTGGGAGCCAAGTTATGCACAAGGTAAGACTGAGGGATGAATTAAAAATCTTTAGTGCTGCACAAGCAAAGAAGGGACTCACCCACCAAAACTCAGAATATGGAGTCCAGTTATATAACCAACATTTGTACCAACTCATTTATGAAAGAGCAGCGGACACTGGGGAAACTCCAACATGTGACTGTCCACTGAGTACATCAGGGAAGACCTCTGCGTTCAAGGCTGGACACGGCTGGAACAAAGCCTCCCAGACTGACGAAAATCATTTACAACAGCGACTACAGCAGAACAGGAGAGCAGCAAGAGCAACGTTTGACATCACAAGCATGAAAACACAGCATAAAGAGCCTTAACATCCCTGTGTATGACCGACCCTAGATGCTAAAAAGTGCCATGAGCAGCTGCCGAACTCGTGAACTCCGAGATTATCATCTCAAATTTTGACATTTACACTCAAAAAACAAACAAATCTGACAGCCATGAGATAAATTCAGCTCACATTAGGTCCTCTAAATAAAACACTATGTACTGATTTTTCAAAATAATGGTGATAAGTTCTTTTCATGCGAGTCAGTTTGTCCCATCTATGAGAAATATTTTGTCAGGAAACCAGACAGTTGCTTCCCCTCTGGCGTTTGTCTCAGACTGTCCAGGAACATCGCTATTCAAACCCACATCCTGATGGAGGGTCATTTCATTTTGGTTTGGATGTTTCTTAAGGGCATTTTTTCAGTGTGCAGACCCTTGAAATTCATGTTTCTATCTCTTCTATGTCTATTGCACAAATATATACAAATATATTTCAATGCTCCAACTGAATAACTGCACTCCAGCTAGATTTATTTCCTCATGCACTGAGACAGACAGAGCGAAAGGCTGTCCTACATTCAGTCAGGCGGAATAAGCAACTCGCTCTATCTGACACGAAGCCTCAACGACCGAACGGACTCTCCCAGGCTTCAACTCCTGAACTGCCCTGCATCGAATCCAAAGTTTAATCTATTCTTGTTAGAGTCAGTCTCATCTCTGGCCTCCAGGGGCTTCACAGAGACTGAGAGTGAAGTGAATAAAAGGGATCGTCCACAAGTTTAATGACTGTTGTCGAGCGGTTTGAACCCAGTTACACATTAAGACATGCTTGTCGAGCAGGTTAAGTCCAGAGCTGGATGGATGAAATGGAGGAGGAAGAGCATGAAGAGGAAGAGAGTGAATACAAGATTAAAGAGGCACCATTTAAAAATTAACAGGAGGCTAAATGACCAACAGGACTTTCAAATGGTTTAGAAAATAAAGCAAATGAACGATTAACTCATCAACAAATTCTGGGCTTTTTGGTCCAGAAAAAAAATGAATATTTCCTCAACACTGAAGGAAAATTCTGCACCCAAACGCTAAAGAATATATCTGAATTGTAAACAAAGTAGTTTATGAACTCTGTTTGATCAAATAAATGCAAATATACTCAGTATTACAAATAAGTTGTGGAATTTTAAATAAAGTATAAAAACATGACATCAAGTCCTCTTATATGAAGCTCAGAAAACATGGTCGCTGCTATCTCTTTCATTTTGTTATCTCAGAATAACAGGATAAATCAATGTGTTATCACAGAATAACAAAGCTTGTCACTATCACAGGAGAACATTCCATTGTCCTGTGATAGTGAGATGATTATTTCGTAACCTCGAGATAACATAAAAAAAAAGATAGAAGCGTCTCTGGCCAGTCTCAGTTTCTGCACCATAGGACTTTGAAGACTATATTTAAAAAAGGAAGATTTGACTTTATTTTCAATAATTTTTTCTGACTTTTTAGTGAACTGAAGTTCCAAATATTTAATGCATTGTTTAATGCATTGATAAGATAATTTACATTCTTTTCTTTAATTAATTTTCTTGACAAACTGAAATTTGAAATGTAAATCTTTTATTTCCAAAAGAGACCTGGTCTGTAATGCAGCTTAAAGTTATTGAACACCAATATAACAAAAGTTTAAAGGAGCCTTGTTACAATCAGAACTGTAAAAAGTTACAAACAACAACAAATTTTTATGACTTGAATCTAGTCAAATCTAAATATGACTCTGTACTTTGAGATGGTGAAGTTGTAAAAAGTAGATGTTTAACTTCAGCTCTACATTGGAGGAAATATCTTCACAGTCTGGAATTTTTAAACCTGGGGGTCTCTGTTCAAATACAGCTGTTGTTGCTCTTTTAGATTGAAAACATCAGAAAGTGAATCAGAAAATTATTCACCAGAGCTCAAAAAGAGACACAGTTCCTGAAAAACAACTGCCTGATATGAAATTACTCTGCATAGGTGTTACATTACGTTATAGTGCTGCTCTGCAGGGGGTCTTTGTCTCTGTGTGGAAGGACAGCAGATAATGACGAAACTTTGTCTTTGCTCGACTTTAATTATCATACAAAGAATTTAAGTCAAAACATAAAGATCACAGACGTTGATCTCAACTGGACCTGAACAACGAGCAGTAGGAGGAGGTTTTGATTGACTCAACATTTATTAATGTTACATAACAACACACACATGACGATGAAGGAATGGAAATCAGGTGGACGGCCAGGAGAGACTAATAACAGAATAAATATTTAACATGAGAACCTGACGCTCATAAATTTTTCCTATACACTTGCTTCTCCTCCTCACACACTCAACCTCTAAAACTCTGCAAACATCTCTGTCCATAACACCAACTTTAAACTCCAGCGAGAACACTTGTTTCCTTCACACCACAGCAGTGTTTTCCAACATTCCTAATGTCTTTCCAGCTGATCAGTTCATTTGTTTTAATTGTAGAATTGCAAAAATTTTGGTCCAATTTGTTATCCTTTGTTTTCTAGAAATGACATTGTTCTTTAAACCTTAAGTTCATATTAAAAACACTTTCGCTGTGTTTCTTTGACAAACTACAGACTATGATGATGATTTGAAACTCAACCTCATTCTGCCTTTTTGGTTTTTGACCAATTCACTAGTTTTCTTTCTTCCTGTCTTCATCTTTTTCTTCTGCCTTTTCTGATTTTATCTGTGGCCTCATTTTCGTCCCCTTTCATCCTAATCAATGTCATCCCATTGACATGAACGGAGTGTGTGCATGTCAGTGTGTTTGTGTGCAACAAAATAAATCAACCAACGCCAACCAAAGCCTACTGCAATAGATTCCATTTGTAGCGACTGACGGTCAACTCTAATGTTTTCAGCTGATCATTATGGAAACTGGCCAACAGTTTGTTTTGAACTCCATACAGGCAGACTTATGACAGGGTGACCCAACAGGAAGGCTTTAATATTTGCAAGTTTATTTTGAGTTTTTGTAAGCAATGCACTTTCCTTTGTATACATCAAATACTCTGTGATTCTTCTATTAATTCACAAACTACAGATGAACATCACATCACTTCCTGTCTGCACTGAATGTTTACTACATCAAAGTTTAATATGCAGAATGCTGCAGAGGAGGAGACAGTGCAAATACTATGAAGCTGTTGCTGAAATGTATAAAGCAGAAAACTATTTAAAATCATTTGTACCATTGAATGATTGTGCTATATTAACTCAGCTTAGTGCATTTTTTCATATTAATGTGCAACTAATGTGCAAATTTAAATCACTGCTAAAATTACAGACTCTTACAGTAGTTATGTTGTTAATCAAATCATTCATAAAGAGAAGTTCAGTTTTCTTTGGCATTACTGAAGACAAAGTTAGCAAACATTTTTCTCTCTGCATCACGGGATACTTTAAAGATTTTGTCGCTCTGTACTACACATGCTTCCTATTTTGTGACATAAGTCACTTTTAAAAACAATTACGATCCTGATAGAAACTGAATATCATCTGAGAAATTATTCCATTTGATTACAGGCAATTTAACAAAATAAACAAAGGTGTTAACTGACTATCATGTTCGCTGCAGAATTTTAAACATTTCAGATGTTTGAACAGACTTTTCAGCTCTGATATCTGCATGCAGACATTTTTCTAACAGTGTTGAGTACAACAGGAAAACAACAAACAACACACACATGCATGCATGCACACACACTCACGTACACATGAGACATTTCACATGAGACCAGCAATCATTAAAACCTTTTATGAGGGGATTTAAAATGGAAACAGAGAGGAAGTTGATTCGCAAATTACGTGCTGATTAGCTAATAAGCCAACATCTGTCCAATGATTCCATTGTGCAAGTTTCAAATGCACAATGTCTATCTGGAGGAAAATACAGTAAAGCTAACTGCTGAATTAATTTTTAAGAGAATCCATGTGATTAATTCATGATGTAAAAGAACACCGGCTCGGTGCTGTTGGTTTTTTGTTTCAACCTGGCATTCAGCCAATCAGGGAGCTCATTAACAGGCAGGAGGCTCACCTTTCCTCCATAGACACACACAGTGAGCATCACCACTGCATCACTTTACAGCAACACACACACTAACACTGAGCTGTATCACTGCAAGCACATTTCTGCAGACAACCAACATGACACACACACATTTGAAGTGTGAAAACCTCACTGTAAACACACACACACACCCAGGGTTAACACAGTGGTGTATGAGAGCAGGCAGCCCCGTCAGCTGCTCGCTGCATCACTCACACGAAGGACACCCACAATGCAGCAGAGTCGGTTGCCATAGAAATAAACAGACTGCTTAGTCATTGTGAGAAAAGATGAAACTCTGTGACTTACTAATCAGCTTAAATTATTCTGCTTTCAGGATTTTTCTGAAAGTGTGCACATCAGTGTGCATGCATCTGCAAGTCATTTCTGACGTGACATGAACACTGTGAGATCATAGCAGGAAACGTGAAACCGCTGACAGGGCGTGTATGTGAGTGTGTGTGTGCAAATGTGTGTGTGCAAATATGTGTGTGTGTGCAATGACATACAGGACACACGTGAACACACCAGTGTGTGTGTCTCCCTACTATTCCCCTTCAGGACTGAAATTAGTGAGAGACATGAAGAAACAGTCATAATGTCCTTTAGTTTCTAATATAAATGTCATAAGATTAAATGAAATACTCTAAGTAACAGAAAGCTCAAAATATTTAAAAAATAAGAAAAAATAAGAGATTGCAGAGGGAAAATAAATGAGAAGAAGAAGAAGAAACTGTTAAAAATACAGGAAGTAACTGCTGAAACAGAAAGATGCAGCACTGTCATAATGAGAGTGGAGCTAATGGACAGTGACTAGGAGAGTAATGACAGCAGTAATGTACTAAACACAGAAGATGGAGAAACAGAGCCGGCTGGTTTGCTGCCAATCCAATCAGGTCTGGTCCTCAGGTTATGCAGCGTAGCGGGAATCGAGCAAGTTATGTAACTCGCAACCGGCCGACCCTCTAAAACCCTGACATCACACCATCCCAACAAGTCAATACCTGGACACATGACAGTGGATGAGGATAATTTGGGGTGTGGCCTTATTAAAAGTGATAAATTAACATGCAAAATGCTGTTTTAGCTAGAAAAGATCTAGTTCTACCCCAGAAAGCAAACAAATCTAAATAAAAACTGCAACAAAGTGTAGAAAAAACTACAGTGTGAAGATGAGTTAGTCATTATCCACAGTGCTGATTAATGGGCCACTTCTTTAATAATTTACAGCACTGATGTGTTTTGCTTCTGATCTGTCAGCTGAAACAGGGTTCAACCTTGCTCAGTAATGCACTGCTCTCTAAAACACCATTTGAGGGGAGAGCGAAGTGTTTCCAGTTATTAAAAATATGAGACCAGAACATGTGATCCGTCTGCAACAAGGTCAGAAATGTTGACAAAGTCGGACTTATATGGTGGTTTTACTCTGCGAGCCAATATTCCTGGAAGAAAAACAATAGAGTGCTGAAGAAATCACTTCACTTCAACTGGCAGTGCCTTTATTTATTGGTTTTAAAGACCGTTTTTGCAGCAATTTTCCAAATAATCACAAATCTCTAAGTTTCTCAGCTGCCTTCCTGTAATCTGTCAGATATAAAACTGCTTTTTAAATGAGTTAATGACTCCTTTTTAAATAGACTGGGCTTCCTGTGAGAAGAGTGACACCTCGACTGCTGAACTGCATCACTGACATGATCTGTCAACCACAGTGGTTATTAACACATAACACACAGTTAACGGTCACTGTTAACTTCACTGAGGACCTAAAACGACTAACAGATGTTACAGAGAGCAAAAAGTACAGTATATTACTTTGAAAAGTTAATTAAAGTCTAAATAAATTGTATGAATGACACTTAAAAACATTCCAGATTAAATTTAAGCATATTAGCTGATTTAAACAAAGATTTAAAGATGATTTCTTCAACATTAAAATTCATTTTAATACAGTTTGCAAATGGTTTTCTCAGCTTTTGAGTTTCTCGTCATAGTTATGAGGATTAAGTGATAACGATAGATGATTTAAGATGTTAATTTTAAGTCTTCTTTGACCTCGGTGTCAAAATACAGTCAAACAAAGAAAACTGCAAACCCGCCACGATCAGCTCAGTAAACCAGTGCTGGACTGTACATACATGTACCGTGAAGGGATTCAGTTACATGTGCAATCATTTCAACAAAGCATCTGGAAACCATCAAATCCTCCGTCTTCAAAGACTGCAAACAAAAGGTCACTTGACTGTTTTTGTATCTTTAGCTTCATACGTTAAGGAACAGCATCATCATGCCATTATTCTCTTAAGTAATCTAATTACTTTTGTCTGATTATGATAAAATGTGCAGGACACATTCACACAAATACAGGATGTGTTTTCTGAACTTACTGAAACATTTTGAGACTATAAAAGGAAAAGTTTGAATTTTTAGAAAATGAACTTAAAAGTGTAACCAAATCTACATTCTAAGAAATTACTATAGTTAGTATTTACTCATTAAAGTAAATAGTTACTTACTTGGTTGCGACCATTTAAGCCGACCAGCTGAAAAGTGATAAACTATTGCACAAGTTATGATGTTAAATGATTGACTTCTTGTGCACCAGCCAACATCTCAAAGTGCACAAACCATTTACTTTCCAAAAGACCTATGCCCCAGAATGCCCACACACACACTCTCCAAACACACACACACACACACTTCACACACACAGGCATTAGCATGTTGATCTCTGCGCTTTGACTTACTCTTCAATCTCCTTTTGAGGCAACACTGCTGCAAAAAGAAAAAAAAAGAAACATCCAGTGAAAAAATATCATGGAAGCTTCTTCAGCTCCGGCTTCAGACCGACACACACACACACACTTGGCTGGCTGTCCTCACACACACTCTCGATCTTCTTCCTCCTCACACACTCAGATCCCCTCGTTGCACTGCACGTTCATGCGTCGTATCTTATCCCATTACTGCTGTGTGTAAGTGTGTGTGTGTGTGTGAGTGAGTGAGGAAAGATTACGCAGGCTGTGACGATGGTCGAGAGAGAGAGAGAGAGAGGGTGAGACAGAGTGAGGGAGGGAGGGAGAGAGAGAGACAGCTTCCCTTTTTGGTTCTGATACATGAGCATGCTGCTCAGTGCTGCAATAACAAGACACAGTGTAGGTGTGTGTGTGTGTGATTGCGCATGCAAGTGCATGAGTGCTGAGACCAAGTCAATGTAAACGTGTTTCTGGCACATGAATAACATTCCTCAGCTCACACACACATATACACACACACACCTCCCTCTCTCCCTCACTCAAAGTCTGGTGTGTGTGTGTGTGTGTGTGTGTGTGTCGGAGGGGGGAAGGCCAGTGTGTTTACAGAGAGGTGGTGAGTGTGTGTATGTCTATGTATGTATGTATGTGTGTCTGCCAGGTAACCTTACCCTGGTCAGGGTCCACCCCCCCTAAAAACAGTAGGAGGGGCCAGTACTGGTCGGTCCAAAAGGGGGGTTGGCTGTTGCTAAGCTGCGTTGGCCCCCCCTCCCTGTTATTGGCTGCAGGAGTCTGAAAGAGAAACAGAGACGAAGGTTTTTGGACCGAAGAGGAAAAGGGGCAATGAGTGTAATGGAAAAGTTACCCATGTAATCTGATGGAGAGGAGAGTAAGAGAGGGGGGAGGGAGGGAGGGAGGGGCAGAGGAGGCTCGAATGAACCAATGAGAGAGAAGCAAACCAAGTTAGATTACAACTTATGAGAGTGATTAATAATAAATAAAAACAGTGGATTAGTGAAGATTCAAAACGATAAACAACTGTTCAAACTGTTTTCTTTGACATTAATACAATAATCTTCACTTTTATACACACACACACACACTCACACACACACACACGCACACACACACACACGTACGCGCACACACACACACACTGACCTTGATTCATGTACTAATTGTGTCACTCTGATAGTTTGAGGAGCTTTCAGATGATCATATTCTGTATAAAACAGGTCTGATCATTGTGTTCACACAGGCTTTTGGCCTAAAATTGATATGATGCATCAGTTTGACTTCATTTTGAGACAAATGGGATGACATAAAATGCATTTATTGACCAGAGAGCAATAAAAAAATTGGAAAAAAAAATGCAGTAGGCCTTAATCGTCCAGTTAAAATTAGGTTTTTAAGAGCACTCTCTTTTTTATCCACAAGGGAAAAATAAGTTTGCTAAGTTGGCTAATGAGAATAATCTGGCAAAGAGCTTGAGATTTTACATTCTTTGCAGCTAAAATGTCATAGATGGATGTTTATACAACCATCTTCCATCACTGAGCAGTTTAATATTGCAGTGTAGGCGGCAGAGGAGGCGGCAGAGTCTTGAAAAGTCTTTGTTTCTTGGCAGGATGAGGGATGGAAAGTGAAGAACAGAAGCCTGAATTCTCTGGACAAGTTATGTCTGATACTGATCTGATCTAGAGTCAAATGTTTGGAAAGTGTGTTAATTTGTTTTATTAGGTGTTTAAGAGTCAGAGAAATGTTCATTTTAACCAGTTATTTCTTTAGTAAATGAGAGTTTCATGACATCAGACATGACATAAATACTTAAAAAGACCCAAACTAAGACAATAATGATACGATTATTTAGTAAAAAGAAACCTATTTCCTTTAAAAGTGACAAAAAAAACGGAATATAAAATCAAAGGTTTACGTTCACAGATCACTAACTTTAATGTGTGTCCCCACTGAAGCAAAGAAACTGTGACTGAATACATCGATTGCATAATTCAAGTGGGCACTTGAACCAATGAGACCCTGCAGCTAAAACTCCCCTTTGAAAATAACGACGCAGCTCGGGTTGCAGAGCGATCAAGTGACCCGGTAAAGTTAATAAGATGACTTCATATCACTCGTCCTGATCGGTTAAACAGAGAGCGACACAGATACAGCAATGATGATGATACACTCTGTGTTTTATGGATATTTGGTGTAATAAAAGAGTAAAATATCAAATATTAGCTAATGATAAGAACTCATCCTACATATCTTTATATTTCTGCACTGGATGCACTGCACTGGACTTCATTTATTTGAAAAGTGGTTGCTTAAGTGAATTAATTTTTTCAAGCTGAATTATATTTATTTGATAGCCAAAATTTAAATTATGTGTCATGTGACAGGGTTTTTTATAATTTGGATTAAAAAGAAAATAAGAGGTTGTTTCAGTGTGTTACAGCTTGATGCAAAGTTCAGTCAAGTGGTGGAAGTTAAAGTATAATAATAAGAAAAAATGTAAGCAAACTTTGAGTATTTAAAGTGAAAATACTCTCAGTGTAAAACTGCTGATGTGTGAGAAGTAAATTAAAGAGCAATCAAGGTCTAAAAATATTGTTTTTGCAAATTTAGTTTAATAATTTGTACACAACGTGAAGAGCTCTAACGTGTTAAAAAAGGTCTCATGACAAACTGAGAACCTTAACTTGTGTTTAATCCCAGTCATACAGCACATGCTAAAGCTTAGCAAGAAAAAGTGAAAACCTCATGCATGTGAGTAACAATAGCAGGTAAAACTTAACTGAATGTACATGCAATGCATTTTTATTAACAAAGCAACTATACAAAAAGAAATCAAACCTCTAAAATATTAATATCCTTAATGGTTCCAGCAGAAATGTCTTTTTTAGCCAAAAACACATATTAAAATAACTTTTCCTCCACATTTTCTCAGTCTGCAGATCAGTCTGGAATGAATTAACACCACAATAATCTGATTAACTTTTGATCTTAACTAAAGGCCTTGATGTGCTCCATAAGTGAAGCTAATCGGTCGCGTGGGCTGATTTTTAAGCTTTAGAGGCATGCAAAGGCTCATGGGACAATAATTGAGTGCACAAATGGTGTGTGTCCGACTTCTTGACCAGGACTGTGTTCAAGAAAGCAGGTTTGGAGAAAACTCTTGAGTTCATGCAGCCTGAAATGAGGGAAATCTGGAGTTTTTTCAGCTACAGAAAGCGAGTTAACTTTGGTCGTGTGCATACACACTTGCCGTTAATGCATGTGAAAAAAAAAAACACATGGTCATCAGTGTTGTGGCTCCAAAGGTTTTGCATGTTTTTAATATTTCCACTGTAAGACAGTGACGTTTGTTTACAAAACAAAGGAGTGAAACTATTTCTGAAGCTGTCAGTGAAAACAGAACACAACTTAATCTTTCTGCCACTGGTCTTTGTGGAAACTCAGACTAAAATAGATAACCTTATCAGTTCCTGCCTGTCTGACACAGGAAGTGTTAGGGAAAATACATATATTTGTGTGTGTGTCAAGCTGTCATGACACACACTTATCCGCTGTGTTCACTGGCTGCTGTCAGACCTTCTGTTCTTCTTCCAGGTTATTTTGGATCTGATCGTCAGGCCTGTTGCTTCACACCGTAACTTATCAAGTGACATCTGAAAGTGCTTTAAAGTACAATTCAAACTGTTTTTTCTTTATTTTTTCTGTAACGACTAAACAAAAGCTAGAAAATCTTAAGATTGTAGTAAGAAGGTTGTTTCTCCACCACAGCTGAGATAAAAAACCTCAGAAGAAACCAAGTTAAAGTTCTGCTCTAATTTAGCATGAAGACTGCCTGTTTGTATGCCAAATCTAACGCCTTTTCAACATGAGCATGGGTATCTTTCTAAAGAAAGCTTTTAATTTGATGTATTTTTTCCTCTATTTTTAATTTTCTTATTATGTACATAAAAAGCAAAGCTATCAGGAGTCACATTCCTTGTATTTGCAAGGAATATTTGGCCAATAAAGCTGATTCTGACTCTGATTTCTGAGTATTTTGGTCTTTGTTCACACACAAATGCAGATTTTAGGTAATTAAAAATAAGTTTTGTTTTTCTTTTTAACTCCAACCAAAGTCAAGACATTCAGAAACTCTGTAGTGTCGTACTGTAAACAGGAAATACAGAGTTATGACACCTCCTTAGTTTACATATTGCATATCGTGCTAACAGGAGTTTTTACATGCTTGCAAACTTTGCAGGTTTTGGATGAGCATTGATCAAACCTCCAGGTGAAGTCCACCTATAACAGCATTCTTCCAGGCTTCTGATTGGCAAGTGCTTTTATCCCCTCTTGTTGGTTTGGTATTCATGACAGTGCTTCAACTGGGTTCTTGCATTTTCCTTTGAACAGAAATACATTTCAAACAGAGCTGTGCAGACAGGATTTTTGTGTTTGTGCTGAGTCACATCACCAGTAAAACAGATGAATATCCACTGATCACTGTCTCCAAAGTTTGGTTTAACAGTCCTGACTACACCTAAAGGTCCTGATGGTACATGTTTTTGATGAAAACACACTCATGCATCATTATATCATTTATCATCGCAACAATGACTGTGAGTGAATGAACAGGGCAAATTCCCAACAAAACAAAACACCAAACAGACATCACGTGGCCAACAAAAACACCAGAACAGCGGCGTCACTGTTCAGGCTCCTCATCTCTCAGTTCTCACCATCTTTGAAAAGCCATTTTGATGTTGATTCTGGTTTATAATCTAAATTTATTCAACCACATTTAGCCTTTTTTTAAACTGTCTCCTCTCTTGCTTTATTCGGCAGTGCAAGCTGTTGTAGGTGGAACTGAAAATTCTGGTTGCACTTCCTCTGCCATTCTTAGCTAGCTTGCTATATCTTTAGCACCGTAGCTGTCTGGCCTTATGGAAAGACTTCAGTTATATACAATGAGTGCAGCAGCACAGTATATGCAGGGGGAGGCAAATATATACATTTACAGGTAGTTTGACTTCCTTTGTGTTGGAGGACTTAAATAATTGGTGGGATGTAAAGAAATTTTCAAAAAACACATAAACAAATTCCTCTAAAACACATTACTTACCACAAATCTCTCAAAACCAATTACATGAATTCAAATGTGAGTGCAACTCTGACTAGTTACAGTTTCACACTTTGTATTTGGCTGCAATAGACGACGAAAGTCTTAAGACTCGGTGTGTTGTGTTTACATACAGAATAGCCTGCAGAAATTCAAGCTTTGCTCTGTTTTTACTGAAAACAGAACTGAACTGACCTCAAGTTTCTGACTCTTGACTTACACAGCAATGATGCCATTTACTGATATATTTTATGAACATAATGTAGGAGATTAAGACATAAAAATGGATGAAAAGTTATACTAAAATGAATCAGCTATAGACTCAAAACATATTGACTTATAAAAAAACAGGTATAATATCAATTATATTTATCTTTTCAACTGTCAATGTCTTGTGAGTAGGTTTGTATAAAAGGTGGGACCTGAAACTCAGGTTTGCAGGCATGTAAAAATGTCCCAACATGCCACAGCTTTACAATCCAGTCAGTTTTTTTTAATATTATTGACAATAAAAGACACAGAGGTTAGTTATAAATTCGTTAAGGGTGAGACTGTGCAGATCTGACCAATTTAAACCACAATGATCCAGCCTGAGTGACGGTTAACAGTCGTATGTCGGAGGTTTTGGGTTGGGTTTGAAGTGGCACCACAGTCTCGCCTTGTGTCTAATAGCTCCATCAACAATGACAACAAGTCAAATCTCCACAACAAGTCCGGGCAGATCGGGGCCTTCAGCTGTCTCATTCACGTTCACACACACACAACACAACGACAGCCATGACACACTCGCAGACACACACTTCTGCACACATGAACATGCACACCCTCTTCTGAATGCTCAGTCACACTCCTGAACAAGGAGTGGCTGCAGCAGACTTGCAGAAACTTGGCACCCGATGCAACGACTCTACTGCCAAGCAGGCAAATCTTATGAAGTAAGAGAAGAAAACATAACTGTTTGAGAAGATCAACATCAAATAATTCGACATAATTAAAGCCAGGATTTGAAAACAATTTGTCTGATAACAAAATATCAACTTAGAAATGATGCTATTGGTGAGTTAATCCAAAGAAATAGCAGAGGAAAGTATAACAGAGCAGGAGAGATTGAACTTTTATTTGCAACAACTGCATTTTAAAAAGGTGCTCCAGCCGAGAGCTCTTATGCAAATGTTCACCAGTGAAATCAGCCTCAGTCTACAAACGCTATTTGTGTTTGTCAATTCAGCTTACATGACTCCACATTACCATTTCAAATATCCCCAGACAGTAACTTGTTGTGCAGAAAAACTCTTCACTGCTACGCAGCTAGAAAACATTTCATAGAAAATGTGCACTGAGGCGATGCTGTTTAAGCCAGTTTAATTCACTAAAAGAACAAATTTACTGAAAATGAGAGGTTTAATCACTAAAAATATATATATCCTTAGTTACTTATTTCGTATATAGTGTTTACTTTGTTCACTTACGGAGGACAATATGGAAAAATACAGCATGAGTTACTGAATTTGTTATTTACACCTTAATCCAAACTTTTCTGCCAACATTTCTCATTCATGGTTGTGCTTAAGCATGTTTTTTTTAAAATAGTCATCATTTCATCGCTTGGATTCTTAAAATATCGAACCTGAATCAGTTGAAAACAGCTACAACTTACTTTTTAATTAAATTTTCACACATAAAGTAATCATGACCGGGTGGCTTGTACCTGGTCAAATTATAACTAATACAATTTTCTACATATTTCTTCTAATTAGAAAGTAAGTTGGATCAATTACGACTTAATTTGAGCATTTCATTCTAAACTTGCACTAAATCTTAATGTCTTTTTTAAAAAAGTTGCAAACATCCATCAACACTTAACTGCTTGTCCTACTATTCAGTACCAGTAATAGGAAATACAAGGCATGAATCAGCCTCTGCAGATGAAAAAGAAACGACCATGTTGGAGTTTCCTGTAGTTTGTAAAGGACAAGAGACGATTAAAGGCATTTTAAGGCTGAACAGAGTTTATAAAACAGAGAGGAGCTACATAGTGAAAGTTCAGGAACAGCCACTTAAAGTGACTATTTGAGTTATTGTGATTAATCATCAACCACATCTCAGAGATCCTCACGTTTTCATCATCACGTGATACAGGACAGAAATGTCTATTCAGCATAAAGCTCAGAGCTCTGGATGTAATAAAGCAGCGGAGGTGAAGCGAAGTGCTCGTGCCAAGGAGGAGCCTGTGTGTAATCCTGGCCAGCCCTGCAGGATGATGCAGAGGACAGCCTGTTATGCAACACTGAGAGTGCTGCTGCAGCAGAAATGTCCATTAGGTCTGCACACATCACTGCGTGGACATTCACAGCGAACACTCAGCGCCACAAGCAGCACCGCACACACTGCTGCACAGTGTCCTTCAGAAACGGAAGTAGAGACCCTAACCATAAACAAAAGCATAACCAGTGATGCAACAGCACTTGCCATACACCTGTGCACAACTGTACCTGTGTGCACGCATACACATGCTCAGCCATAGGATAGAATAATGTAAAAATTACCGGAAGAGATGTTACTGACAGTTTTACGTTTATTCTGTAATAATGACAATCTTTCATTTAAATTTTGATTAATAGTTGCAAACTGAAGAATATAAATAAAGCCTTTCATGGGTTTTCATCGTGTCAACTTGTTCCAGGCTACGAAGGAGAAACGTCGAACCCACTTTTCCTTGTAATTTACTGCAATGGGATGAAATTGAAGCCAAACTCCATCCAAAAATGTCATTTAACGACAATATTATAAACTTTATTTAATCTTACAGTTGATACAATAAAGCCATATTGACCATGGCTGAATCTAAAATTGTTAGACTTTCTTTAATGTTACCTCACCATTGCTGCAGAGGCTCAGAGGTCATCAAGCAACATTTTTTAGGTAGAAATTGTTGTGATTTTTGTATCATATATGTGCCGAATTTGTCAGAGGAGTCTGTCGAGCTGGAAAATGTCTTCATTTGCTTAAGGTACATCGGTTACCTCTCCCGGTAATCGAGCCAAACTTAAACCGTTACATTTTTAAAGGGAGTTCGTCGTCACCTCAAGTGACATATTCAGGCTATTTAACAAGTTGTCGTTCATATAACAGCTATGTTATTAATCAGTGTTAAAGTCACCAAAACGCATAAATAGTGTTAAATAACAGGAGGTTAAGCTTCCACTTACCGTTGCAGCCCTGTGTGAGGTAATGCAACCTGCAGTCTGCAGTCGATGGGCGACACAACCACCACAGCATGAATGTGTTTACATCAGATTTTTAAAGCAGAATCTTCAAATTCCACCCAAATATTCTTTTTGCACGGAAGCAATATAATCCAAATAACGAATTCCTGTTCGAATTATCAGTGAACAGCGATGCAGCCCTCCAGTCTGATCTGTTGAGTCATAAAGGAGCCCACACACACCTGTAGATAATCAACACCTAATGGATCAAATTGATCATCACACTCTCAGGTTACTGTGTCCATATTTATGAGTGTGGGAGTGATGTAAAAACACAAGTTGTCTTGAATATGAATGGTGTGGTGAGTTTTAATTTGATAAAGCAGTGAATTACTAGAAACTAGTAATAAAACTGATAAAAAGTCATCCACAAACAATTCATTTTTTATAGTTAATATTAATATATACATAAATTTCGTATTATTTTATTTTCATTTCATTTTATTTTTGTATGTGTTTATTTGTTTGGTTTTGGTTGGTTGTTTTTTTTTAAATATTGACAAACTTCCGCAGTGGAGGAAGTTGCTGCTGCAGTGAGGAAGGACACACCACAGATCGCCTCACCTGCCGAACCGGTGGACGTTTTCGTTTCCAACACCTCCATCTAGTGGCCGAGGGAAGACTGACAAGCGGTAGTGTAAAACAGTGTTATCCAATGTGTGGGCCGTGGACCCCTAGTGGACCCAGGTAGATGAGAGAGTAAGTAAACAAAACAATGTTATACCGCTTTTAAAGTCTTACCCCCTTTGCCCTGTTTTTTCAATCATGTGATGAGATGTAGCATGACATAAAATTTCATAATAAACCATAATGTTTGACCACACTTGAATGAGTCACTCTACAGCATGACTTCTGGGCTACTTGTTTTACCGCTTTATAACAAACATACATACTATGACAAGATATGGAGGAGGCTTAAATAGACACCTCAATAATGTCAATAAACTTCATTTAGAGGCACATTAATTTCATGACATACCGATAAACATTTATCAAACAGTGTCAAACATAACTATCATGACGTGCACAGTAGGATCAAATTGACTCGCGCTCACCGCAAAAGGTTCGTTATCTAAGCTTATTTTAAAATTGTAAGATACAGTAAGATTTAAATTAAAAATAATAATATGATCGACTAAAACTCATGGTGAGGTGGAGCTAAAGATCAGCTAATAAATTTCAAATTAACACAAGATATAAATAGTAGAAACAATCGCAACACATGTGTATGAAATATAAGGTGGTTTATAATAAACCAACAATTTTATTTATGTTTTATGTTTAAAGACGGACAAGCAGCAGGACAAGGTGGAATTGCGCACGCGCAATTGCGGGTAATCGATGGAGCAGCTTTGATCCGAGATCAAGCTTGCAGAAATAAATTATTTGACCCTTAGTCAATATGTTCAAAATAAAGCTCGGGTTTTTTTTATTCCACACAAATTACTGAATATTTAAAAACTGAATTGTCTATTTTTTTTAACTAAAAAATCAGAAGTCTTCGGTTTGATTTATTACAATATATATTTGCATTTTACTCCAGAAGGTCACTATGCCACTAAAGCTCAAGATTTGCCCCTTAATTTGCTGGGTTTTATTTTGAAAAGCAAATCCGGATGCTCTTCATTTTATTCTTGTTTGGTGACAGTAGTGGAGTACGCAGTAACGCAGCTGTAATCAGCGTCGCTATCTGTTGGAGACAGAGGGAGCTCGGGTACCGTTAACAGCGGCGGTGTGGTGCCCCTTTTACCCCCCTCAGCTCAACCCAACAAACCCGGGATAAAGAGGGACGGAATGGAAAATATTCCAGGTCAGATCTGGAATAGCAGTCACGGAGAATACATTTGCGGACATGAAACAGGGAATATAAGTGCTTAAGGTGAAAACCACGAAACGCGACGGGCTGCTCTGTCTCCATCTCCACCATTTTGGTCGTCAGTGATGGAGCACATTCGGACGCCCAAGGTAACGACATTAGATATTCGACCATCAGTGACCCGGCTGTTTCTGCGCCTCGTCTTTGTTCCTCCTCTGCTGTATGTCCCCGTTTTTTAGAGCCTTTTGTCTTCCATGATACGCTGGGTCATCTTTCCCATCTCTATCCTTACTCATCTCATCTCCGTCCGCCTCCGTTACACGACACAATGTTGATCGATATAATGTACACGAGACGTTCGATTTTGACGTTTGTCGGGACATCCTGCGGGCGCGACGTTCTATTATCACGTTCAACCGGACTTTATGTTTACGGTATATTTTCGTGGCGCTGTGAACGTAAAACACCTTGCGCCTCAAATAGCGCAGGTTAATTTAAGCTATCCACTTATTTATCATACATTTACCCGCCGTTTACATCAAAAACATCAAATTTACATGAAACTGACTGAAAACTGAATCCCCACTAACACCCATGTGTATGTGGAGATGATTTTGTGCTCCAGCTGCCATAGATATTAGCTTTATATTACTTACTTAATGTCATCTACACTGTATTATACAGTAGATATACGTTATCCCACACATCTGCCAAACCTGGAAGCAATGCTGTGTTTATTTATAACCATTTTCTGTCTGCCAACCTGGCAAACAGACCACATGTGGACCCCATCCTCTTTATGACCAAATAACTGCTCTAACGTGTTTAGAAACTATGTAAATGAGTTAAAAGGGTGTGCAGAGTAGCATAATTGACATACAGTTTCAGATCCTTAAGTATCTCATAGGTGCAACGCTTGTCAGAGACATTTCTGTTTGTTTACATACGAACACACCTTCAAGACTTAACAGTTACTTACTGAATGATCTCAGTTAGTTAGTGAAGAGACCTGTCACATCTTACCTTCCTAGCTATTATTTTTCCATCTTTTATATTTTGCTCGTTTGTCTCTGTTAGGTGGAAAATGTGCGTCTCCTGGACCGTTCGATGGGCCAGAGGAAGGCCAGCGTTGGGACTCTCTACCTTTCTGCCACACACACCATCTTTGTAGAGAACAATCCTGAGACACGCAAGGAGACATGGGTAAGCTGAATGCAGAGATCTGTACCTGTGAGTCATGAGCACCAACCAAAACACTTAAACCACGTCAAGGTCAGCATGGGTACATTTGATTAGTGTTTCTCTTCATCCATCATCACACTGCCTGCTTGAGATCTTAAACAGCTTTGTCCAGACTGAATCCTGGCTTTCTTCCTTAATTTGCTGAGTCATACCTCAGTTTCATTTTGAATTTGCTGTTCCCGAATATTCTGATGTCAAATGTTCTATTCAGTAGACCATCAGAAACACAATAGCTGCCCATTTCTGCAATTTTTATGACACAGAAGAGAAAAAAACAAGTTTTCTCTTCAGTTTCTAAAATGCACCAGCAGCAGCCTCCCCTGACAATATAACAGACCAACACTGCTGCTCCATCTGTAGTCAATGTGCAGTGTAGACACACTTCTGTTTGCTAGGCTCAACTGCTTGTGGATAGTCCTTCAGACAACATCCTACTGACATGCAAACAGATTCATAACTGCAAGAGAATGCTAATATGAAGACATGTTGTGACGGAAATAAGGTCTGCGGGGAACCATTTGATTAACAATTAAACTGGCTGGATAGTGAAACTAACACTAATTTCATCAAATGTGGTATCAGATACAGAAGTATCAGAGCAGTTTCCTCAAGCAAGGTGTCAAAAATACTTGTTTCAATCATGTGAAAGAAAGCTGAATGAAAGAAAGTGAAATGAGAGGGTAATTTGATCTTTCATCTGCTGATTTTTGCAGAAAAGCTGCAGTTTTTGAGCACCAATATGGTTTGAATGAAGCAGAATAAAAGTGTCATCTAGCAGAATTTTAATGGATCCCCTTTTTGTGTTTTGAAAGAGCTGTTGTCACATCATCACAGACTGTTAAGTTTTTAGTTTCCTGACACAGGAAGGAAAGCTGCCGCCCTTCCCCCTTGTCAGATCTCCTGCAAGATGTGCTGCAGCTCCCTGTGGACCTGACCAGATAAAATAGGCATCCAGGGGGTCAGATTTCATTCAACAGGCGCCCACCGCGTCAGCTAGCTAGATTATCAGGAGCAAAAGAAGGAAGGTTCGAAATAACTTGTGTGAAAACAAAACTTCTAAAGCACCAGTCTACTTCTTCCTCTTCTTCTTCTTCTTCGCCACTGCATCGCATGTGAGAAAAGCCCAGGAGCTTCCCCATAAAGCTGATGTTGACAGTCCTTCCTGAGTTTTCGAGATCACAAGACAGATTACACAATAATGTGACACGTGTTGATGATATCTCTGTTTTGTTTTCACACTTTTGCACTTAAAGATAAGAACCTAATGTAATTCGCTTCCACAAAGGGTCATTATAGATTAAATAGAGCATTGTGTGTGTTGTAGTGTGTGTTTTGCGTCAGTGTCCACAGAGTGAATACAAATGTGTGTGTGTTTGTGTGTTTCAGGTGCTGCACAGCATGGTGAGCAGCGTGGAGAGGCCTCCCACCATCCCTGCAGGAAGTCAGCTGATCCTGCGCTGTAAGGACTTCCGGGTCTTCCAGATCCTGATCCCGCAGGAGAGAGACTGTTTGGACGTACACACCTCATTGGTCAGGTTGTCAAGACCAGGTGTGTGTGTGTGTTTATGTGTGTTTCACGCACACACTTATCTGGCAGAGTGTCAGGAACAGCTGTGTTAGTCCGATTCTCTTACAGTATGTAAAACACATGTAAAATACTGATATAACCCTTTTACATCCACCAGATCACCTTAGATCCACTGAAGCTATTGACTAAGCACAACTTATTAAGATTTAAGTGTTTAAATTTTTTAATTTTTTGCAGATATGGTTGACATTTTTCAATTTTTTCAGTTATCTACTAATGAATTCACTAATGTATATATGCATTCTTGGCCTAATAGTTTGCTGTTAAAAGCTTTTCCATTTATCTCTATCAAATAGACCTAAAATAGTGGATGCTAAAAGGTTAAAATAAGTCTCCTCTCTTTTTTTTCTCCACTTTTTCCTCTCTCAGAGAAGTACAGTGAGCTGTACTGTCTGTCCTTTAATCCCAATGTGAACAAAGAGGAGAGAGAAGAGTCGTGGAACTTCATAGACCTCATGGCCAACTACAAGAGGATGGGAGTTCCCAACAACCTTTGGGTCTCTACAGCTGCGAACAGTGAATACAGGGTCAGTCCAACTGTGAATTATGCCTCTGGTGTAGAAATAAAGGTCAGGTTTAAAAATATAAAATGAAAACCAGTTAGCTGATGAGTTGAAAAGAGAAAAGGTGTAATCTTGTGTGGGATAACAAGCTGTTTCTTGCAGACAGACAAAAATGAAGGGAAGTTCTACCTCTTTAAAAGCCATCGCTCTAAACTTTGTAGCAGTCTGCATATTTTCTCTTGTTAAGTGCAGTAATACGCCTCGTGCTCGGTACATTTACAAGGTCAAAGATAAGATACAACAAGCCTCCTTTCAGCCTCACTAACTTATCTGCCGCTACATCCTCTAACATGTGGAGGCAACAGAAGCCGTCTTAAAGCAACTTTAAGCTCACATAATTTGGCTTCTAATTCTGTATATTTTAAACTAGTGGACTGCATAAATGGTGCATATTCACAAAATTTAATCACAGGTAAGCAGTCCTCCTCTGTGAAGAAATAGTTTGACAGTTTTTAAAAAGACTCTCCTCGCAGAGAGGTGGATGAGAGATTAGGTACCACTTTTATGTCTTTATGCAAATGACTGCCAAAAGTAACTGGGTGGTTTAGTTTAGAGCAAAGACTGAACTTAATGGTCATGGGCCAATAAAAAACAACATATGAGCAGCAGTTTTTACACAACATACAGCATGTTAAGTGCTGAACTTTGTTGAAAGATTAACTTTCCACAGAACTGAAGTAGCTGTTTGCTTAGCATTTTTTAAGCTAAGCTAGCTGGAAAATGGCCATAGCTTTGTATCAGCACAGAAACGTGACATTAGAGTCAAATCAATCTTCTAATCTAACACTCTGCAGGAAAGTCAGTAAACGTTTCCTGTTGTCATTGCAACGACACATCAGATCAGGTGATTCCACCATCACTTTCTCTTCTGAAGTTCATGTACACACTTTAAAAACAGGGAGGACAAACTGATGCTGTCAGTGTTTGTTTGGGATTACGGCTTAAACACTCCTAACATCATGATGCTCATCCCTGTTTTCTGCTGTAAGCTGATGGTTTAAAAATCATGTTCAGTGCTGTAATACCAAGTCAAAAGTTGCTGTAGTCGTCATGTACACATGTACACTGTAATACTATGATGCATTAGATAGCCAGAAGTCTGCAAACAGTTCTGGTAGTTGTAGTTTTGGTAAACATTTAGCAGTGAAATGAGCATTGTATAGTGTAACTTTATTAAATGAATAAGGTTGGCAATGTTCTGCACTTTGTTGCTGCCAACAAATCCAATTAAAAAGACTTAAACCAACCATGCACTGAGCTTCTGCTGACAGTTCATGTATGTGTAACAGAAAAGCCTTATATATGTTCGTAAACCTCAAGTTTTGCATCACAAACACATCAATGAGCCTCTCTGTTTTATCAGGTAACATGTTTGACTTTATGATGCATTTTACTGTCATTTATCTGCATTATTATTACCCACAGACAGGAAGTGAGTTAAAATGAACAGTTTTAATCACCTGAAAACTAATGAGTATTTAATTTAAGGTCAAAATGCTTGTGCCCCCCCCCCCACCCCCCAGGTGTGTGACACGTATCCATCAGAGCTGTTTGTTCCAAAGTCTGCCACGCCCGCCATCATCGTCGGCAGCTCAAGGTTCAGGAGTCGAGGACGATTTCCTGCTCTATCGTACTTCCACCAGGACACGCTGGTCAGTGAAAACATGAACACAGAGGAAGATTTTTGTTAATTTGACTATCATGATTTATTTTTGTGTGTTTTTTTTAGTTACTCTAACATACACCATGCACCATTTGACTCAGGAGAACCTCAAGTTTCAGCCTGTTACAGAATTTTACATTTGCTTTGTTTGAAAGTGGATTAACTGGACCCTAAATTTAACCAAGTTACAGCCATTTTTCACAACATTATTTTAGGCAAACAAGACACATGTGATGCCAGTGAACAGCTGAGAATTTATGGTTCACATGACTTTTTAAAGCATGTTGATGCATGAATGATTCAAAAGTTATTAAAAAGAAACAAAGAAATATTTTTTTTTTTTGGTTGCAGATGGCTGTTTAGGGGTTTTAGGGTTAATTACTTATCTTATTAAGTAAAAAACATAACTGTCCACATTATTAAAATCAAAAGGTAGAAAAAAAATGAACAAATGAACGTTATTTTTTTTTTATCATGGCATTCTTTGTATCTTTATTTTATCTTCTACTGATGCAAAGAGTGAGAATCTTGATGAACTCTTTGCTCATCAATCGTGATGATGCTGATGATTATAATGAGGATGATGATGATGATGGTGATGATGCTGATGATGATGATGGTGATGATGATGATGGTGATGGTGTTGCACACAGGCAGCAGTGTGTCGGTGCAGTCAGCCTCTGTCGGGCTTCAGTGGACGCTGTCAGGAGGACGAGATGATGCTGCAGGCCCTGATGAAGTCCAACCCGGGCAGCGACTACATCTATGTGGTGGACACCAGGCCCAAGGTGATGCACCTGCACACACACACACACACACACACACACACAGTTCAAATATAAGTATCACATATTAAGCTATAATATAAACTCTGTGTGTGTGTTTGTTCAGTTAAATGCGATGGCAAATCGAGCAGCAGGTAAAGGCTACGAGAACGAGGACCACTACACCAACATCAAGCTGCAGTTCATCGGCATCGAGAACATTCACGTAATGAGGAACAGCCAGCAAAAAATCATCGACAGTAAGAAGAAAACTCTGTGTGTGTGTGTGTGTGTGTGTGGATTTCTGCTTGATGCATTGTGAAGACAGGAACAAGATCAGAACTTGGTTTAAAGGATTCAGTCTATGTTTGGGTTTAATGAAGCGTTTCACATGAGATGTGATGGATGAGGTTTCAGTGAGGCGCCGTGACAGTGCTTCTCCAACTTTGACTGGAACATCTCTATTTGGAGGCCGAACAAGTTCACACCTCCCCAAGCCACAATTTTTTTTATTAATCTTAAATAATAACAGGAGAAACAACTGAGTAAAAGGTTGAATTTTACAAATCCAAGTTGAATTTAACGTATTCATGTGCTCTCACTTTCACGGTCTGAACAAAAGGGGAACCACACACTGACTCAAGAAAGTGAGCTGAATTTAGAAACCTGATAACAAAACAGAAACTAAGAGCGCCAAAAAGGTGCACGAAGAAACACAAAAATGAAGAAATGACAAAAACCAAAAATAAAGCAACCAATCAGGAAGGAAGGAGGAGGTGAACGGATACTGAGGAGACTAGTAAAGACAAAGAGGAAACACAGAGAATATAAACACACCTGGACCAATGAGGCACAGCTGAAACACATCACATCAGGGCAGGTGATCACAGGAGGAGGGAAACATGACAGGATGTGGGTAAATAAAGGACACAAAACAAGAGGTTAACTAAATAAAACAGGAAATAACTAAACTTAAAACTACAATAAATCATGAAACACACTGCATGAATCATATTTACTAAACTTGGTTTCACTTCCTGCCTTTTTTCTGGTCATTCAAACTACTGAGAACCACTGGAGGAGGGGATGCAGTGTGTGTGTGTGTGTGTGTGAAAATAATCTCTCTCTCTTCTCCTTGCAGTGGGTGAGATGAGATCTCCATCCATGACCGACTTCCTTTGGGGTCTGGAGAACTCTGGTTGGCTGAAGCACATTAAAGCCATACTGGATGCCGGGGTTTTCATATCCAGGGTGTGTGTGCAGACAGAAACAAACACACACACACACATACACACACACTCTGAACACTGAACACTGAACACACACATGTTCCAGCAGTAAAACAAACTGCAGGACTGATTCTGTCTGACTGGATTATAACAATAAGTCACCTTTCAAGGTCAAAAATGGAAGATTATAAGCTTCATTTCTGTAATTTACAAATTTTAAAACACAAAACAA
>JAQMCX010000044.1:2977023-3012870 GCA_029814765.1 Acanthurus leucopareius | reverse complement strand
AAACAAACACACACACACACACACACACACACACACAATCTGTACACACACACACACACACACTCTGTACACACACACACACACACATACTCATACTCTGAACACTGAACACTGAACACACACACGTTCCAGCAGTAAAACAAACTGCAGGACTGATTCTGTCTGACTGGATTATAAAAATAAGTCACCTTTCAAGGTCAAAAATTGATGATTATAAGCTTCATTTCTGTAATTTACACATGTTAAAACCCAAAACAAACTGTCTTCAGGCAGCTTGAATCTAAAAATAGATATTCATGAAACTTTAAGCTGGGAAAATCAAAATAAGTGTTATATTTTTGATTTTAGGGGGCAAGATGAGACAAATAAACCCCTATTGTGTAAATCAGATGTAACTTTCAGTGTTTGGTGTCAATATAAATAATAAAAGCAGAGGAAACAGTTTGTTTACATCACAAATTAGCGTTCTTGTAAAATAGCATAAACAGCCTCCATTGTCTGTCTGTCTGTCTCTCTCTGTCTGTCTGTCTCTCTCTTGCTGTCTGTCTCTCTGCAGGCGGTTGCTGATGAAGGCATCAGTGTGCTGGTTCACTGCTCAGACGGGTGGGACCGAACGGCTCAGGCCTGCTCTGTGGCCAGTATACTGCTGGACCCGTTTTACAGAACCATCAAAGGATTCATGGTAACACACAAACTGATAGTCTGTCTTATTCTGAGATAATCTCAGTTTAATTTGATTTTCCTTCCAACTCTCTTCTTTTTCTGCTCCATTCGATCCTTCTTTTTAATTCTTTCCCTCTCCTCTCTTCTAGGTGCTCATAGAGAAAGACTGGGTTTCCTTTGGACACAAGTTCTCCCACAGGTCAGTAACTGGATCGGACGTCGACAGATTTCAATCATTCTGTAATTGTAAAACAGGCTCTTATGTTTTTTATACATTTATATTCCTTTTATGGCTGTCAAAGTTAACACTAGTTCCCTTTTAACGCCACTAATTTTCTATGATTATGACCCTCGGCCCGCCCTGAAATTGTTATATTTCCTGTGGGAAATCAGGAAGTGATGCAACAGCAACATTGTGAAAGGAAAGCAGAAGCAGAAACAAGTTTCTTTCAGCAAAAATGGATAAAGAAATGAATATTTTGAATGGCTCCTTCAGCTTCAGAGCCTTTTCAAACAGATTATTCTCTCAAAAAGAGCACTGTTATTTGCATTTACATTCCATGTGAATTAAATTACTACCAGGTTATTATTATCAGTGTTATGACTATGTTAGTATTACTCAGTAATGTTACATTCAGGTCAATATGTCCATCTGTTGTTGCTTGTTGGGCTTTAGTTTTTAATTTTCTGCTTTCAGCATATTTTTTTAACCATGCAACACTTCTGTAGTAATTCTGGACCTTACATAAAAAACGTACATGTGCGTAAAGCGAGCATATTTTTATTTATATTTATATTTTTGTTTTTACATAAAAAACGTACATGTGCGTAAAGCGAGCATATTTGTCTACTCCAATTTGAAAGAGCATTAAAAAACTCCAAAAATATTCCTTTAAGGTACATTTTAAAAAGATAAAAAATGTGAGATAAATGAGCAGCTTATCTTGAGTTAACTGTGGACAATTGAGTTTAATTGAGATTAAATATTTTAATCAATTTATAGTCCAAATGTTTTATTGGAGGAACTGTACAGCCTCGTGACCTGGCAGACACTGGAACTGAGCTGGTTTTTGTTTGCTTCTGTTTCTGTTTTATCTTAATGTTTATCAAATCTAATTAAATCAGTTTCACACAAAGAAACGACCACACTGTTTGAAATATGTGTAGATTGGTGGACAGTTAAGATTGTTGTGCGTCCTGACAGGTACGCTCACCTGGACGGAGACCCTAAAGAGGTGTCACCTGTCATCGATCAGTTCCTGGAGTGTGTGTGGCAGCTGTCCGAACAGTTCCCGTGTGCCTTCGAGTTCAACGAGCGTTTCCTCATCGCCGTACACACTCACGTCTACTCCTGTCACTTCGGGACGTTCCTGGGTAACAGCCAGAAGGAACGCCGGGATATGAGGTGGGAGGACACACACACACAGTCTGAAATAACCTGTTAAATCAAAGGTCAGTCAGTTTTGCTGTGTATTTAGTTCAGAAAAAGGCACAGTAGGATGTGTTAATTTATTGTTTTATTGAGATTTGTGTCCATATTCAAAGTCAAATATTCACAGAAGTCAGCTGGTTTTATTTCCAGTCTTTACTTCTCTTTATTTCTAGTTTTTTATTGTTTCAGCTACTTATCTTTACAGCTACGTCTCAGCACTTAAATGCTGTTTTTCTCTTTCAGTTTAACAGAATCGTCACAGTTTATAACCATGAAAAGTCAAAACGCATCACATTTGTGACCTTGAGAACAGAAAGCAGCAGCATGTGACTTTAATTACGACATGAGACGATAACATCCATATAATCGATTCCTTCCTCGGCTTCTGTCTTGAATGAGTATTTGTCTCTCCAGGCTCTTGTTGTTTTCTGACTGCATTGTGGGTAAATATGTGTGTTTTTTGACCGCAGACTTCGTGAACGGAGTCACTCTGTGTGGCCTCAGCTGTGGAAGGACAGAGTCGAGTACGCCAACCCCCTGTACAAGGCTGAGCTGAGCCAGACTCAGGGCGTCCTGAGACCCAACACCACCCCCTACTGCTTCAAGTAAGTCACTGCAGAATCAAAACAAAGTAAAATTTGTCCGGGTGACGTCATAGAAGTCAGATATTATTTCAGAAAGTGATCAACGGCCTTGAATTTTCCTGTTACTGCAGATATTCTCATTCATGTCATTTCTTGTTTTTGACATTTTGATCAGCGTTACTCAGGTGTAGTCAACAAAAAAAAACAGCACAAAACAATCATATAATGTCTTTTTTTGTCTCTTTCTGTCTCCTCGTCTCCAGATTGTGGAAGGGCCTCTACAACCACGCGGAGAAATCGACACCTCCTCGCCAGTCGCCCGCCGACTTCCTGTCTGCCGTCAGGGAGGAGTCCCAGCAGCTGGAGGAGGAACTGACCAATCACCAGGAGGTACCGCCAGGAGGAACCGCCCACCACCACCACCACCACCACCACCACCACCACCAACCTGGCTCCAGACAAGGCATACAACACACAAACACACCCCCTGTTACAACACCACCATGATCCTAAATTAACTTCTATCCCTTGTCAGCGAATCTGAGAATCTCATTCTGAGGCTGTTTATACTGGTTTTAACATCTATACTGGGACGATCCCATCTTAAGTTGACAGCTTTGAGTACATCAGTTCACACATGTCCCCACATTATGTGGCTGGATCTCACGTCTTTGCAAATAAACACCTTTATCTTCAGGTTTGCAGAGAACAGAATGTGTTATTGTTTCCAGCCGGCTGACCGGTAGTGTCAGCAAACAAGCCGGACAAACAGACATGGTTCCCCCCAATGCAATAACTCACAAAGTTTTAAGAGAGTGTTGGTGTTACAAGGAAGTAGGATGTTTGTTTTGGTTTAATTTGAAATGTTAACCATCAATGAAACGTCCTCTTTCATAAGTTTTGTTTAAACAGTGAAATCTGTTGATGCATTGTGCAGCGGCTAAATGTTTGCAGATGAGATGCACGTTGAGACACTGAATGTCTGCCAGACCAGTACAACAACAAACTGTGTTTTACAAGAAAAATACTGAGACACAATAAGGCATAAATGATTAAGAGTTTGCTTTAGCTGTCAGTAGATTTTATTAAGTTTCCCTTCGTTCAACAACTCTAAACATTGCAGGGTTTTATAAAAAAAAGTCTATGGATGTTATTGAAATGACTTAAAACAGGCAATGAATTCCAAATAATTAATTATTACTTCAAGAAGGCGTCTGTGGAGTTGGTTGTCTGTCAGTGTTACCCAGCACACATTTGCTTTCACATTGCTAAAACAATGTAGACACACTTGTCTCAGATCAATCTGAATGTGGTCTCGATGATCAAGACGCAGTAGGGATTAATTAGGTGCATTCACAACCTCACTAAGCTGTCAACTTGTGAGCAGATCACCCAGGAAACGTGTTAACACCAGGTGTGAACAGGCTTTCCAATGTTTGAATGAGAGATACAATTGTTGAATTCAACTGAAATCATGTAATTTTTCCTTTTTTTTGGTCAAAATTAAACTGTCAAGGTCAGTGGTGCCTTTTTTGCCCTCACCCAAACAAAAACTGAAACTGAAACTGAAAAGAAAAACAAAAAAACACATTGTACATGTAAGAGAAGCACTGAGGCAGGACTCTCACTCGCACTTTTGGTGGATTTTGGACTTGGAAGTACTTTGTTTTATTGAAGAACATCAGCTGACAACTGGATAAGTTCTTCACCATAAGAGTGCCCCTTTGTTTTGTAAATTTTAAGCTTTTATTACGTGGCAACGAAACCAGGAAATGTATAAAGACACAGTAAAAAAGGAAGTATCTGAAAATACAAAATGGAAGTCAAGACACACACTAAACTTCAGATAACAGATTTATTTCAAGCCTGAAAAGGCACCGCGAGCTGAACATAGACAAGTTTATAAAGGCCTTCCTCTCTGGTCATGTGAACAAACATGAGTTCAATGTGTTCAAATGTGTGTGAATAAATGTGTCTTCGGATTAGAAAATTTTAAGTTTAAAGCACCATTTGATCATGAACAAGTAATTGTCAGATAATCTCTTATCACTAGTGTCCAGCTGAGGTTGAATCATCCACATTTCCCACTTCCTTATTACTCAATTCACACACACCGAGAGAGAATATTGCTGATAAACTAATGGAAATACTCTCAGCTCATTAAAAAAAGTATGTGTGTTGTTCTTCTGCAGAGGATAGCAGCCTTGACGGGGAAACCAATCACGTGGGAGAAGGTCACGGTTCCGAGGAGGAGAACTCGCCACCAGCGGCAGAAACACTGCGGGCCGGACCCGCCGACAACCTACATGGACCTGGACCCAATCACCAGCCCTGCACAGGACGACAGCCACGCACTCACCTCTGAACCAGCCAATCAGGAGGCTCAAAACAAGGACCCGGCTCTCACCCTGCCCCTAGGGACACACATCCAACACAAGAGTCACGACCCCGACGATCTCTCCACCTGCAGCGACCTGGAGTCAGGTGTGGCCGACCTCAGCAGCCGCTCGTCCAGCGGTGGGGACGACAGAAAGGACCCGGATTCGGATGAGGCTGCCTTTACCACTGCCTGACCGGAAGGTGAAAAAGGAAATCACCACTATTACAGTAGATCCTCAAAATATTTATTCAAACACCTGGAGGGGAGGCAGACTGGGAGGAGTTAAAGACGGCTTCTGTTTGGTAGAAATAAAGTTTTATTTATGTCTTGTTTTCTAGCAGTCTAAGGGCGCTTTCACACCTGCCTCATTTTGTCCGGAGTTTCGGACTTTTCAGTTTGATCCGAACCCAAACAGCAAGTGTGAAACCTCCCCCAGTTGATAGTTCAGACCAAACAGGCCAGTTTTGGTTCAACCAAAAGAGGTTCGGATCAAACTGAACCATGGTCCAGTTCGTGTCCAGTGTGAAAGCAAAGGTTCAGACGTACGGACCTTCGTACCGATAACAGGAAAGCTACCTGGAAAAGGGAAAACCAAGTAACCATTACAAAAACAAAAAATGAGCAAAGGAACTACATGGAGGGAAGAAGAGACCAAATGCCTTACTAACATTCGGTCTGAAGACTTTAATAAGGGTCGACTAGAAAAAACTCACAAAGCTACAATCAAACTAAAAATTCAAGTCATTTTCGACCAGCCAACAAACCAATCAATGTAAAGTACAGAGACACACAACCCACGTACTTAGTGATGACATGACGTAGGTTTGTCATGTAAAGTCCGTTAGTTCGTTTGCATAATTGTAGTGTAAAACCAGAGCAGACCGGACCAAATATATACAATGTAATAAAAACACGAACCTTGGCTCAGACCGTGGTCCGGACTTTCAGGTGTGAAAGCGCCTTAAAGGGTGAAATAGGGAGAAAAGTCACTGGCTGTTGAACAGTTCACTCCTTCGATGAGGCACTGAAAGATGCCGTTTTACTGCTTTAATTTAAATTCGTATCAAAACTTGTGTCTTGTTGCAGGAGATCAGATTAACTGGATCTCGTTTTTTAGGTAGGCTTGTAATTTGTTTTTAAAAAGTGCAGTTATTACTGGGAGAAGGACACATGTTACATGAAACCAGCCTAAAGACGTCCGCCACAGGCTGGATGAGGAGATTTAGATACTCAGATACATGAAACACGTTCAGTAGTCGAGCTTAACTTGGGTCCACATTTAGCATGTCAGGCAATTAGCATCATAAGGGAGGAATTACTGAATGATTTATTTACATCACGTCTTCCTTTTTTAAGTGTAAAATAATATTCTTTACAATACTGGTAACATTAGTTGGTCATCTGAGGTTTTTCTCCGTAGACAGTCACTTAAGACACACTGGAAGCATTGTGGGTTTGAATAGGTGTGCTCACCTGTTCACCCAATGTTGTAATGTCATTTCGCGCTGACATGTAACATTAAACATCACAGTCTGGATTAATTTAGCCGCGAGAGGCCAGGGGTAAAGCATTGTGACAGATTAGAAGCTGATTCAGTCACATGAATGTTTTTTTTCTCCGGAAAAAGACCTTTTTCATGTAGCAAAAAACAGTTTCCAGTAAGTTTGAGGGTTTTTAAACTTATATGTTGTCAGTCTGACCTTCGATCAGCCCTTTATTAACCCATTTAAAGCGTTATAGCTGCGTGGAGAAACAGAAATCGAGCTGTAGAGTTGCTGCTAATGGAAACTGTGAAATGTTTTATCATGTAGTCGAAACACTGAGCGGCAGATGAGCCTCAACTTCCATGAAACTTTGTTTTCAGTTGCACTTAAGTCTTAATTTATTTCTTCGCTCATAACCTTGAATGAACTCCTCCAAAACCACATCACTGGATTATACACAAGTCCGCCACTAGGGGTCACTATTCATGTTTTGAGCTTGAATAAAGCAGAGAGTTCAAAGAAAAGCAGCCTAAAATTAAAAAATGTGGATCTTCCAAAGGTACTTTGTGTAAAAATACAAGTTTTCCCTCCCAGCTATAAAAGAAAAACATAAAGAAAAATATCACAGATTTACAACTTGAACTGCGATTTCTCCCCACAGGACGAACTATCGATCATTAGATTAAGATTATGTGGAATCAAGAGGAACAAAACGAGAACAGAAATACTTTTGTTTACAACAGAAGCTGGAATTCAGTATTTTTATTTCGTCTTTTTTTTTGTGTGTGCAATATATTATTTTAAAGCCAGTTATTTGTTTCTTATGTTTCAATGTACTGTATAACATTGTATAAGGACCTGACATGAACAACTGTGTAATGATAATTATCCTCAAAACAACTGCAGATGAAAGCTTGTACATCACCAAACCCAGCGAAGTTTGTCAGATAACTGATGTTTCAAACGTCATTCCAAACACTACCATTGACCTGCATTCAGAATTTCTACAGTAGCTCGTGTCCTTTTAGGTGATTTATCACTTTTTAGATGAAATACCAACAGAAAGAACAAATGTTTTAGCATAATTCATGGTCTTCACACTGTCCAAAGGGATCTCTGTTAGAGTTTTCCATATTTTAACAAGCATATAAAGTGTTTATCTCATCTTAGAGTCGATCAGTCGTTTGTAAGCTGACGGTGGAAACCTACGATATCTCCACGTTTTTCTCTTTTAACGTGAAAACTGAAACCTGCAGTCCGAATAAAAGCTGATTGATTGGTGCGTCTTAAAGCTGGTGTTTTCACTGTTGAGCAGTGACACACACACATGTGGCATTAAAGAAAGACGGCGACCAAATGTTGTGACGTAATTTTTAACCTGCTGAGTTTGAGAACAACGTCGTAGATGTCGTGTGACTTGACTTTCATACGACCAAGTCAAGAGAAATTATCTCGCCCTCTTTCCATTTGGTATACACACACACACACATACACTATTCTGTGTGTGCGTGTGTGTGTGTGAGATAATACTGACTGAATCTAATGAGCTAATCCCAGAATATCCTCTCCTCTCCCTCTTGTACATTTCACAGTAGCCTAGCCTGTGGTGTGTGTATGTATGTGTGTGTGTTCTGTAACCATTGATGTGAATGATCTATCAATAAATGCACTGTTAAAGGGAAAGAGCTGCAACTTTTTATTCATCAATACATGATAAAACATCAACATCAGCTTCCAGTTCCAAATTAAAACACGACTTTTTGAAATTTTAACATTTTGACACTTGAAATTATGGTTTTACTTGTTCGTGACACTGACAGCAGTGAAACTCTTTAAAACATTTCATCACCAGACCAACAAATAGTTTAACAACGAAAACCTTTATTACAGTAAAATGGTAAAATCACAATTCATCCCTGCATTTGAGCCTCTGAGCCTTTCAGGATGCTCCTCTAAAAACCAAATCACGATACTCTCCCCTGTTACCATGAACCTGTTCACCTGTAATATGTTTTAAACAGGTGTTTTTGGAGCATTTTAGCAACTTTTCCAGTCATTAGTTTCTCCAGTGTCAACTTGTGTGAAATGTGTCGCTGGCATCAAATTCAGAATAAACATATAAAGTGAAGTTATTGAGGCAAAATATAATTTATGTTGTCTTTGCACTGTTTTTTAATTAGTTATATATCTAAAAGCATTAGCCAATTATCACATTTTGTTTGTTTTGCACAGGGTTGTAGGACTGCATCGTGGTGAAAATCAAATTTGTTAAAGTGAACTCTCATTATTTGTTTTATTAACACATTTACATAATATTTTCTTCCATTTTAATGCATATTTTACACAAAACAGACAATAATGGTCCAGTTTTTGATTTTTGCATATATATCAGTAGCAGTGTTTGTCAGCTCACAAATAAAAAGACAAAGGACAAAAGGACATTTAAGAACAGTTGCATAATCTTTCCATTAGAGAGCGCTCACGAGCCTACAAACATGTTCTGCTCAGTAAATAATTTGCTCTTAAATATCCACATTAAAGACATTTAAGTTAAAAAGGATTGTTTTTGCTCTGTAGTTATAATAAAACACTATATTCTTTAAATACATCGTCATATTTTCAGACTCTCTGATATCACCACCTGCCTGCATCAGTGAAATTTAACACAAAAACATTTGTAATCTTGACTGCATTTCATATTCTTGTCATATTTTACACTTTCCAGCACTGATTTCTACTTCATACGTCACACAAGAGGCTTGTTACTTTAAATTGTTCCCTTTTTATTCACCGTTCACAGCTTTTACAGCAGGATCTTCATACAAGGTGACACTTGATACAGTTTCAAAGGTCGTGCGTTGGGAACATCACAGGATTGTAAAATTCTTCAGTTTCAGATACATTCTTACAGTTTCTTTTAGAGCTACAAAAAGGAGGCTGTGATAAATTATTTCATGTTTTATAAAGTCACAACCTGGAACAGGATGTTCTGATCCTGTCGGGGACTTGACGCACTGCTGCAGTGATTCTGCAGAAACTCTCATCTACGATCGCTGAGACACATTTGTACCTTCTGCTGCTTTCTGCTGACTTTCCTGTGCATGTTGTTCTGTAACATGCAGGAGAAAAGTCTGACAGAAACAGCAGGTGATTTGTATTATTATAACGGTTCCTGTTTGTTGGGACAGAGTGAAGCAGTGATTGTAAACATGGCTGAACAGAAAAAGGAATGAAACCTGCAGAAACTTTAAAATTAGCTCTTGAAAACAAACAAAGAAGCTGCGCTCATGTCTGTTTGTTGCAGTAACAGTGACGTGAGCGATGATGCTTCCACTAACCGCACAGCGTTACTGAAAAACAAACAGAGTGCTCAGTGTTTGCATGGACCGTCAGAGGCACAGCGGCTCACCGTTCAGTCTGCAGGACATGTGGTTTGTGTTTAAAGTAGCATCAGTCTCTGCAAATGTAAAAAATGACATCAGTAAAATGTTTAGCTCAACATTTTACCAAGTTTTAGTGCACGAAATAAGAGGTTAACTAATCAATTTTTAATCGTTATCTTTGTTTTTATAAATCAAAAGCTATCTCATTCAAAACCCGACCAAACCCTGACTCCTCCCCCCTCCTTCCACACATTAACAAAGACCCCAAGACACTTTTCTGCATTAAATTAAGTATTTAGGTGATTAAACCTTAAGGTCAGATCTTTTCACATAAAAGGACGAGCCCCCTCTCTCTCACAAACATGGCAGACACACACAGTAACAGTTGTTGAGTTCGATCTCTCTCTCATGAGAAGAAAAGCTGCTGGCAGAGTCGATGCGTTTCCTCCGGAGAGGAGACTTCATGGCCGACGGTCCGAGGGTCGCTGTAGATCTCGTAGTCGTTTCCTCCCTGTAACGAAAACACGCACAGACGAGGAGATCAGACACTGAATCACAGATTATTTTAGATTAACCGTGACCACTGACTCAACTGACCTCCTGTGTAAGTTCAGAGAAAACAGTCTGTTTGCAAAAATACAGTCTGTTTTAATTCTACTTCACTAATATCAGCAGACTGTTGAGTGAAACGGCTACAGCCAGTTCTTCATCAACGGTGCTTTCTTGTAAATTTGTTCCTAAAAGTGACACAGCGACTTGTTTCTTCCTTGTAAAAACCCTCAGATTATCTCTGTTTTGGCTCGTCAGCTGTTTCACTGCACTGTGGAGATACTGTGGTCATGTTTTCCCTCCACTGTGAATGTGGTTTATGGTCCTGTTGTTGGTAAAAACTCACTAAAAGAGTGTTGAAGTGTTTAATATGATAACAACAAAATGTCCTACATAGATTTTTGAAGCCAGCAATCCTGCATATTCTATGTTCAAGTCCCTGTTTATACCTGTAATGAACAGACATTCTGGGTGCTTTCACATCTGTACTTGCAGCTGCACATCTGTGATCAGATAATTAAAGACGCATGTAAAAACCAGGTGTTAACGGTTCTTAAAAGGCCGTCACTTTGCAGGTCTTAAAGCAATCAGCTCTGGATAAACGGGATGAAAAGAGAAATGACTTTGAATGGAGATGGTTGTAGTTAGTGATCGTTCTGCTGGTCTTTACAATCGACCTCCTGCTGTGACACTTTGACAACAGCTCAGCATGCAGACGATCATTAAATCTGGGAACTTTTAACAGTCTTGTATTAATCTGCGTGTTACCCACAGAAACCTAAACATACAGATCACGATAAATCCAAAAAAATGGGTTTAAACAGTTTAAAAACATCAATAATTAGCTGAGACAAAAATCGGGGGTTAAAGGGTCTTAAATTGTATTCTTAAAAAAATAAAACAAAACAAAACAAAAAACTAATTTTGTATTTAAAACATAATGAAGAAAGCAAAGTCAGTGCATAAGTTAACTGGAAAAGGACGTTTCAGAATAAGTAAAAATAAAACTGCCTTTTTCTACCCACTTCACACCAAACTGACCAAAATGTACAAACACTGTTCATCTTTATATGAAAACATGTGTCCACCCTCATGTTTTCAGTATTTTTCATGAGCGTTCTGTGTAAAGCTTCAGTGTGGATAGAAAAGTTTTCATGAGCATCTCCAAGCTAAACAGGAAGTCAAGTCAGTTTCATTTTTCTCAGCTAAATCACAACATAAATCAGATTAAGACACTTTTAAAACCACACAAGAAGTTAAAGAGACCCGGCAACACGAGAGAGCAGCTCTTTCTGCAGACTGAAGAAATGTGTGTAATCTTTGTTCTGTCTCGAAAGCATCCACATGCACTCAGCCTTCACTGAGCCGCTCTGCACTGCTCAGCACACTCACAGGACTGGTTTTGTCTCCGAAGAAGTGAATGGTTGAGTATTTGTCTTTCTCAACGATCCCCAGACAGAATCTCTTGTCCCAACCGTCAGGAAACACATCAAAGCTGATCTGCCCTCCTGCAGAGAAACACAGACCCGGAGGCAGGAGGACACGCTGAGAACTCACAGGTTCAAGCTTCATATCGTTTATTTATTCCATCATCTGCTGCTAGAAACACAAAAACTGACTGATTGATTGTAAATACAAACTGTGTGAAGAGTTGACTCACCGATTGAAAATGTCAGTCCTTTTCCTTTGAACTCTTCTTTTAACACAGACACAAACTTCTCTCTGATTTTCTCCTTCTGCAAGAACAATCAGACCAAGTAATTACAGCTGCTGTGCAGCAATGAGACGAGCAATTTGAGGCAAAAGACAAAAGAAACCGTGTGAAGATGAATCACAACCAATTTGATGCATCTGAGCATAAATGTGGAGGTGATGGGTTCAATTATTTTACAGTTTCTAAGAAAAGCAGAGCTGTTGAGTTGATAACTCCTGTCAACTCAAAGGATGAGAACATTTCTGTTCACAACAGTTCTGTTATGAGCTTTCAAAATTCACATTTTGAAAAATAAAGATGAGAGACATGACTGTTTAAGAGTGAAGCCAAAACATATTGATCCTACCCTGGTGGTCAACTGCAGTATAGGTCATAAATCACAGATGTGTGTGAGTAAAGCACATGATGCAGCTGTAAATAACACATTCATGCTTTTTAGTTGAATCATATTTAAAGTTCAAGCAACTCAACTAATAAAAAACATATTTTATTCTAAGTTAAACAGTCATGTTAAATAAATGTGACCTCAAAATTGACTGATCTTGATTTTGGTCATAATGGAGCAGTTCCTCTTCATTAGTGCATGATGCATTATCTGACAAGTGTGTGTTTGCTACCTTATCCAGCTCGAAAAACTCTTTCCTCTCCTCAAGCGTGCAGCTGCGTCCGATTGGAGAGACGTTCAACATGCCGTTACGAAACTCGATGAACGTCCCCCTGTTAAACATTAAACATCACAAGTTCAGCCTCCATAAAGCTCAACCAGACAGTTACAACGCATCACTCTTTACATGTTACGCAACTTTTATTGCACCTTAGCAACATTCCAGGCCTGTTTCATCATGAATGGAGACATTTTTACTCAATAAATATTCACTATGAAATCACAACTCTGATATGTCTGCACCTCTTCTTAGGCAGTTTGATCTTGGCCATGTAGTTGAGGCAGAAGTTGATGAAATCCTGCAGCAGATCTTCTCCCATGTGGGCCTGGATTGACTGCCAACAGGAAGCAGACATAATAAACTTCTTAGAGCCTGTCATATATTTAAGATATCTTCATTTTTTTTCAATTACAACACCAATGTTAGATGGCATCATAATCAGAGGTTGTATTTAAGGGTTTACTTTGGACACCTGATGAATCCTACCTGGATCGACAGAAGCTCTCCGTTCTTATAGGCTACGAGACCGTTCTCTGCAAACACGTAGTCCACTTTTTGGATCACTGCACACATAAACAAACAGGAGAGCAACGAGTCAAAACTGGAGACATGACGAGAGGAAAGATCAATAATCTGATCACTACGGAGGGACAGATGTGTGTGTGTGTGTGTGTGTGTGTGTGTGTCCCACCATTGTCTCCCAGCTGCTCTTTGATCTTGGTGAGGTCCGACCCTCCGACCACTCCGACCCGAACCCGAGTCCTCAGCTTCTCCAGGAACTCTGCCATGTCTGGAGTCACCCGCTGCAAACACACACACACACACACACACACACACACACACACAAGATCTGTTAACTGACATGATGAATGCATATAAGTAATCAGTCATCACTGCAACAGGCATTCAGAATTTGCATATTAACAATCACTCTCCTGTGATGCATTTTCTGTTTTTGAATACATCTTCAAACATGCAAAAGAACAACAACATCCCCTCCAACAAAACACACACCATCAAAGGAAGATAAACACAGTGTCACTGGTCATAAGATCTTTCTTAGTGAACGACTGAACAACTAAATGTGATAATTCGCTTCAATTAAACATGTGAAATAACACAAATATTCTCTAATACACGTTAATCGTGACACTTTAATCCAAACATATAAACAGTCAATAATTAGTTAATTTTAGATATTACAGTCAACATTTCTCAAACTGTATCCTCTAATCTCCACTTACACAAACCTAAATGTTTTTGTTATAAACTTGCACATGCTTTAAAGATGTTCTGTTACATTTTAGCTCCACTTACTGAACATTTATTATACAGAAGCAAAATTAGATGTGTTTCAAAGTTGATGTTTAGTTTTAACCTGCTGCTAAAATACAGTGTTTGCTGAAATAATACTCCTCCTATAGATTTACAGCACATTTGACAGCATTTTCTAGTCATATCTGATAGGAATTGTGCTGTAATCAGTGCTTAAATCTTACAATCGATACCTTTGAATATATTTTGCAGCTGATAAGTTTAGTTTTGCTTCAACTCTCACATATCAGACAAAACAAAAAATGTAGAAGGGCTGGTCAGACTGGTTTGACTTTTAAGCAAAATCCAAGTGTAAAATCAACAAAAAAATTGACTTTTTTTCATTTGATTTTATTTTTTCACAGTATTAAAGCACCAGAATTGCAAATATTTGTCATGGGGTTGCAGGATTTTTAGCAACATTTACATCTAATTCAAAGTGTCAAGCCTTGCACTTCCGGGTTAGAACTTTATGAATGAACAAAGTAAATAAAGCTCACAAATCAGTGCATTTTTTAACATCAATCAGTGTTTTTTAATCTGACACTCATATCGGATAATTATAATGTGGAACCACTTTTCAAAGTTAAAGTTTCTGCGGAACACGGAACCGTTTTGGAAAGACTACAACAACAACAACGTGGAGCCGGATGTTGCACCGGCGTAACGAACTGTCAAGTGTGTGTATGAATGGAGTCAGGTGTAGCTTTACTTTCACACACACACACACCGACACACACTCACTCACACACACCGACACACACAGAAAGTACCTGTCTCGCGGCCGTGAGCGTGCCGTCAACATCAAAGAGACAGAGAGTGCTGGTGTCCACAGTGTTTCCACTCATCCTGCCTGTGTGTCTGCTCGCAGCTTAGAGAAAAATGTGTCTCACTGACTCAGTCCTTTGTTTTTTAGTGATCAATCAGCGTATTCTCCGTTTTTCTGTAATTTTCCCTGCAGTTTTCTGTCCTGTCGTCCTCTTCCTTGAATGGTCCAACAGCAGAACTTCCAACATCGACAACTACCGAAGAAACAACCTTCTTCCTCGTTGGTGTTCAATCGTAAACGTTTGGTGCATAGCGCCACCTGCTGCACCGGAGGTCAAACACCAACAGAGCCCAGCGGTAATAGACGGTACTGTATATTAAAATTCTGGGGCGAGATCCAAAACTGATTACAAAAAATGTACTATGACTCCTTGTCTGTTAGTAAAGTGTCTTCCACTGCAGCTACATGCACAATAAAATATAAATAAGGGCTCTTAAGGGTTTCTTTGCATTGGAGAAATTAAAAGCAGTTCCTCCCACATGTAGGAAAATTTGTTGGCCTCAAAGAGCCTTTAAACAGTTAAATATTTTGTAGTTTTTTTGGTATTTTGTAGTTTCCCTGTGTTTTGACCACTGAGGTGTAGTTGCCTTTTTTTTAAATAATCTTAACAAGATATTTTAAACTGTCTTACCAGAGATAGATGCACAACTTTCTACTAAGTTATGCTCAACTACATGCAACTTCTGATTTATTTTTCCCCTTTTCCTCTTTAGACAGGTGAGACAGGTAAAACTAATCTGTCTCACGATGGTCTAATCCCAGTTTACATTCCCTATTAGTGGGTAAACAATCCAACTCTAGGTGAATTCTGCTAAGTTTGTCACTGCTAACAACCTAAGACTGAGCAAAGGCAGGATGTTGGCACATTATAAGACTGTTGTAAACTGATTTCAACAACATGAGGGCCAGAAGGTCACACAGTTTTGCTCTTTTTTAAATTTTATTTTAGTAGAGGAGAGAATACAAGTGTCATGACCTTCTTGTTTGCCATCAAACGTTACGTAGATCAGCTCTGGACTCAAAGGAAAGCACCGTTCACCATATGAATAAGCAGCAGCTGTGGCAGCTGATCCCCGAGGGGGAATGTACACATTTGTGAAACTAAGAAAAGATCAGCATGGGTACACACTCTGTCAGCATTCACACATAGACTTTCATTGGTAAACTATCACATTGTAACCCCTCCTCAAGAAGCAAACAGCAGACAACTTACTTTACAGCTGATCCAGCATGAGATCTGCATTGTTACAATGAGACAAAAACAACAACAAAAACTAGATTTTCAAGGATTCTTTCATTCAATCATGGAGCAAGCACAATAAAAATTTAAGATTTTCAAACTGTGGAAATTATTAATAAAGTACAGCAAAGAAAAACACTTAGTAAGACATTAGGCCTTCACATCAATATTTCCATGTTACATTGTGTATGTGCCAGCCTATAAAAAACAATACATAAACAACATAAACATATTAAATAATACCATAAACAACATTAGCCATTAACCATTGCTTTCATTCTTTTTAGTGCTGTTAAGGATGATGCAAAACTGAACTTTCCTCCTGCTTTGATTTTGCTATGCTTTGAAACAAAATGTTATTTGATAGAGGGTGTTTTGTTTTTTTTACAAAATAAAAATCCCACATTTTATCACTTTCTCCACTTTATACAATGCTTGACTGCACTGTATAAAAAGTATCAAGACGTATTTATTCCATTATGTTATCAATTTATTGTGATGAGTCTAAATTAAAGTAATATGCTAAATTAGAGTTAGTTTTCCATAATCGATTTGGCATTAATTATGTACATGTACATGGCCTAGTGGAGTTGTATTTTGGAGAAGCTCGATCCGGAAGTGCGGTTGTTGTTTTCCACTGAGTCGAGCAGCGGCTGCGTCCGTTGAAAACAAATGAGGAGTTTTGTTTTTGATTTGATCTTATGAGTGGCAGTCTGAGCCGTCATACAGCTTTTTAAATTAAAAGAAAAATGGAAACAGCCCTTTAGTTACTTCTGCTTTTTACCGTCTCATCTTAATTAGGAAATCAAACAGTTAAAACGTACATTTACCCCCGCAATACAACAACATATTAACATTATTCGACTCTGGTGAAACAAAGGACCTTTCGCGCCATATGTTTAAAAGCCCAGCACAGCCAATCAGCGTACTGCTGATGCATACAAACTTGCTAACTCGCTAGTGCAAAAGGCGACCAATCACAATGCCGTATCTTTCCTGTGACCTAAATTCAAATTGAAATGCTTTAATCCGACCAATCCGCTGAAGGCGGGGAGGAGTTGTGAAAGTACTTCTAGGTCGAAGTTAGTTTGGCTTTGTAGGCAGCGACAAAACAGTTGCGCCTTCTTCCTCATTTAGTTCGTCTACAGTTTGTCTTGCAGAGTACAGGTAAGCCTCCGCCGTTTTTCAGTAATTTTATTCAGCCGATTTTGTTTATAAGCAATACTTTGATTATTTGTTACTTGTGTAAGTTGTTTAAGGCGGCACAGATTCATAATTATGCATATATACCCTTTAAAAAATGTTCGTGAAAATAGGCCAAATCGTTACACAAACTTGTATGTGCGCTTATATCACAACGTCGACTATTTATTTTAGTAAAGCCGTCGAATTGTTGTTTTATAACGTTTAAAACACTGCTAAAGCTGTGGTGTATTTGTGTTACCGTGACACTTACATGACCGTAAGTTACATCGCTGTGTGCGCAACACGCAGCTCGAACGCCATTTGGTTTGTGAGCTTGGCCTACTGCACGACGTTAGCTCTCAGATTTTAACCATAAGTCCTATTTAGACTCACTTTCGCCGTTAGTCGCGGTTAAGTTTAATACAGATTAGCTGTCGGATGAAAATAAAGTGTTTGCTGTTTAGTGTCCGTCGTCGGATAAGCTTTTGGCGCAGTTAAGTTTAGGCGGGAAGATACAAAATGGAGGCGAGTCTTTTTGTCCCAGTGAAGCAGAAATCCGATTAGAGCCTTAAAACACCCTTGGGCGTTTACTCGCCTGGTTTGTGCTGCAGTTACTTAACTTGCAGTACTCGACGACGACGAACTTAATATTCTTCGTCGAGTATTGCCCGTCGAATATTTGCGCGAGTCGATATTTTGCTATTTTTAAAAAAGCAAAACTTCACGCTAACTTCGTATGTGTTAATTATTGTGCGGATTCGAGCCAAAAATAACCCGCAAACATTACATGAACTTACATGCCCTGCCACTCTGACGTCTGCCCCATGTGATCTTATTTTCGCGGTCCTTTGCAGATCAATCGCAGCCATGAAAAAGGATCCGAATAAACCAAAAGGAAAGATGAGCTCCTACGCTTGCTTTGTGGGACATTGTCGTGAGGAGCACAAAAAGAAACACCCCGGGGCCTCTGTGAACTTTGCGGAGTTTTCCAAAAAATGCTCCGAGAGATGGAAGGTAAGCTGGCTTTAATCTGTTATTGTCATTAAGGAATGTTTGAGTTGTTTTGAGATTGCAGTGGTATTTTTTTAAACAGTTAAACCAAAATGAAATGAGCAGTATTGCATCACTCTTACCCAACAGAGTCAGAGATGACATTTTTTAGTCTTTGCTGCTTTAATGTCTCACTCTTCTTGTTCACAGTTGGATGGAAATTAAATGAACATTTGAAACGTAAAAAACATAAATAACCCAAAATACAACAAGTTGCATAACAACACTGAAAGAAACACACAAACAATATTTGATGAGTTGGATTTTTTTGTACATTTTTTTTAAATTCTCACATAATAGTTGAAGTTGAAGGGCTTATTAGTTTTCATAGGTGGATTTAAAGTGGTTTAAATCTAATGTAAAAGTGTCATTGGGTGCCAGGGGCATCTACTATGTATTTACATACAGCCTGCTTCATTCTTGATAAATATGATATATAGTTTGCATCATTAGACCTTAAAAAAAAGGGAAAAAGGTGATTTTGATCACATTGCTAAGCCCTAGTTTATGGTTTTTGTTTTGTAGGCCATGTCACAAAAGGAGAAGGCCAAGTTCGAGGAGATGGCCAAGAACGACAAGATCCGCTATGATCAAGAGATGAAGTCATACATCCCTCCTAAAGGTACCAAGCAGGGCAAGAAGAAGAAGGACCCCAATGCTCCCAAGAGACCTCCGTACGTTTTAAATTCTCACCACACCGCCTCTCCTGAAGTGTTTATGCATGATGAGTGTAGTCCTTTCTAACATTTATTACCCCCTTTTCTTTTTAGATCTGCTTTCTTCGTGTTCTGCTCCGAACAGCGTCCCAAGATCAAGGAACAGTACCCAAATGGCTCCATTGGAGATATTGCCAAGAAGCTTGGAGAGTTGTGGTCCACACTGAGTCCCAAAGACAAGGCCCCCTATGTGGCCAAGGCTGCCAAGTTGAAGGAAAAATATGAGAAGGTATCCTACTGTTTCACATTATTTTTACATTAACTTTTATTTCCACTACAAGCAGAACAAAGCTAAGATTAAATCTGTTATATCTTTAGCTAATTTTTTAAAAAAAGATCTAGAAATATGGCTAAATATGTCTTGTTATTTCATTTTTAGATATCTAACCTGCACTTTTTTTCTCCACTCCAGGACGTCGCCGCCTACAGAGCCAAATGTGGTGCCGGAAAGGGTGATGCTGGTAAGAAGAGCGGTCCAGGCAGGCCCACCGGCAAGAAAGCAGAACCAGTTGATGACGACGATGACGACGACGATGATGATGAGGACGATGACGAGGAGGACGAAGATGATGACGACGACGATGATGACTAAGCAGTTTATGTTATAGGGTGTGAGTTTTGCAATGCATTGTTCAGCTAAATTCTTCTTTTTTTTGTTTTGGTGTGTGTGTGTGGATGATTCAAACAGCACAGCCTGCTGTCCCTGTTGGTCTGCCTTTGTAGGATGTCGATGTATTCCTTTTTCAAATTCAGGGATTTAGTTTTGATTTTGTCACTTAGTCCCCCTTTATGATTTTCTTTCGCTGGACTTGTTTCTTACATCTCTGGTCCTTGAAGCGTTCTAAACAGGCAGCCAGATAGTTTAAAAACATCCTGTGATTTTCTTTTTTTTTTTATTTTAAAGCAAAGCAAAGCGATGAAATGAAATGAAAATCCTGTGCAGGCAGTAGACAGCAGGAAGTTGGTTAAGTTTTAAAAAAAATGTATTGTTTCTTGAAGCACTGCTTATGTCTTCTGTTCAGAGGTGCTGTTTCTTCACTGTCATTTTACTACCAGGGGTTAATGTAGTTTTTATTAAAGAGGCTTGCAACTGTTTTTAATGTGGAACTTTGAAAACTTTCATGTAGAACAAATTGTCTTTTTTTGTAATAAAATTTTGTATATTGATTATTAAAGCGTGGACTATTAAGTAAAAAGTAAACAATTGAAAAACGCCATTAATTTAACATCAGAATTTTAGAGTACTGTGTCTCTTATATATTCTTACAGTACTCAAGCAATTATATTTGCTTTGGACTGTAGCCTGCTAGTGCATCATGATCCACTGTTACATGAAAAATAAGACGTAACTCAATTTTTTTGATTTATTTGGGAGATGTGATGTGTTTTTTTATGAATTTATAATGTGCCTTCTTACATCAAATTTAAAAGTAAACAGAAAAGAAATGGTCAGGAAGCAAAGATCTTAGTAATTTCATCAAAATGGCAGCTGAAGTTATTTTATAAACATAAAACACCACTGAATGATTCTTGCTAAGGAATTTAGTATGTGAAAAAAGTAAAAGCAATACTTGTTTTTGTTTCAAGACTGGATAGATCAGCATCAAAGTAAGAAGATCCATAAAACCAGAGCTTCTCGTGTTCAGTCGTGAATTTTTCATGCTAGAATTACAAAAGGGATCAAAGTTCTGAAGGATTTTTCTGGATTTTTGTCCCAACTTTAGAAGTTTTACACATAAATGCTTGAAGGCTGCAGAGATACAAAGCTAAGCACCTCAGTAAATGTGTATTGGTGATGTTCTGGGTGGTTTAAATCACCTGCGTTGCCTTTTTGTCCGGGTTAGATGTTTCCAGGAGGGTCCAGGCTGCCCTCGGATGTTGTTAGTGTGCTGAAGAACCAGTTTTTCCTTCATCAGACTGAGGGTGATTGTGTAGAGTTTATCTGAGATGATGGCTGTCTTAAAGCTGGTGTTAACCTCCTACAATAACAAAATGTCACAAATGTCTGTTTAAAAAAAACATCAAAAAGCTGATTGGCACATTTTTGGCAAATGAACCAGGATGTTACAAAGTCCAGCGGCTCCACTCAGCTCTGCTCTGTTGACACTGACTAAAGACTGGAGGTTGAGTCGACTTTTAAACCCTTTTTCTCTTCACATATTGAGTCACAGCTGTCCGGTGGTGCCGATAATATCACACAAAACACGTATTAATGCTTTTTACACATGCATGGAACGGTGATAAGCTCAATTAAGCTTGTTTATTGTGGTTGTAAGCCTACTTTACACACCTTTTGCACTTTCCTGAACAACTTAACCATGCTGGTTAACAGTGTACAGTGGTGTTAAAATGAATTATACTAATTAATAGTGAATATTTATAAATATAATAATAAATAAAAAAAATGCAGGATTCATGCAGCACTAAAGCATGAAACTTATTATACTAAACTACTTAATTATGTTATTGTGTGTAGCTAAAACATACTCATTATATGTCACCTTTGCTTTAAATTTACAGGTTTATTTATGTTATTGGTTAAATTTATAAGGATGTCTGTTTTATCTGCATTGGCTCTGGGAATTTTCACAATATTCTCATGTATATCTGTGCTGTTGTCTGGTGTTAAATATGTCTGAAAAGCAAATAATGGAGCTATTGAGGAGGGGCTCACCTGTCACCTGGAGCAACTAATTAGGGCCTAATATGTCTATTGATCTCTCCAGAGAGCAGCAAACCCCGCCGCCTTGAGCAGCTAATGAGCGACCACTGCGACTCTGTTGGCTTTTTGACCTCAGTGGAATTTACCCAGAAGAACTCCAATGATAACAAAATACAAGAATCACACAAAATATAAGACAATTTATTTATTACTAGAATAAGTTTTGGTATTTTAAGACTCTACCAGCCAAGAATTTAATGTTTTAAATGATCCAGGTCATTATATTGGCATAAGATCTGACTTCTTTGCTCCAAATCTATGATCAATCATAACAATAACTGGGGACACCAACCTGTTTAAACACCATTCAGTGAATATAGCACAGTTGCTAATTTAAGATTGTTTCATAATAACAGCTACTCCTGTTGCTTTTTGTCTTGAAATATACAAAATATTATTTTCTACAATAGATTAGTAGCACATACGGCTGCATACTGTGGTTAAATACAATATTTAACCACAATATTTATATTATGTGTCCATTTTCTGCAGCTGCACATTTCTAATATGCTCCATTACAGGGGGAAATATTTATCATACACCACATTAATAGCTACAGGTTTGGACAAAAATGTCCTTTTAAAGTCGCAGAGTGACTACTTAAAATATATATAGTTATTTTTACATTGCTGGGTTATAGTTTATATAACAAATATGCAAATAAATAACATTATTATTATCATTACTGTATAAATAATAATAGTACAATATGTTTTAACCTTGAGAAAATGGATCAGAACAGTCTAATTCTTCTATCCTTTTAATTGAGATTAAACATCAGCATGAATTTAAACTGATTTTGTAAAATATGATGAAAATAATCTGATTAATCCTAATTTTGAACGAGAAGAAATGAACCCTGGTTCAGATTTATAATATAATCCTACATCATATTGATCACAGAGGAGACTAACAGGCTCCACACTTCCAGATTTTCACGAAGACAGTCTTACTGGCACACCGGACAGCCAATAGCTAATCATAATGATCATCCCGTGGACCAATCACTGTCGTCCTTATGTCCACCTCACGCGGAGGACGGTGAGCAGGGAGCATTTCAGCACCTGGGAGCTGTCCGTCGTGCACGAGCCAGCTGACATCTGACGGTAAGGAGAGAAAAAACACACACACACACACACACACACACACACACACACACAGGTAACGCTAAACAACAGCTGCAGAACATCTGTATGATGCTGCATGAAAGCGTGAATGTGAAAACCTGCCGGATGGATGATTGTTGACACAAACCTGCCGCTCGGTGATTTCCAACCGGACCGCATCTGCGACGTTCAGGTGTCTCAATACCGGACCGTCTGCACACGGTTGTGCCGCCTTAACCTGTTGATGCGGTGTTATTACATATTACCGAAATACGGCAAACGTCAAAATAGCATCTGGTTTTTGCTTGGTGGCAGCAAAAAGGGGGAAAAACAGCTAGTTAGTAGCTAAAAAATAGGGTTAGCTTATTGATTTGACGGTGACCAGAGGAGAATTTGTTTTAGGTGAATTTATTATTATCCTGAAAAAGAGGTATTTGTGTTAAAAAATAGGTTTTGTGCTAAATAAAAGCATCTTTTGTTGCTTTGCTTATACACACATATTGTGCACATTTTTTGGTGATTTGCATATAAATTTTTTTTTTTTTAAATGTCGTCTTGGTGTACAACCGTGTCATTTAGCTCAAATAAATCAATATTATGCAGTTGAAAGAAAGGTCATTTGTAATAAAAACGTGTAATACAACTTAACCCTTTTTTAAAAACACAAATTTTGCTTCTTTTGTTACCATAAACAGCAATTTTCACCTGAAATTGACCCAAAAAATGTATTTGTCTGAAAATAAATGAAGGCTTACAGAGAGGGGACGTTGTAAACAATGGTTGTTCTTAGCAACATACCTTTTGAGGACCTTATTCTCTTCATACCTTTTGAGGACCTCGTCCTCCTTACACCTTTTCATTTGCTGGATGTTTGAGCTCCAGCCTCACTTATTGTGTGAATTAGACTGTATAGGGTTTTGTAAGCAATTAATTACCCACCTATGTACAAGGTGCTTAAAATGTGTGTGTGTTTGTGTGAGTGATTATAAGGGAGAGAGAGACTATTTAATTCATAGTAAGGTACTTTATTAACACCTGTTGTGGGTTTAATTTGAAAAGACAGTGGGTTTTATATGCTGACTAACTTCTGCTTTTTGTTTGTAAGGGACTTTTTTGCTGATGTAAATGCTAAGCAGCAATGTTTACGTTTTGAAGTCAGAGTGTTAGCATGATAGCGTTAGCAATTTAGCAATAAAGATGCAAAGTAAAGCTAAGGCTTATGGGAATGTCATTTTCTATGATTTACATTGTTTGAAGTACCTATTTATAGTGAGTATTTTACCTATAGTACATGTTTATCAGCACACACCCACTTTATAGAAGCATTGAGAATAAATGTGGACATATGTTGAAGCTATAGGGTCTTGCAGTCCCCACAGTCCGTGAATGCATCCTCTCGGGACAACCAATGTCACCACAATCCACTTAATTTAATTTTGTAGATCCGGTTGTTGCTTAATGGAGCCATTCAGCCTCAAATTAAGTGGTGATTGGAAAGCTACACAAATTGGATTTTGGTATTAACACAAAAATATATATGTTTTCGTTCTGTTGTGAAGTTAACACACCTGTGTAAGACATCGTTTAGACCCCATAAAATGAGAATAAGATCTAAATCCAAATCCTACAAGAAAAAAGAGAAAAGACATGGAAAATAAATGTTAGGATAAGAAACTCTCATCTTGTTTTAATGCTTGCTGATGAACATAAGTGAAGTTTAATTATGTGTTCGAGGGGTCCGACATGTTCCTCCATCAAAGTGCTGTGTGGCCATTACTGTGACAACTGCACATCATTACTGTTTAGATGGCTGCACCATTATGTCTTCAAAAAGAGAAAGGTCGGTGGCAAATTTATATGTAAATCAGCCAATTTGCACCTTACAGGAGCAGGTTAGGGGCTAACTGTTTGACACTTTTTTGTTTTTTTAAGATTGCCTTTAATAGAAATTCTCTGCCTCCCTGTTTTTCTTCTTTTAGCCCTTCATCTCTGCCATTTTGGGTGATCAAACCGTTTAGCGATAATCACTTACAATGCTTCAAAAAACTGATTTTGTTATGATAAAAGGAAAAATTAAATTGGAAACCACTGCTAGTCTCAAATAAGATGCAGATCTCAGTTCTTTTTGCAGGTTTAGTGACTTAAAATGCTCTCACATTACCTCAGGTGGTGGAGAAATACTCATTCCTCCTCTGTAATTTCTAAGAGCATCTTTAATTGAGACACTTTTTACAAATACCCATATATATGACATTGGGTTAATTATCTAAGATCCTTTTGTTTTATTTGGTTTTGAAAAAATGATATATACAGGGGTCTTTATGGATTCCTTGTTTAAGGATAAATAGCTGCTAAAATTGTAAAATATCACCATGTAAACGTCCCAAATGTTGAGTCACTAGGGAGTTCCTCATAGTAACAGTATTCAGTCAGTAGATAAGCAGCAGTCTCAGCCAATCACAGCAGAGATTATTTGAATCCTCTCCACATGTCTCCCTCTCTTTAATCACCTTATCTTCTTCACCCTGTGTCAGTAAGTTGCTGCTGTTCCTCTGATAGTAAAAACTGTGCACTGTGACTAAGTCCATAATCCAAAAGAAATATTGTTTGGAGAGGAGTTAATTTAATTTTGAGAAGTGTGTTTGGTGTGAATGAGACTTTATAACATCTAACACCTAGCAATGAAAACAATAGAAACACACAGCCAACAGTGTCCAAGCTAACAGATGATCTCCAGACACTGTTAGCTTCAGCTTCCAGCAATCAGGGGAAGAAAGCTACTTGGAAAGTTATTTACAAAATCCAGATTTACTTATTCCTGCAATAATATTATCAATTTACAGCTGAGATTAACGCTTGTTTGTCTACAAAGTGATAGCTACTTAATAATGATCTTAAAGCATGTAAAACATACAGAAATTATTGCTAAATTCTGTGCAAACTTGCTCAAATATGATGTAATGAGTGTGTGTGTGTGTTTCCAGGTGAGGATGGCCAAGGTGAAGCAGGTGGGCTTGCTGGCAGCAGGATGTCAACCCTGGAATAAAGATGTGTGTGCTGCTAGTGGAGACCGTTTCGCCTACTGTGCTACTTTGGCTATTTACATCTACCAGGTGAACGAACTTTGTGTGTATGTGTGTGTTTGTGTTCATTAGGGTTGTGATTTTTGCATTTTCTACTAGCAGTAACTAAACATAGCAGTACTTACTTAATTTTTCTCTGTTATTAATCTTATTTTTAACAGTATTCAGCTCACCGTTTCCATTTAATGTTCATTAATGACGTAGGAAATGACAAAATAGGAATGATTAACGTGAAACAGTGTGCAGATACTCATTATCCAAAGGCAACAGAGCAAAGAAAATGTTTTTTGGGTGCTGCAAACCACATTCAGAGTAATTACAGTGCGATGTATCCCAGTCTTTATACACAATATTAAAGTATTAAAAAATAAGACACTGCAGCTTATTTGCTTGTGAGTAATTTCTGTTGTGGTTCAGTCTTTTTGTTTTTGAAGTCTCTAGTTCTGGTATTGAATTGTCGAAGCGAATTTCCAAAAAAACTCTGACTAACCTGTTTATAATCATGTTTTTTTTTGAGTGTTAAGAGTTTCAGTAAATCCTGTAAACACAGAGTTTAAGTTTAAACAATTACAGAAAAAAAACCCGTTTTATATTTTCTTCTCATTGTGTCTGTCCTCTTGTTGTAGCTGGACCAGCAGTATAATGAATTTAAGTTGAGGTCCATCATGTCAGAGCACAAGAAGACCATCACAGCCATCAGCTGGTGCCCCGACAACCCTGATCTGTTTGCATCAGCGTCTGCCGATAACCTGCTCATCGTGTGGAACGTCGCAGAACAAAAGGCCGTGGCGAGACTGGACAATACTAAAGGTTGATGGATGATCTAAACCAGGTTTTATTGGCACACTGGAGTGTTTAAGGTTAGATGATTGTAGCGTCGTCTCCTCAACAAAGTGTCACAGCGTTTTCTCGTCGTTCCCAGGTGTCCCTACGTCCGTCAGCTGGTGCTGGAACTCGGCTGACGGAGTCGCGTTCGTCTCCCAGCGTGGTCCGCTGTATATCTGGGTGTATGGAGGTCCTGATACGGGCGTCACAGTGCATAAAGACGCCCACTCCTTCCTCTCTGATATCTGTCTCTTCAGATGGCATCCCACCAAAAAGGGCAAACTGGCGTTTGGCCACACGGATGGAAGTTTGTCTATTTTTCAGCCAGGTACAGAAGTCGTCCTCAGCTCATTAAAAATGAAGTTAAAACACATTCTTTTGTATGTATTTATGTATTTCTTTAACTTAGAGTCATTGCTTGTGGACATACAGTACATTCTTAGCCTAAATCTAATATATATATTACCCTCTAGCTTCATTTTGTTAAGACATGAGTCTGTGATCATATATCTTTATTAATCCCTCCATTCTGTCCTGTTTAGGGAGTAAAAACCAAAAGCATGTGTTGCGTCCAGAGTCATTGGAGGGGACGGATGAAGAAGACCCCGTCAGTGCTCTCGAATGGGACCTTTTGTCAACCGACTACTTGCTAGGTTGGACAAAATACTTAAAACATCACCGTGATTTTTTTCAGCTAAATTGATTTGAAATTTAAAGGAGATGAAAGACTTTAAATAACACATATTGTATTAAACAATAAGGTGGACTTTCATTTCATAAAACAGCCCGTGTGTGCTACGTATCTACAAGCTAGCACCTTAAAATGATAAGGTCACAGTCCAAACACATAATCTGGTGCTTTCTTTCAGTCCTTTCTTATCACAAAATTCTGTAAACTATAAAAAATACATATATAAAGTGTATAATTAAAACCACAGATGATAAATGATGAACACATTCTTCCCTCAGTGTCTAATCTCCACAATGGCATCCGGCTGGTGGACAGCGAGGCCTTGGTTTGTATCACGTCCTTCTGCTTCCCCTCAGCTGCTGCGTCAGTTCAGTGTCTGGCCTGGGTTCCTTCTGCACCAGGCATGTTCATCACCGGAGGTAAAGATTATGTGCATTTCTATGTGGGATGTGTCTATGTTCTGGGGTTGTCTTCTGCCTCAATGTTTTTACCACACGGGGTTGGTCTTGCTTTAAACTTTAAACTTAGCAGCCAGCTCATATCTGACATCCGTCTATGTATAGATGCATCCTCGTTGGAATATATATGAGTGCATATGACTTCAATAACGTTTCATTTTACAGAACTTGAAGATAGTAAGAAAAGACCAAATCTACATGTATACAAGAAAAATACTCAATACGTGTTTGCTAAGTGGAGAAGAATATACCGTACTTTTCGGACTATAAGCCGCACCCACTAAATTTAACAACTAAAACTACTAAAGCTTCTTCTTCAGTGTCGGAATTTAACAGCCTCAGAATTACTTCCTCACACACTTTCTCGTTTATATTCGTTTATATTCATCCATAAATTAGCCGCATCATAGTTTAAGCCTCAGGGTTCAAAGCGTCGGAAAAAAGTAGCGGCTTATAGTCCGGAAATTACGGTACTTGTTCTGTTTGAACTAATGTGTGTTTTTCTGTCTGTCAGACTCGCAGGTTGGAGTTTTGAGGATATGGAACGTGTCTCGTTCGACTCCTTTGGACAGTTTCAAGCTGAAAAAGACTGGATTTCATGCCTTGCATGTCCTGAACTCCCCTCTTTCCAAAAAAGGTAAAATTAAGAATAAAACCATTCAGACTTACAAATGTGGTATAAACTCAAAAAGTTATGCACCACAACTGTTACAAATTGCAGGAATTTTATCTTGAGTCTCACAAAAATAGACACAAAGTTCATCTTTTCAGATTTGAACGTCGAAAGAAAAACTTCCAAATGCACAAAACAAGAGACTGAATATCTTCTCATGCGTTTTTTATTTTTAATATACCTTGTCTTGGTATAAAGGGACCACTCCAGTTGTACTTTGTACCACTTTTTAGTGTTTATTTGATTGGCTTTGATCCTGTGAATAAGGTTGAGACCGACTGAAACAACACACAAGACATTTTCTGCTCTGTTTGACGCCCTCTGCTCTCGGCAGCTCAGAGTTCCTGTTCTCCAAGTAAAAGTCAGCACACCAGTTCCACCAGCGAGGCTGTACCTCCCCCAACCCTGTCGCAGAACCGGTCCTTCTCCTTACCTCCTGGCCATGCCGTGTGCTGCTTCATGGACGGAGGGGTTGGGCTTTACGACATGGGGGCGAAGAAGTGGGACTTCCTACGAGACTTGGTATTCTACATTAACTAGTTTACACATGCTTACACATGCCTAAGTTAACAAACTGAATAAAAAACATGTCCTGGTCTGTGTTTTTCACTTTCTTTGCTCTTTTCTCTCTGTTTTCACGTTGCTTTCAGGGTCATGTGGAGACTATATTTGACTGTAAGTTTAAGCCAGATGATCCAAACCTGCTGGCCACAGCTAGTTTTGATGGGACCATCAAAATCTGGGACACAAACACACTTACAGCTGTTTACACCTCCCCCGGCAATGAAGGGGTGGTTTACTCCCTGTCCTGGGCTCCAGGTAGATCAACTCCACCTCCAAACACACATAAGCACACACGTGTAAACAGAAACAGCATAAATGTTTGTGTAAAACCTCTGCATATGCAACTGATGAAGGACTAACATACATATAATACAGGAACACAACTTGAACACAACATATATAACAAAAGACAAGTGTAAACACAAGCTTTCCAGCAGCTGTATCTTAGCAAAGTGCATCATCTGTTGCTCATGTAAACCTCTTTATGTGTGTGTGTGTGTGTGTGTGTGTGTGTGTGTGCTTTGAAGGAGACCTGAACTGCATTGCAGGGGCGACATCTCGCAACGGAGCGTTCATCTGGGATGTCAGGAAAGGAAAGATCATCACTCGCTTTAATGAGGTGACTTGCTGCAAGTGCATTTCATCCATTTCAATCGACAATTTCACTAAATTGTGAGTTAAAACGTAGCTTCTGTAAAATGCTGCTAAGAAACAGTTTTTTTGAGTTGATCATTTTAAATAAAAAAGGAAAAAGTGTTGTGTCCATATCAGTTAGAGAACATATGAATGTTGAGCTGAGCCGGACGGCTGCAGACTCGGAAAGACCGGCATCAGTTTACAAAGCATTTTATTAATGCTTAGATTGGTGGAGGAGCTGGCTGGAGGTTTAGATTGAAGGTTTGTAGTTATGCAGAGCCGGGAGAGCTTAAGAAAAGGGGAACGCAGGTCAGACAACCGAAGCACATGGAGACAAATATTAGCATGTTAGGCAACAACAGAGAAACAACAGACAACATCAGCTGAAAGCCTGAATTATACCACCAGGATAAACTCAGCAAACTCAGGAACTCTTTTGGCGATGATCTGGCAGTAACTTATGCCTGATTTATGGCAGATAAAGACGACTGGATGCCTGTCAGCTGTGCAGACCTGAAACAAGTCGCAGGTGTGAAGCGAGAGACACACAGCGAGCAGACAAGCCAACGCCAAACGCACATACAGACAGACAGACAGACTAATCCTTTGTTTACATGAAGCAGCACAGAGCTGGAGTCAAAACTTCTAACAGGACTTTCATGTTTGCTGAGGTGCAAAAGCACACTGCATAGGTGTTTACATACATATATATATATAGAAATAATTCGAATTAAATAACTAATTCTAATCCTGCCCTTGCAAACCACCCCTGAGTGAAACATCAGACTCCATCTTCTTAAAAAAATGATGGCTGGTGTGATTGTCCTTGCAGTGACACCTGTCTGTCTTCCTCCAGCATGGTAAGAATGGTATTTTCTGTATATCATGGAGCCACAAGGACTCAAAGAGGATTGCTACCTGTAGTGGAGATGGATTCTGGTAAGCTCTCATCTTCCTCAGTAGACCTTCACTCGGAGGAAACTTTGTTCTGTTATGAAGAAAGCAAAAATAAATTCAGAAAGAATCTCAAATGTGTTTTTTTTTGTATTGTTTGGACCACAGTATCATCCGGACCATCGATGGTAAAATCCTCCACAAGTACAAACATCCTGCTGCTGTTTTTGGGTGTGACTGGAGCCAGAACAACAAGTAAGACATCAACACATCCACCATCTCTCTCTGTGAGGTAGTCAGGCTGAAAGCGGCAACTTAAGGCGGACTTATTCATTTGTGTTGTAGTGTTTTTATTTATTCGACTTTTTGAACATTTGCATTCAAAAGATACAGCATATTAAAACACAATCTAGACAAATAAAGCAGGATTATTAACCTCAAATCTGCTCGATCACAGATGATCCACTGAAGATATTTACTCAACACAACTTATTAAGACTTTATCGTCTATACTTTTGCATTTTTTTGACATGCTTGACATTTTTTCGATTTGTTCAATATCCTCAAATTAATTCACTGATGCATTTATGTGTTTTTGGCCAAATAGTTTCTGTTGCAAGCTTTTCCTTCGAGCTATGATAAATAGGCCTGAAAAGGTTGATTTTAAGGGGTTAAAATACTTAAAGAAGGCTTAAAAAATAAGAAACAAACACGAATAAGAAAATCCAGAATAAATTTGTGTTTGTGAGAAAGAACGGGGATGAGAAATCATGGAAAAAGAGAATAAAGGTCATTTGGAAGTACAAAATTACAGTTAATGCAAAATCCAACAAGTTCGAAAGCTGATTTTTTATGATGTTGAAGCACGTTATTGTTGTCAAAAATTAAAAAGATACAGTGTCATCAGTTTTAAACATGACTTCCTGCCTTTTTTCTTCTTCTTGCAGGGACATGATAGCAACAGGTTGTGAGGACAAAAATGTGCGAGTTTACTACCTGGCAACCAGCTCCGATCAGCCTCTGAAGGTCTTCACGGGACACTTGGCCAAAGTTTTTCATGTTCGCTGGTCTCCTCTGAGAGAGGGAATACTCTGCTCTGGATCAGATGACGGGTGAGTGTGAACACAAAGAGCTGATGCAGACTGTGCTACATGTTTTTCTTTAAATGAGATGGACTTTTGATGGGAAATCTGTTTTTTACTGCATCAACAAAAGGCAAAGAACTAAAACGAAAGCAATGAATCAAATACGATATTAATTATAATGCATACAAAGTAAATGTGTGGAAAAATAAACAATTTATGTGTCCTAAAATCCAAATGATATTAAAACTATAGCCTCAGGAAGTCTAAAATGGAGGATGAAATCCTTAATTACTATAATTAGTATTGTTATTATTAGAAAATTGTTTTATTCTCTAAAGTCTGCTTGTGTGGCAAGATGATTCGATTAACACTTCCTCATTCGTTAGTGCCATTAAAATGAAAAACAGACTTCCCATCACTGTTATAGTAACTGGCAGGTTGTTTAAGGCCACTAACTTGAGACAACAAGCAATAAAAGGTTTTTACAGCCTTCCAGATGTTGTTAAAGGGTTTATAATGTTGAGCACAGCAAGAAAACAGGTTTTTTTAAATAATAATGTGTTTATAATAGTAGTGATGTTGATATACCTGCAGTTTATTTGGTGGAGAAACAACAAGTATCAGGCCATTTGATCAGTTTTAAAAAGAAAGTGTGTGTGTGTGTGTGTGTTTGTGTGTTTGCAGGACTGTTCGTATATGGGACTACACACAGGACGCCTGTATCAACGTGCTGAGTGGTCACAAAGCTCCAGTCAGAGGCCTGATGTGGAACACAGAGATTCCTTATCTCCTCATATCAGGTGACGCCACGAAAAAGTGTTTTTTTATTTTCACACTATCTTTTAAAGCAGCCGGGTTTATGATCTATTTGTTAGTTATCTTTGTTTACAACGTCGAGCCACTTGTGTTCTTGCTCGTCAGTGTTTGTTTGATCCAAAGTGCTTCATTCAGGCTGACAGATGTTTCAGAAATACAGCACATTATTACAAAGGCAATGAGTGTTTCAACACATTAAATCTGTATCAGTATCTTCACATAAGCAGCATAATTTTGTGTCAATACATTTACAAAAATTTCAGCCCTTCAGTGACATGAAGGTGTCACTTTTTTTGCATAATGAAGTTTTTATTCGGACATGCTGATGATGTGTTTAAGGTTTCTGCTGAGTGTCATAGAAACCTGTGGAATTATATAAGGAACTAAATGAAGAAAATTAATAAACCTAATAAGTTTCTGCTATTATGTTGTGTTAATACTTACAGAGCAACAGTCAAAACTTTAGCAGAGTATATAGTTTAAAACTCAACTGTAACCATCCTGTAATATTACGTAACATTTGAGTCGTTCAGAAATTATAGCAAATAAAAAGTCTCACTTTTATAACCTCGACTGACACCATTCAAACTGAAATATGGCAAAATAGTGACACCTAGTGGCAGCTGTAAGAAACTACTACTGCATCAACATAAACAGTCCACGTCTGCTCTGTAGTCTTCAATGTTTTTGAACAGGTGTAGTTTCTTACACCTGCCATTAGATGTCACTACATTTTTGGATTAAATATACATTATTTTTTTAATTTACCTTCTGTTTGAACTGAATAAATTGGTGGAAAGACGAGGCCCAACAAGAGAGTGTCTCATTTTAGTGAAATGTTCTGCCAGCTGATGTTTTCCATGTCGCATCAACATTAACAACAGCTAGCTTGATGGCTAATGTTTGCTATGACGATATAAAAAGTACAACCTTATATGTATGTGAAGTATTGAAGCCCCTTCATTGATTTTAAACACTGCCTGTTTAAAAATCATGAAATGTAGCAGACAGAAATAAAAGATGACAACTTAAACTCAAAAACTGTGAAAGCTTCACTGATATATTGTTTGTGCTTAAAACAGCATCTTCAACACAAGATGATAATGGACTTAAACGTGAAATTACTATTATATTGTTTTATTACTTTAAGTTGTTGGTGTTTTATAGGCAGCTGTGTGATTTATAATAGACTGTAAAGGTGATGAGACTGAGTTGATTAAATTGAAAATTGTTTTATTGTGTTTTAGGTTCTTGGGATTATACGATCAGAGTGTGGGACACGAGAGACGGCACCTGTCTGGATACAGTTTATGACCACGGAGCTGATGTTTATGGTGAGAAAAACTGCTGCAACCTGTTTAAAATATGCACATACATGATAGATGTCAGGTCGGTACAGATGAATGAGATCCTTCACTGAAAATGCAATAAAAACAGTTGGTTACATGACATTAAGTTATTAAAACTGAGTAAATATGAGGATTTTTGAATCAAATTGCATGTAAAATACAGAGAACCAAAGTTTTTCTTGTCTTTAGAAATGCATGATACATTGCAGTCACTTTTCTTTTGCTATTTCATGCTTGTTGACATTGAAATAATCAGATAAACCAGCAGTGGTAAAGGGTGCAGACAGAAATCTCTATTATGACAAGTATTTATGGGACTGTGCATGTGTGTTTAGGTTTAACCTGCCATCAGAGTCGCCCGTTCACCATGGCCAGCTGTAGCAGAGACAGCACGGTGAGGCTGTGGTCGCTCACGCCCCTCATCTCTCCTCTGTTGCTGAACATCCTCACCGAGCAGCCTTGGGAAAAGATCATTGGAAACACAGGTGAAAACAAGCTCCTAAAACTTTTCTATTTTAAGGTTGTGAAACCTCATGTGAGCGTTGTGATTGGCTCTCTACAGACACAGCGATGGTTCCCGGTTCGCCGCCGCTGCTCTGTGGCAAAGTGTCTCGAGACATCAAGCAGGAGTTGGATAAACTGAGCTTAGACATCAAAGCCAAGAAGCTGCGCTGGTTTTCTGAATGCGTTTCGGTAACTATGTCCTGAATGTTCATCTATCCAAGTTTCTTCACAGTTTGTTTACACACATGCAGTAATTTGTTTACACTTTTACCTCCGTTTATTACTTTGCTTCACTGCAAAGGATGTTGTTTTCATAATATACAACTGCTCTGTTCTGCACCCAGCTGATGTTTCCTATTGTGGATTACATTGTTATCCCATGTCAGCCTCCAGGGGGCAGCAGTAACCTGTGGGACTTGGTGTCAGTCGTCAACGGCCAAGACGACTCACTGCTGCCGGCCAGCTACAGCAAAGGAGTGATGCACATGAAGCACCTGCTCAAGTTTAAAACGGTGAGGAGCTCTGAAAGTTTATTAACCGTCCAAGAAACCAAGTGAGACCAAACTGTGGCAGAGACGTTTGATTTAAAGATAAAACTGTTCAAAAATGAAGATAAACTGTGAAATTAATATACACACATCAAATAAATGTAATTTAATTAATAAAAAGTAATAAATGTAGATGAACATTTGATTCATTGTGTTAAAAAAACACTGGAAAAAATCAATCTTCTAATTCAGAGAAAAAAAATCCCCTCAGTTTTAAGGTGGATCTTTATTTACAAGAACTGAAACTTGCTTGTTTTTGTTTTACCTCTTTCAAATTTAACTTTTTAGCTAACCCTCCTTCATATGCCTGCTATCCATTTGGTTTACAGACTATATTTTTATGAATTTTCAACCCCCCGGTTGAGCCAAAGTCCTTTTAAGATGTTTTAGACAGGATTTGCCATATAGTTGCTTCACTTTAGTGTATTTCTTCCATTTTCTCTCAGTCTGAAGCTCAGGAGCTCACTATAGTCAAAATGTCTAAATTTGGAGGAGGTATTGGAGCTCCAAGTAAAGAGGAGAGGCTGAAAGAAGCCGCAGACATCCATCTGAGACTGGGACAGATTCAACGATACTGTGAATTAATGGTGGAGCTGGGACAGGTACAGTGTGTGTGTGTGTGTGTGTGTGTGTGTGTGTCATTGATTTCCAAATGCAGCTCATCAATTAGAACTCACCCTCACAAATATATCAATCATTGGCTCC
>JAQMCX010000044.1:2944577-2970796 GCA_029814765.1 Acanthurus leucopareius | reverse complement strand
TAACCGACTCTCTGAGGTATAGAGATGTGAGGAGACCAGTCTGAGCCTCATGTTACTGAGGCTTCATCCACACATGTCGAATATTTTTAAAAACAGATTTTCTTCTCTCCATTTGCACAAAATCCAGAGGTGTTTATGAATATTTCCATGTCTTTATGACAACGCGGAAATGGTGGGAAATGACCACATAAGCATGCGAGCCCAGTAGGTGGCAATAATGTTTAATCAGTCCAACAGGTCAGACACCATAGAGGAACGCTGTGTGCATGTGTAATGAGAATACAGACAAAACGTAGTTTTTAAGAATTCTCCACCTTGAAAAGTGTTTTCAAACACCTCTGTTTCTAACTGATGTAAAACTCCATTTTTGTGGGGACAGGAAGTGTCGTTTGGGCCTCAGAGTGCTGTGGAGCTTTGTTAGAATCAGTGGAACTAGTATTGCCTTGCAAGGCAGATGGACTGCTAAGATCTCAAGTCTGAAATCCTGCAGGTTCATCTTGATAAAGCTCCGACTGGATTCGTCCAGTCAGAATATGACCGGACCAATCAGCGTCCTTTGAGGAGAAAGAGGTGGTAGCCGTGGCCGTGGTTTAGTTTTAACAAAAGAAAGAAGAGGCTTCAAGCTTGTAAACAACGGTGGCCATCAGAGAGGTTAGTGTGGATGCTCAGATACCATCAGTTTTATCAGAACGGGACAACATTTCCCCATTAAAAGAAGAGCAAAGAACCGATGTGAGGGCTTTTCTTGATGGAGAAGATGTTTTTGCTCCTCTCCTGACTGGCTTCAATGAGAGTAATGGATGTGACAGACAGGAAGTTCGTTCAATCATCTTTTGATTTTTTTTTTTGTGAAACGACTTGCCTTTTCTAAACATGGTTGTTTCCCACGAGTAAAAAATATACAAAAATGTGTCAAACATTTCATCTGGTGTGTCAGTTTAAAGCTAGAGAAGATCCCCCTTAAATTTCATTAGGTTTGTACAGTTTGTAGGAACGAGACTTTAAATTAGGAAGCCTTTGAACTTTGTTTATCATCATGTCAGGAATATAAAAGAGAGGGTTTCAACAACACTGTGGACACTTTGTAATCAGCAAAGAGAAAGAAAATGAGTCTTTGCATATTTTTTCAAACACAGATGTCTGAGGGGATGAATGGAGGAAAAATGTACATAACTGTGTCTGAGGCATCGTTGCCTTTTACATGGAAACTCGTCACTCACACATTAAATATAGATCTACATGTATTTGCATACTACTGTACGTTACAGTAACTGTTGTTATCATACCCACCGATGCCTCTACATCGCTTATGTGCATGTGAACAGCATCTCAATTATATCTGTGTGTCCGTCTGTGTCTCTGTCTGCAATCTCGTTTTCAATAGTCCTCCATCAGAGTGCCAAAGAGAAGAGTTCAGCTGCCTTGAGAGGAGAATCCAACCAACAGACTCCGGTAAAAAAAAACAAAAACAAAACCAAAAGTAAAAACAGTCCTAGCAAAGGTTTAACAGGAGTTCATGGGAATAAAATGCTGCTCATGAAGCATGTAGCAGATTTGGTGAAGACTCCAAAAACCCTGAGGCGACATCCAAACTACAAAGCATAAAAGCATATCACATGATTATTCAGGTACGCTGGGCAGTTTAAACAGGAAGCAGAGGGCTGCTAACCTTACATTCATGTGTTTCCAGAAGATCCAAGTTTCCATTTCACGTGCTTTTGAAGTCATAACGTGGGAAAAACATGGATGCTTGGAAGACAATGTGATGCATTATTGCGCTCAGAGCTTTAAACGCGAGGTTGAGAGCTGTTGCCAGTATTTTTATGACAACAAGCATCCCAGTACAGATGCATGTTGCTATCCAAGAATGCTGAAACAGTTTGAAGCTTTTTATCAGTGATTTTGTCCATTGCTGCACATGTACATTCCCTAAAACCACTAAAAATATTGTTTTACCTGACTTGTTTATGCTAACAAATAACTGCTCTAACTAATGTAGATCACAATACATTGACAGCCACTAAAAATACACCATATTACACAATAAATTTGAGCAGTATGTGAATTAATAAAAGGTTTCTTAATATTGACCACACGTTGTCTTTCATCCGCCATTTTTCCCAGAATATGATGTCAGTATCAAGTGAAGTTGAAAACTTGTGTACCGAAATTACGTCTGACTTTCCAAGTTGTTTTTCCGATTTTTCTGAAAGCACATGAATACAAGTTGAGTTGTTGAAAAGGAACGGGGAGAATTTACTTCAGGGATTTCTTGGCTTGGACCAACAGCGAGGTGGATCTGTTAGCATAGGCAACAAGTTCAGCAACCACAGAGTTTCCTGTGTAAAACAGGGTCAGCGGTGCTAACGTAAGTCTCAATTTTAAGGACTCGGAAATGCTTTGGAGGTGTTGACGGCGATGAAAGTTGGGCATTTTCAAATGCAAACATTGTAATGTGGATGCAGCCTGAAGTAGGTTGCTCATTCTGGTTGCAGTCTGGTAGGAGCTGGAGCAAAAGGTAGAGCTAATTTGGGTGAAAAGACTACACCAGTTAATGATTGGCTATTGTGTATGAAAGTGGCTCTCTGATTGGACGGAGTGTAGATTAACAGATGAATGAAGAAACAGCAGAGTTGAGACAGAATGATGCGATATCCTTTTAGACTCCATGGAAAGAATTGGACTTAAAGTTGGGTTGGCAGGTGTTAAACAAATATTTGATAGCGAATATAAAATATTTATAATCATGACCAGTAAAACCTGTTTTTCTTCTCTTACAGCTGCTTTAGTCTTGTGTGGTGCTGATTACGTAACAGGCTCCAATTTGCCGAGCCACTCCGACGTCCAGCTGTCTTGTTTCACTGGACACAGAATACAGGTGTGTGTTTCTGTCATTTTGTGATTATTTACCCTGAAGTGTGTTAAAGCAGCGCTGTATAGGAATCAATTTCTATGAAATTTAGCCGTCCTGCAACATTACATGTATTTTTCTCTACATGTCAAAGTTTGACCAAAAAAACCACACAACTCAGAACTGCAATAATATTTCGGTGAAAACGCAGCTCAGCATGTCACGCTAACGCAACCTGAGCTAGAGAGACACCCGGTTATAACGTGTTATCAACTAAAACTCTGCCAAAACAAACAGATTTCAAAAACTAGTGAGCAGACATTGTTTCTGACAGACAAACATCCAGCAAGAGCCACAACACATGACACATAACTATGCAAGCAGCTTCTTACTGTTCAGCAGCAATAAGTCCAGTTTTCTGTCTCTCCGTAACTTTTTCTACGTAGCTACGGTGCACAGCGGGAAGCCTCGATGCTTTCAGGAACCTCCGTGAATCACAAAATTGAGGCCGAGCAGTCATAGGACATCAGAGGGAAAATCAGAGGGCATTTTTCTCCATAAAATTTGACCCGGTTTCACCAGAATTACTGTTTTGTGAGACATAGTAGCACCCATCGTTATGTTTTGAAACTGCAGCCTGCGGCTCAAAGTTACGTAGTGCCGTAACAAGTTACAGGAGGCCGAGTGTCTGAGGCAGAGAGCCCAGTCAACCTGTTACACTGCAACCTGACATTAAAATGATTTTAAAAACTATTATTTTAAGGTGGAAAAGTTACATATTGTTGCTTTAACATCTTGTGTCTTTTCTTATGGTTTTCCTCTCGTTGTTTTTTAACATGCAGGGTCCAGTGTTTTTGCTTGAGGATGGTAAATCAGCCATCTCCCTTAATGATGCTCTAATGTGGGCGAAAGTCAACCCATTCTCCCCTCTGGGAACAGGACTTCGCATCAACCCTTTCTAAAACACACACATCCACAAACACACACAAACACACACAAACACGCACAGACAAAGAGGACATTCCTTGGGAATTGTCGCCATAATGGAAGGAAGGAAGAAAAAAACAACAAAGACTGAAGTGTACTGATGGAAAAGGAAAATGAAACTGGGCTGCAAATAACATTTTTGTGCTTCAGCTCCTGGCCAACTGCGTTTTATAATTTACTGAGCCAACAAATGCAGCCACATCAACAAAAAAAAAACATTTGTGACTTTGTGAGGCTGCTACAGTTTTAAACAATCTCATGATTCTGGTAGATTCTGATATTAGTTTGCTTAGATGCTACATATTGAGGTCTCAGCCAACAAATTCATTGTGCTTTAGTCGTGAAGAGGGATTCTTATTGTTAGAGACGTGTGATTCTTCCAGTCCAGTTTCTCAAAGTGTGAGCATGTATATACAGGCTGTAAATCTGAATTCCTTTATTCTATTGTTGTAAAAATGGAAATACTGGAATAAAAAGAAAACTCTGCAGATTTATATGAGACTTGAGCTTGTTGTGTTCCACCCATATTTATATTAACAGTTAAAAGATTTATTCCACTGTACATAAATAGCGAATTCAACCACATGACAATAGAAGAAAAGTAGAGTCAGACTGATGTATATTGATTTATGATAAAATTGGCTCATCACAGATACAAAGGTATTAAAATATATAAAAACTTTTTTTCAGGATAAAAAGCAGAAATTCAGACTGACGTTTATTGCTTTAGCACATCAGTAACATCATATTGGATAATAAAGTGAAACTTTTAAAATACTCCTCCTCCATTATGTAACTGTCACAATTGGATTGTTGCAATAGAGAATGTGTTTTTATGTACATTTTTCTTTGTGTTTTTAGGGAACATTAGCTGATATATAAATAACAGGATGCTTTTGAGCCCCTTATATTGTTATTGGTCCAAAATATTCAAGATATTCACCATCATTATCAGACTCTAGTCAAAAGCAAGCACAGCAGTACCTCAGTTTTTCCCTCAATCTGTTTTAATTTTTTTTTTTTTGTAACACAAAAATTATAATCATTTTTCCAGGCATTTTTAACCAAAGACAACCACAATCCATAGCAGACTTTTTAAACAGTGTCTCAACCAAATCCAGCTTCATTGTGAAATACTGTAATATTTTAGTTGTGGAAGTGAATTCTTGTCACAGTTCTCCCACACTTGCTTTTCACGGTGCCTGGTTTCTAACAAAATCAAAAAATAATTATCAGTTGCTACATATAATTTTTCAGTCAACAACAGCACAGTTTCCGTTGACTACCTTAAATTGTGTAGAAGGAAGACAGCGTGCCCCACGTTTGACCTTTTTTGTTTATACAGTCCCCTTCATGATGTGAACCCTCCATAGCTTAGATTTTGACTTAAGGTAGACTTTATAAGGCTTTCTGGAGAGAGATACTTTTGAGAAAGGGCAAGGGGGAGTTATGGGAAATGTCAACACTGACTAAAGCACCAAGGCTCACTGACAATGTATCACAGCTCGCTGGTGAAACATTACATTTGACATGAGCTACACAAATAAACTTGACTTGACATGAGTAACTTGCCACGTACTGCTTTTCTTTGTTTTCTTAGCTGTTGTGAACTTTACACAGTATAGAATACAGTACAGTATGAAAAATATACCTAAATTCTTTTACACCAAGTGTTTCAATACAACTCTGCAAGTATCTAAGCTAACAAATATCAGACAAACAAGGCTCTTGAAGGATCATTCACATCAAGAAATCAACCAATGACACTTAACTCTGACAGGAAAAACCATTTTCAAGAACAAAAGAGACAAATATAAATCAAAGTCGATAAATTGTGAAATCTTCAAGTATTCAAGGCAAATTTCTCCTCAAGAAAGAAAGATTTCAATATTGTAACCCTAGTTCTATAAGCACAAGTGGAGCGCTCTACTGGACTTTGAAAGTACTACTGGTGTTTGCCAAATCAATTTTCATATTAATATTTAAGCTTAAATATAGTGAGGCGCAATGTAGAGTGAATCTGGAGTGGGCCTGTTTTCTTTCGGACTGATAAGTGCTGGCGATTAGCCTAATTAGCCTGCTAACGTATCAGCATTTCTATTACATCAAATGTAACGTTCCTACGTAGCTTACGTAGCACACTATGCAGTGCACACACCAAGTTCAACTTTGAAACAACGCCACTAATTTTATATTTTGACAAAATAACCCTGAAAATGTGTAGCGCTGAAAAGCTTTAAATCATATAATCATTTTCTTTTTGCACACGAGCCACTCTGATTAAAAAAAGCTTCCACATCCAGGCAGAAAGTTGATTGTCTGAGACTAAATTTACACTCCTCCGTAGTCCCTCCACAGGATGCTACAGGTGGGTTGAATTTTGTGTTTATGAACTTCAACCAGAAAATGCATCATATTCTGCCTTTAAGAGGACTGCGACATGATGACGACTGACTTACAGCCCTTTCGTGAAACGCCAGCAAATAAAACCCACATTTCTTACATCAAATGATCCCACTAGAATTTTTTTTTTATTTTACACAAATCATATAAACAAGCTGTTAAATAATAACTGTTACAGAATCAACAATGTCATAATAATAACAATATGCTAATCATTAACCATATTATTAACATAATTATCAAAAAAAGTCAGACAGAAAGCCTATTTTGACAGTGTATGGAACTGTTATTCGTATAGCACTTATTTGAGACCATTGTACTTATATAAACAGGCATTGTTCAGGTCAGTTTTTTCAAGCAGAATACAAACAATGCTCCAATTCAGTCCTGATATAAACTCAAGTGGCAGTCAGATTTTTGTTAATTGGTTTCTGGTGTGTTGCAGTCACACAGGAGGAGCAACTGCATTTGTCCTCCTCAGTAGCAGCAGCAGCAGAGTCCAGATGTTAAGGTTCAAGCAGACATGGGCTCATAGGTGTGGAAGTGGATTCCCTTGGAGCAGGTGATCTTCATCACCGCTCCATTTAGATTGGTGTCCATGATCAACTTCATCATGCCCTCTGCTATTAATGACGGCCTGGAGATTAACACAGAGAGGAAAAGGTTCATTAGATGAGATTTAACCCAAGTCGATATGCACTAACACACATTAAAAAAAAAGGGTGTGTATGTGTGTGTGAGTGTATGACAAAAATAAGAATAAAAGATCAATAACTGTTGTGATTGATTGCTCATTACTAACCTAAATAAACTCCCATGATGCAGGGACAGGACCTTGACAATAACTAATATGATTATAACAGCTGCTCTGTTATGTCTCATGCATTAAAACAAACAGTTCCACTTAAAATGGTTAACGCATACATGTAATCAATAAAAATCTATCTAGGAAATAAGAGTGAGAGATAAAAAATGTAAATATATATAGCATATATAGATTTAGATGGATGTAGATATAGATATAAATATAAATATAGATATAGAGGTAACCTCTACAAGAGGCTTGCTATGTGAGACTGATCCATGTTAGCTAAAATGCTACTTTTCATTGAGGAAGTAACCAGTTACAGCTGTGAGTCAACTTACTTTAAAACTCCAAACTTGTTCATTTTGCTTTTGAAATCATCTTTGAACTTCACAAATTTGCCCATGTTGTCTTCATGTTCCACTGAGTGCAGCAGGGGCGTGTCGACGAAGGCCGGGCACAGGGCGTTGATGCGAACGCCATAGTCACCCTGCGAGGACGCGTCCTGCAAGAACACGAACAAAGATCTTTTAGTTGCCTGAAGAATAACCTTTTTTTTCCGTTATTTCTTTCACTCTGTGTGTTTGTCTCACCGCCATTGCTCTGGTGAAGCCGATGACTCCATGTTTCGTAGCAGTGTAGACAGGCTGATGAGGTGAGTGCAAGAAAGCTGAATTTTAAGGAGCAAGAGGAGACAAGAGAGCAAACATGTTAACGACTTCAAGCAGAGCAAAAATCCTGTTTTCATGAATGAGCAGAATTCAACTTGATGTCATGATTGCAGTGTTTTTACTTTGAGCTGTTGATTTGATGTGAGTTTTAAATGTGAAGGTTGTGTAAGCAGAGCAGTGGGTTGTTTTTTTATTTCAAGGGCACATAAAGGCCGTTCACAAACACAGCGGCATCTGCTTATCAATAGTTGTTTTGTTCACCTCCATGTTCACTAACAACACTGTACCTGCTCTATTAGGACAAGGAAGAGCTCAGCTAATTTTATTTTACAATGAGGAGAAACAGCCCTTAATTTTTTTTCCCTTAAAATCTACCATATTCCATTTTTTTATGATTCTTCTCTGGTTTCAAACAACCACTTTCCTTATGAATTTAATACATTCATAACATGCTTCATTGCAAACAGTAAATCTGTCTTCTTAACCTTGTGTATCACACTCCTCTGGCCAATTAATGCAGCTTCTCAGCAGTTGTTCTTGGTATTTAAGAGTTTCATCAGCTGCTTTTTAAAAATCTTCACTGCTGATTTTGTAAAATGCTAAACTTTGTTGACCATTAAAATATGTTGAGTTTATAAGTTTCAGTTCCTTCAGGTCAGCTGCATCAGGAGCAGTTGTAAATCTAAGAGCAGAGATGGTCTCAACTTTATTGCACCCTTTTTTAACAGGAAACCCAAACACAGGAAGTTCAAGAGTTGTCATCGGCTATTATTACTGACAAAACCGTTATCAACAATTTGCATGCAGCTTCAAAAAAGGAACAACAATTTGCATCTATAGTTGCAACATGCTGTTAAGAAAAAGGAAAAAAAATTGAGATAAAAACTCTTATATAAATAAAAAATACATTTCCTGCGGAAAATGTGTGCAAATGTTAGCACTTAAAACACAAAATAAAATGCAAAGCATTGCTGAAAATGCAAAAGTCTTGCAGATTAAATGCATTGCACTGCACTGCTGAAAACCTGAGAGCTTGAATGTAAAAATGGCAGAATTAGGTTGTGTTATCTAAATGAGCTAAGTAAGCGTTATTCCTGCCTGTACTCTGTCCACATTTTCCTGCATAACACTGGATCCATAAAATGGTCCTACTGTCATAGACTGAGCAGTCAAAGCCCGGGGAACAAAGGATCAGAGTTTACAGTTGGGTTTATTTTATCCCATAGAAGTTTCAATAAAGCAACTTGACAAATTTATATGGCCTTTAAAGGATTTTAATAAATTCAAACTTTGTAATACAGCTAATAAAACGAGAAGACACTTTAATTTAATTCAAGTGTGATGGATGCAACATAGTCATTAAACCCCCTTTAGTCACACCCTCAACCCTCATCTTTTCAGGAAAAAAACGTATAAGAAAGTCAAGTGTTAGGAAACTAAAAAGCAAATGACAAATGAATTTACGTGACCTTAAGTACATGTGCACGCTCCAAACAGAATCAGTGTGTTGTAAACTGTAATAAACACACATCAGTATGTTGAAGGAGGGGAAAAGTTGTATGTTTATCTGTTTGATGGTGTGCGTGCAATTTGAATGAAATGTGCAATGTGTGCAATCTAAAATCTAAAAACCTAAATGAAGGCTCTAACTTAAGGAGTAGTATAAGAGGAAGGGATTTCTCCAGTGCAGATCCATTATAAAATGCCTAATATTTGATAAAATAGAAAAGCTGAATGCAAGATTTATTTATTAAAGCTGAGGCTGAACGTTTTTACATTTCAGTGGATTCGATCTGAATACGTAGGATTAGCAGTTGACTAAAAAACAAAAAGAAGTCTTGCATGGACTAAATCCACATCTAAAACAGTCTAATAATGGACACTAACACACACACACACACACACACACACACACACAAACATAACAGTCTACACCCGCAAACTCACACAGTCCTTTCCCCCGAAAACAATACGCTTGGTAAATGTTTGTCTATGTTTGGTTAAAGTCCATGTTTGTTATGGGAATGTCAAGTACACACAGACGCACACACACTCACACACACACTGATGTAATCACAAGTGCAATTTATGAAAAATAAAAACCACATGGCTGCTAATACTGATGGCTGAACTGTTCAGATCTACAGGACGATATTTCCAACGACAAGCACCAAGAGCATCCTCTGCAATCTTACAACAATAACACACAGCGTTAAAATTAAATAAACAAATACAAAACATGCTTATATTTCAATATTGTGACCAAATGTCCTTATCAACATTTTATCAAAATATACAGCAGAGACTTCTGGTCAAAGCAGAGAGAGAAACACAAGGCAAGGTGCTTTACTGTTTTGATAACTACATTTTTTCTCTCAATAAAACCTCTCAGCTATAGAAAGTTGAAACATTTACAGCTTAAGTACAACATTGAATATGAAATGAGAAACTTCAATTTAAAAAATACGACAGCACTACGTCCACCATCTGTCAGCAGCAAGCTAGCTGGTCATGGTTAGCTTTAAGGCACATAACTCTCAAGGACGGTGTTTTTATTCAAACACTGCACCTCTGCAGGCATCAGAAGATGAACTCCACAAGTCAACTCAAAGTTGAACATTTTGGAAACTCTGAAAAACATGCCAAGGCAGACGGAGTCATTCATTAACAGACAATGCAAAACTCCTGGAACAAACTGACAATCCGGAAAAACTGGTTGAGACTAACGGTGCCAGCAGGCAGCGAGACAAAACCTTGTTCAGTTTGTTTCTATAATGCTGATGAACAACATGTTGTATTTAAAAAAGGCCCATTCTGCTTCCAAAGCACAAAGGAGGAGCTGCCTCCAGATCAGTCACTGTATTTCTCATTCTGCACCAAGACTAAGACTCTGCAAACTGCAATATCAGGACTCCATTTTGAGACTTTACCCAGACTTCAGTGCAAAACTATTTAAAAAAACATACATTAATAAGGTTCAAGCAAAAAGGTGTTCACTTCAGACTCCTGCACCTTGCTTGCCTCTGAGTCATTACTGAAAATAACTCTGGGCATCTGGACTGCTGAGATCTCAAAAGCTAAAATCTTGCAGGTCCATCTTAAAAGCTGCAACTGGATCCAGTCAGAATATGACCCGACCAATCAGTGTCCTTAGAGGAGAAATAGGTGGTAGCTGCAGGGGAAGTTCAGTTTTGATTAAAGCAAGAAGCAACCTCGAAATTGTAAACAATAGTGACTGCTGAAGAGGTTAGTTTGGATGCTGCAACAGCAGTGGTTTTATCAGAACTGGACTACATGTCCTCTTTTAAAGAGGAGCGAAAAAAGATCAATGCTCTCACAGAACTGGTATAGGATGAATTGATCCTTCAGGATAATTAAAAACCAAACCAAAAGAGCAAGAATTACCTTGTGCGAGTGTGTGCGAATGTGTGTGTGTGTGTGTCGGTATGTAGAAGGCAAAACACAAATGGAGAGCAGTGTTTGGAGGAGTGTGAGCTTTTCCATGACAGAGACAGAGCTGCTAAATGATCCAATACTTTTAGTTTCAGTGGATTTCTGCCAACCTGTCATGGTTGCTTTTTGTCTTCTGAGTATTCTACATAACACACACTCAGAGAAGAGTGAGACTGTTTTTATAATCTGGACCTGCAAAGACCTTGAGAAATTTATTATCTGCGACATTTTGACATAAGTAAATCCACGTGTCTTTAGAGAAGAAAGCCATGTGCTTACAACTACAACTGAAGAGTTACTAACATTTTAATGTTCCATTGGGCATTTATATCTCAGAAATTTATTGCACTAATAAAACCAGACAAAAATCAATGGCTGACTCCTTTTCTTTTCTCTGGAATTTCAGATCATCATTTGGCTACAATGCAGAGTCCAAGATCAGGACTCAGAGGAAAATGAGAGCATTTTTTCCTTCCTACCTTCCAACGAGGTCGCCCTGCGGTTATGTTTTTCTTCTACAGTTAGTCATCTCTTAACACCGTAGTATTACCTAATCCATATATCTGGATAATAATTTATGTTGGCAACTTGAGACAACAGCGCTGGAGATTTTTCATCAAAAAGTCTGCTAACTGTCAAACATTGGTTATTATTTCATTACCTAAGTTCTCTCACTGCAAGTCAGTCAAGCATAGACAACCAAAACTTATATCCAATTTTGGTTGGGCGATTTAAGCAGTTTTCAGGCAGAAAGCTCCTAGAAAGCTAGAAAAACAATCACCTCTCTGTTTTAAAATACTTAAAAACTTACTGGCATTGATAGCAAATCGTTTTCTCTAGCAAAAAATATGTCACAAAAATATTTTATATATACTATGAAATTGAAGTTATTATCCTTGATCCCCAACGTCTATTACTGTCTAAACCTGCCGTACTCCTCTGATGTGTGAGCAGTAATTGTGCAACATTTCCGAAATCTCTCTTAGCTTTTCTAGACTAATGAATACATAAATCAATTATTTTAAAAAAACTCCCCAAATGCCACAAACATACAACAATGAGCAAAATAGTGAAAATGAAAGTACTCTCTGGCTGTGGTTCATTTGTTTTTGTCACCGTTCAGGCAGAAATAAAGGCTGTGTGAACATGTTTTGAGGACAGCTGGATGAAGATATGAAGATCTTTTGGTTTGCTTTGACAGAGTTGATCAAGGTGTTTTCAGGACTGCTACCAACAGTCTGGGTGAGTAAACAGAGGTCTGAATGTCTGTTTGCTGGGAGACACTGGTTCATGGTCAAACTCAAGCACTTAATGAGGAAAATGTTGAGGTATGAAGACAGGGACAGGCTCGGGGAGTGAAAATCTAGGTTTTGCAAGGTGATGATTGAAGCTAAATGAGTGCACTCAAAGAAAATTGAGCAGCAATTGTCAGCAAATAACTGCTGCCTCTGCCTGGAGGGTCTCAGACGGATCACTGACTAAAAACCTTAAGCCCTTACTTCACTAACAACATGCACTTTGACACTGACCTGACCAAGTGATGATAGACTCCTCACTATGTTCACCTACAAAACCAACAGGTCTGTAGAAGATGCAGGAAATATGACACTTAATCCTCCAGCATCTGGACTCTGCAGGAACTTAACCTGCATCATGTCCCATCTAAGTAAACCTGATTCCATCAGACTTCCTGTTTGACAGGAGGCAGTATGTTAAGCTCAGGAAACACGTCTCCATCTCCATCATGTCTCCATCAGCACTGGTTCTCCCTGAAGGCTGCATCCATACAGGTCTGCAGCTGTACCACCAGTCATAAGTCTGTCAAGCTCTTGAAATGTATGGAAGGCACCACTCTGACTGGGCTCATCTAGTTCTGCTGCACTTATTTATCATGAGTCTGACCATTTTTAGTGCAATAGTAAATCAATTTAACACTCTTAAGGGGATTTATTGTGATTATCCTTATTTTTTGTCCTACAGCGTTAAATGTTCATAATAAAAGTGTCCAAAGCTTCAAATAATAATGTAAAAATATGTGACAGTAATGGCTATGAGACAAAATCTCAGATTCCAGACAGCTTTGAACATAAAAACTCCAATGCTTTTTCCCCTTTGATGCTGATTTTTACAACATCTTCATCAGTTTATTCATTTATTGGTCATCTGTTTCTGGCAAATCGCGCTCATGAAGTGATTTTATTCGATCAATGCTGCCAACTATTTTCCCATGAAAGTAGTTAGCACAGGCTCCAAAAGTCACTAAAAGTCGCAGCTGTGCTGTATCTAAGGATGTTATTAGTCTGGATCCTTTCATGCACTGCTGGGATGTTTTCAGTGAGGCAGAAAAACAAAAAGTTGGTGTGACTGAAGTTTGATGTGTGAATAAACATCTTTAGGCTGTCGATGTTTTAAAATCTTATTTTGAGGTCCATCCATGCAGTTTTATGGTGTTCTAGTAGGTTTGGGAGGAATAAATTTCACTCTCATTAAAAACTAATCTGTAGCAGGAAATGTTTAGACTCAGATGACCCAAATCAAAAGAACTCAATGTAAATCAGCTCCATATGTTGTGCATATTGCCTTCACAATATAATCTCCATCTCCTCTTCTTTGGGAATATGTTAGCATTAACCTGCATATCATTTGTTTAAAATGAAAAGTTCTGCAAAACTTTTTGAGAAGTTTTGTTCATAAAGAATCGTACTTGTCTTAAAAATGTGTGTCTCGTCAGTCCAAAGTAATATTTGTGCTGAAAGAACAAGGTTGATCTCACACATATGTAGCCGTTACCTGCCATAGAGGATACATTGATAACGATGCCTCCTTCCTTGCCGTACTCTTTACTCATGTGTTCCAGTGCCAAGTAGGTCCCTTTGATTACAGAGGTCTGCAAACATAAAGATAAAGAGAGGACACGCTCACAGGGGTGATCTTCACAACTTTCAAGTGCAGCAGGAAGTGAAACTGAAACAAAAGAGATGTGTGAACTTAAGAGGATTGTTCAAGTCACTGAAAGTTACTTTTACTAGTTACTTTTCTGAAAAGAGGTGGAATGAATTAACCAATTACTGCTCGTTAAAAATAACTTGCTACAAGGGAAAACAACTCTTATGCTACTTACAAATACCAGCTTCAGTTTTTTATTGATGCATCAATAGCACATTTTATTTTATTTTTGTTGTGACACAAGAAAACTGTCAAATTTTATTTTCATTTTAGCTGTTATTAATTTCATGATATGTTTGTTATTTTACCCAACCACCAGAGGGTAGCAATGCTTTGTATACAGTAGGACTTGGTGCATATGAGAGTGTCAGTGTGCTTTGTGAAGATAACGTTAATCTGTTCTATAAATTTGGTATCAATTTAGGTCAAACAGGGGAAAGTCTAAAGGGTCACAGTGATAATTGTGAGTCATTCTGTAATGCTCAAAATATCCACAACACATTTTGAATTTACCACCTGCCTAAAAAAAGAAATGGAGCAAAAACGAAGAACAAGATGCAACTTTCTGCTACAATCTTTGGTCACATATGACGGCACTTTCTATGACAAAATCTAAAAAAGACAAAAGTTTTATGGTGAACTTCTTGCTGTGCTTCCAGAGAAACACTGAGACTCCTCTTACTTTAATAAGCACACTGAGGTAGGTGCTTAAAATTTAGAATGATAAATCACACATGTTTTATAACAATTAATTATAAGTTGGAAAGTTCTTGTGCTTTGACTTAAGTACGTAGTAATTTGCCATTATACTACGACCATTGTATTGGCAGTAATTGTACTTTTATTGGAGTATAGATTTTAACCACTATACCCACTGTTTGTACATTCTGCAGGGAACTGATGAATCCTAAGATAGAGCCCTGAGGGACCTCAGCTGATAACATCTCTAGATGAGGAGGAATTTTTTTCCTCTACAAATTATCGAAGGTGGAAACAAAAACAAAAAACACACAAAGACAGATAGGTTCATAACATTAAATGGTGTTGCTGAAGCATTTTTCTCTCGATATGCAGCTGTGATGAATGTTATTTTTTTAAGGCAGTTGCTTGTTTACAGAGGACATGCACATCGAGAGGCTGGACATGGTTTTCCACTGTTGGGGTCAGCAGACAAAGCAGTTGTTGACCCAAAGCAGCAACGTTTGAAAAGACCACCGGGAATTAAAACCAGCTACAGATGATGCTATCTGATTGCTGAGTTTCAGCTTACAAATAAAACTCAGCAGCCTCCAAACAAAACTAGTTTTCTTAAGTGCGATTCTGTTCATTAATTCATCATTTCATCTTAAAAAGGCAGTTGAGCACCTAAATATTGGCTCATTTATAGTATTCAGTTCTCTAAAGACTCTTTAAATAACAGAGTAAAGGTCTCACTTCCAGTTTCGTGTCTGTCACAGCGACGCAGGAGTCAAAGCTGAACATTGGCAGCAGAATTCATAACAGAATATTCAACAAATAAATGAGGGGAGGTATTTCGCTGCTGCTTTATTGGCCAACAGCAACAGTTTCCTGCTGTCAAACAGTGTGTTTTCCATTACCTGCTGTGAGCCTGAGTCTATCTCTGCTTCTTTTACATTACATGCTGTAATGGGTCACCGGCATCATATAAATGTCTTCATGCATCAGGTTTCTACTGATTGGCCTTTGTTTCAAATGGAGGTGAAGAAAAGTCTTAACAGTCTGGATTCTTAATTTCTTTTTTAGCAAAACAAAAATTGCCATAACTTTGCTCACCTATATAAACAACAGATGGGTTGAAATAAGATCTTAAATGATCAGTTAAAGCTAATATCTCACTGCTGTTGGATCACATTCCTGCAAGAAAAACAACGGCTCAACTGACACAAAGTGATTTTGTCACTGATAATGTAGAAATGCCATTATGGTTGAGTACTGCATACATTAATCATACAACGGTGGGGTGTGTCTCCAGGTATTTTGTAACACCGGGAATTCCATTTTTCAATACATATCAAGCTGCATCATTCTTTAAAAACGAAAGCAGTAAATCTAGTAGCTTTTTACCTACTTCTCTAAATCATATAACTTGACTGAGTGACATACTTCACACACAGAAATAACACTGAAATTAAAAATGCATCCGAAAGACTAAATCTATGTTAGCTTTGCATCCTGATGGTGTCTAAAGAAAAATTTTAAAATATCAGTGATACAAAAGTAAGCAACAGTAAAACAGCCACATTATTAGATCATGATCAGATCAGAAACACACAAGAAAAACAATGTGCCAACAACACAAGTTAATGTTCCATTCATTTACATGGTTAAAAGAACTGGGTCTGTAAAGCTGGCTGACTGTGAATAACACAGCTGATATGAAAAACGTTAAGCAATTTTTTTGGCTTTTTACCAAAAACAAAACAAAAAAAAAGTATCCAAACAAAGTTTTGCCTCTGCTGTCTCCCTCCACTTCCTTTCTTAGTCACGTCTCTCATCACAGGTGAAGGTCAAAGTTAAAAGAATGTGATGATTTGGATTTTGAACTGATTTTCAGAGTGCAGCGAACAAATTAGCCTGCTGACAAACACTGACACTTTTATGTTCGTTGTCCTTGTAAATCAACTAACATGCAGCACACCAGCCTACAGTGGATCCACTGATCCTGGCCTTGTGTGATCCTGCCATGGCAGCTTTTGTGAACTGTGTCGCCTCTTGCATGCTTGAATTAGGTCCTATTGTGAAAATGACTTGTTTAACTTAAGGTTTAACTACTTTTGAATCTCACAAAATGCATGTACTGAGCTGTTTTGTGACCTGTGATCCCATCTGGGTCACATTCCAACTAAAACTGTTTTGACTGCCTGCCATTCTTGACATTTCTTGTCATGCAGACTCATCTTAGCTTAGCAAATTTTTAACTTGTTGTTCCTCAACACAAGGTGGAAGCTGAAAGTTGTGAATCATTTCTAAATAAATAGTGATTAAAAACAAAAAGAATCCTCATTCTCTATTTTTGTACTCCTTTAGTGCTTCTCTATCTCCTCTTAAGATACATTAAACACAATGAGTTGCATTTTAAGATGAAAAATGGAGTACAACATGGCGTAATTATGGTCACACTACTTATTTATCTGAACTGAGCAATGGTAATGCTGATTTTTCTAAATATTTGAAAGAAAAGTCTATAAATTTTTATAAAACTATTGGTTAAATTCAGCCCGTCACACCAGAGGCGAACACACAGCTGTTATCAATCACTAATCTAACTTGCGGTAGCTGTAAGGAAATGTTTTATCTAAAGAATGTATCACTGCCAAACTTTAAAGTCTCATCAAATACAGAGGAGCTCAGTGATTATTTATCACAAGTAAGATCGCTAACTCTCTTAAAATTAAATTTAAAGTTGTAATTTTTTAAGTAATATGAGTAATCTTTATTTTGTTTGCATATTTGACTGACAGATGGGCAGGAACATGCTTGCATTCAGTGAGCAGATAAGATAAGGAGATGAAGCTGTCACACACTTGTGATTATTTTGGGTTATGTAAATAAAAAACTGACTTGATTCTCACTTTATCACCTTACCAGGTTCACTTGTATGGTCTTCTCCCAGTTCTTTTCATTGTTGATGCCGGCATTGTTGATAACGATGTCGAGACGACCAAACTTATCTACTGTGCTCTGGAATGCGTCTATATATAAAAAAAAACAGAAAACCAGACAGATAAGTTTTATGTCGGCATAATCAAGTCATTAACGTGATAAGGAGGCATTACAGAATCATTTTTCCAAGCATAACAGCCTGTTTTGACCAGTACCTACAACATAATCTCTGTTTTTATTTACTTTTACAATGTTAAAGGAAAAAAATAAATGGCATTATATACATAAGAGAAAATGTCACTCGAAGTTATGAGTTGTCCTTTGTTATCTAAACACAATGAGAAATCTCTTTGCTGCAGAGCTCGTTTTTTGCCTCCTTATGCATGTTGCCAAACTGCACTTCGGCCATGTTGGTCAGGTATTCACAGACGGACAATGCAGGGGATGTACTGTACATTAAACTCTAGCACAATGAGCAATGAGCTGTGCACAAGCAGGTTGTTTAACTTCCCATGTGTGCAGACAGTCGTGGTTAGATAAACAGCTGTGGGGTGAAACCTGAGGTGGTAAAACCTGCATGTGTCATCGCCTACTGCATTCCACACACAGGACACCCCGCAATTAGAAACAAACATATCTGCTTTCCACCGACTCATCTGCATGAAAACACACACCTGCATGTACACACACACACACACACACACCTGCACATGCACCAAATGCATGTACAAAAAAAAAAGATATATGCAAACATGCGCTCTTTATACTGCAGAAAGAAAATGAATGCACACATATAAATGCGATACAGAAACACACACAAACAAATTTAGGTCACATTTTGAGATGTTACATAGACTTACATTAATTTCCTGGAAATCTACCCTAACCCAAACTACTTGCCTGACCCTTACCGTAACCTTAACCACTGACCCAAAAATCAGTTGTTTTCAAATCGAGGACACACTTCTTGTCCCCGTTTGCACCAGCCATCCCCAATTAACTGGTCTGGAGTCTGAAATGTGTCCCCAAAAGTAGCCTAAGTCATCTGAGTTTGCACCTCCACCCCACAACACACACATTTAAACACACACACACTGTTATCGGCTCGGTTCAGGCTAACACTGTGTGTCCACATCAACAGTTTTTACTATCACACACAGTCAGAAGCAACACCAAACAGCATTCCACAGCCGTTCGCCTGCAGGGATTTACTTTCTCAGTGTCAGACAATGAAACCTTGTTCCTCTGCCTCCCTCCTGCTCAACTCTAAAACACACTTATTCACTCAGACACACTTTAATTCTCTGCTTCTTCTGTTTTCTCACCCCGACACGCCCACAGCCATACACACTTACAAGCACAACAGCACTGGCAGACCTGCGGAAAAAAGAAAGGAGATAATCAAAGAGCAGAGTGAAGCACAGCAGGAACTGTGAGCAGGCATGCCGAACTTCAGACTTTAAATATAGTAAAAGAAATGATCATGTGACTGCAAAGCAAAGCAAGACTAGACAGGCGTAGCTTTATTTGGATCTTGATACGAAGTGTGTTGTTATGATACACTGGAATGACCAGAGCTTTATGGTTCTTTAATTTTAAAACATTGCAGGTATTTTGTTTGAACCTGCAGTCAACTGAGAAAACAGCTACAGTGACTCTTTCCAGAAAAAGTCTCTCATACAGGCAAAAAAGTTTTTTTTTTTTTTAAGTCACTTCCTCAATCATCATGAGGAAGTGGACAGTGAGTCAATGAGTAAGCAAAGTGCAACCTTCTAGTGATCAGTCGTGTTGTGCAGGCTGCACGAGGAGTCACAATAAGTGGCTGTTATGTAACAAAGAAACTAAATGTGTTGAAAGCTTTTTTTGTCTTTGTTGTGTCATTGTACTACTAGCAACCAATCAGATGCCATCTCTCTCCTGTGGACATTATTACCTGTCAGTGCATCTCCGTTGGTCACATCACATGAAATAAAGGTGCAGTTGCCTTCTCCGAACTCGGCGTCCAGCTGTGCTTTGCATTCTTCACCGCAGGCTTTGTTAAGGTCGACCACCGCCACCTGAATCACAAAACTCAATTGGTAAGTTGGACTTAAAAAAAACAACTAAATGCAAGAAGATCACACTTTGTGGACCGTTGTTTGCTTGCTTCTTGTCACCTCGTTAGGTGCTAGGTCTGTGGTTTGACAAGTTTGACTGTGAACAGCCTGTTTTCTGAAGGTGTGAAGAAAGCTCTTGCCTCTTTCAAAAGCCTCTTTACTTCACCTCTCTTCACTTTAAGATGCAGTTTCTTTTTACTTTAAAATTGCAACGTTAATTATGTCTCCACTTAGCCTCTTAATCTAGTTTCAAACATGTTAACACTGGTCTCCTGCGAACATATTTACTGACCTGAGCAAAAACATTTTAATGTAAGAAAGATGTAAAAGAGAACAAAAGAAAAATTGGATTAAGTGTGTTTTCCAACACATCAAAGTCGTTCAGAGCTTAAAAAGCCACTTTAATGAAGTTGATCCTGTTCAAGTCGAATCAATGAACCAAAGCAAACATGCAGACAGTTCCAGTCTACTGAGAGGCAGAGTCTCATGAAGTCAAAGCAGTGAGGTCAAAACAGGTTGTGTGTGAGCTGCGGCGGCAGCAGTCGAGTCAGCTGTACGAGAGTTTGAGCTTTTAAATGTGAAACCATTCAAACTCAGCAGGCAGTAAAGTCATTGCACTTTAAACGCGTGTGAGTGTTTTGTAATGTTGATGAGTGAACTGGCTGTCAAAGCTGGTAAAACTTACGGTGAAGTTATGAAACTGAAACGCAACTTTTAATGCAGACTGAGTGTTACTGACCTTAGCTGAGCTCTGCAGGAGTAACTGGACCACGGCTCTCCCGATGCCCTGAGCCCCCCCGGTCACCAGAGCCACCTTTCCATTCAGAGACATGATCTCAGCACAGCAAAAAGAAAAACCTGTTTCTCTTCGTCTTCCTCCTTCTTCTTCTTTTGCTTCTCACACTTTGTTTCCTCTGCTTTTTCCTCTCTCTTTTCTTATCTCTCACTCAATTCTCCTGTCTATTTTCTTTTCCTTCTGGTCTCCGTCTGTATGTTTTTAAGCACCTATCTGCTCTCCTTGTGACACACTCATAGGCTTTCTCACCCTTGTGTGTGTGTTTTCACTCTTTTAAGCTGGGCTGTTTTCCCTCCCCTCTTCCCCCCTTCTCTCTCTCTCTCTCTCTCTCTCTCTCTCTCAGCTTATCAGTCTATACAAACACTGCATGTGTGTCAGAGAGAGAGAGTCAAATGCAAAGTAAACTCCGTAGGATAATAATTACAGGTTTTATACAGCATGTTGTACCTGCCCTCTTGCCTCCCCCTACTTCCTTTTACACCTAATCCGTCCTTTTTTACCCTCCTCCTTCTCCTATTTCATCTCAATAAGAATTTGTATTTCCAGACTGGATTTTGAAGAAAAAAAAAACTAAAAACAAAACCTTTCACATCAACTGTTTAAGTAGCTGTCAATATCACATTCTCCTCATGACGACAACCCATGTTAGCTTATTGTGCGTCTGCTTTGTAAACGCTGTTACACAACGTGCAATGCCGCTTTGGTGATACATTACACCGAAAGGATCAGGTCTCTGCACGTTGATGTTCACACTGTGCTCAAACTGATTGAAACCATTAGCTGCTAACTGCTGACAAAAACATGTAAACATACCGGTTTAATCCCTTAAGTAAAAGCAAGATCACAGCCACTTCCAGTGAACTTTTTTATAATGACGTTTTCCTCATGCTCCTCCTCTAAAATAATGGTGAGTCTTTTAGAAAAAAATAGTTTTGTTATGTAATCTATATCCAAATATAAATATATGTGCTGAAAGAAACAGCATATACTTTGCAGATAAATCAGATTCAGATTCAGGTACATCCCTTCACTACCTTCTTCCTCTTTCCTATACACCCTTCCTTCCCTTATCTTTCTTATCTTACATCCTTCCTCCCTTCTGGAGCAAGAATCTGGAGATGTCACTCTTTTTTGGGTTAGAGGTCAGAGCTACTATTGTCACATCAACACAAACTTTGATAATACTGTGGAGGCTTCCACAGATAGAGGAAGCACTAATTTTACACATTTGAGTTGTGACCAGGACTTCTCATGGCTGTTTGCTAACCAAAGATACAAAGTTTTGCATTGGGGCAAAATTAATTTACTGATTTTCCTTAAAGTAACAGCTTCAACATCATTTTGAAGGCACATGAACCTGTAATGGGGTGAATGTTTCAGTGTTTTGCGGTCGTTTTACCTGAATCTCCGTGGTTTACGGAGTTTTTCTGAAGTGACAGCTGCTACTATAGCTGCTAGCTAGCTGTGTGCAAGCTTGTTAGCCATGTGGCTAGCTGAGAGCTCTGGGTAGTGTTTGTTTTTACATCACTTCACAGGAGACTTCAAGCAGGTGAGCAGATTCTTGATGTCGAGGCTTGAGAGAGACCCAGTGGAGAATTTTTAGTGAGCAGAATGGACAACAAGACAGGTGAACCCGAGCACTGCAAATTAGCTTAGCATAGCAGCCTTCATGGACATCATCAGAGACCATGTATGTAAGAGGAGACAGACCACTCCCAGAATCCTTCATGGGACTCTATGAGGGAAATTCGTAACACCATTGATGGTGGTTATATGTACATATCCCACCCCTTCACACTTGCACCCCTCCCCACTTGAAAGCAATCATTTGCTTTGATGATTGAACCAACAATCCAATGAGCAAATCATGTATCTGCACTTATGCATGCTCAAAGTAGAGCTTTGCAACAGTTCGGATCAGCTAACAGCCTGAAAATGAAGTGTTATCAACTTTTTGTAGCTACAATAAACAGTATTGATTTGGCAACGTCGCATTTGGGTTAGCAAAAATGTTCTCTCATATATATGGATGATTGCGCACAGTCTCTCTCAATGGCTCTGTCTGGATTTAACTGTTGTGTCATGAAATCTTGTGCATGCGTAAGAGAGGTATAGCTCATTGGAAAACAATGTTTTAAAAGTTGTTTTGGGGCAAAGACAAATTTTTTAAGAAGTTTATATAGGACTTCACTGGTGAAAATACATATACAGTTTTTATATCCAGATGACCACTGAGAGTTCAGCTATGGTTATCTCCCCATTCTTTTAGATAGGACCTGGTCTTGTTTACCCAAAACAACTGCCCAGAGGAGTTACCAAGATGGCTGCCGAATGGCGGGACTTGTCTATAGGGACTCTGATATCATGACAGAGTTGAAAAAATGGACATGGATGATGATGGAGAACGCTAACACAGAGTTTTTCCTGGCACCAAACAGGGTGGTGGTGTTGATAAGTGCAACGACCTTTGGTTGCTTTTTTTGATGGGTCATTTTCCTAAAATTTTTAATTTTGTGCCAATTAACCACAATTTTAGATACTTTAGGGCTGAGCAGCTAGATTAATAACAACTCTGCCGAGAAAACGATTATAAAGTGTTAGTTCTTGCAGACATTAATAACATTAATTAAGGGGTGGCGGCCTGAAAAAGCAAGGCGAGTAAAGAAAATATCGGACACATTTTTAGATTTTGGCTGGAGCTTCTCAAAATAAAAGGCAGCAGACAGGAACCTAAACGGACATGTTGATGTTGGAAGTTTATATTAGCTGGCTTGCTAATTTCTGTGTCTTGTGTTGTTGCACTTGCTTAATGTTTGGCCGTGTGATTAGCTTGTTTTTGATCATATGCAGACAAACGTTTAGCCAAAGACTATTTTGTCAAGTCATGTGGTGCAGATACTGATTCAGCCTGCTGGATCCACAGTGTCTCTCTGTTGTGCCATTAAGCAAAGCAGCATTATGTAGCTTTTATGACTGAAGGACAAGACGACAGACAGTCAACATTAAAAAGTGGCTATGGATTTTATTGTAATTCAATAGCATTTAAATAGAACAATGTAAAATATGCACATCTTATTTTACAAAAAATAGTGTGAGTGCTCTTAATTCCGTACTCAACAAATAAATGAGGGGTTGTTTGTGTTTTCACGCTCAAACATAACAAGATCATGGCAAAATATTCTGTCAGAATACAGCGTATAATTATTAATTTTGTTTTGCTGTGTTTTGATAAATTTGTGAATCTTATTTTGACAGACAACTCATGATAACATAGGTGTGGATCAAGTGAATTTCGTTAGAAAATGTGCTTCATGAAAAACAACCTTTGGGATATCAAATTGGTCCAAGTAAAGACTACAGCTGAGCTCTGATGTCAGCTTTGTCCGTGGTGACCTTGACAGATTTCTTTGCAACTGAAACTTTGGATATGAAAACAATTTAACAAAATGTTCTCCACAAATCCACATATTTTGACCACATTTGAACCACAATAAAGGAAATGTTGAGAAAACATAACAGTTTTAAAATTCATGGCTCAAATAAAACACTGTGAAATTTTTTCATATATTTTCTATGTACACTATATTAAAAATCCTGTGGACAAAAAAAAAAAAAAAAAAAAAATAGCAATGGAAATCCAGTGAGGAAATCCATTTTTCCAGTAGGCTGAAAAAGATGTACCACTCAGAAATGAGCAAATCAACACAAACAGCATCTCCAGAAACCAAAATCTCTTTAAAAACAGCAAAGAAAGGCATAAGTTTGAAAGGGTTTGTGTTTCATCAGCTGCCTCAGCAACAAAGAGAACACATTTAAAAAAGCACATCAGCCCACAGTTTCACAACTGGTACCATATTAATTCAAAGTTTAAAATAGCTTAAAACCTCTGTTTTCTGTACAAAATACATCTACAATACAAATGTACATAGAGTGTAGTGCAGTTATTTATGTTGTGGGTCACGGAGTCAAAAACAGTGCAGTAAACTAATCCAGCTTTACTTACGGCCTTTTGTCCACACACAAGAGAGAAGATATTTAGAAAAGGCTCTGTTTGTAGTGGTGTCAGGTAACCTAACCTTTACCCATAAGCCCCAAGGAGAAAACTCCCAAACACTCACATGTGTTTTCTGGCTGATTAGATATCTACAGGTTAATGAGACGCAGTATGCTGAAACAAACCAACAACAGAGAGAGTGACAAGTCAGTCAAACACAGTCTGAACATGCCCACACAGTCCTGAGGAAAAAGGTCTAATGAGGCAATGGTGAAAAATGAACTACGAGAGTGGAGGAGCCTTAAAGGTCACGTGGTGGAATGACACAATGTAGGACTGTTCCATTGAAATCAATTTAAAAACCTCTTTAAGATGATTTCATTTTAGTCACCTGCTAACAAAGTCCAGACTTTTCAAATCTAAATCTAAATAATACAAATGATAAAAATGAGTTGCAGCAAGAAATGTCAATTCACATACGAAATCTGCTTGATTTTGTATGCACACGTAACCAAAAACAAAAGGATGATGAAAAGAAAGCTCTGAATTTCAGCTGGTGGTTGGGTTTCAAAAGCTAGTATTGTACAATTTCCTGCAAGTAGGAAATGGTATGTACTTTAAAACAAGCATAGTATATTGACAGCATACTTTGACCACACTGCTCTGTATAATATTCATACTGCGTAACAGTGTGAAAGACTGACACAGCTTTATAGTTTAAACCAGAAAATCTAACAAATCAGTGAATATAAAATTTGAAAAATCCAAAGACAACTACCTTTGCTTTTAAACAAACAGGAACTTGGCAGTCGACCACAGAAATGTGTTGAAAAATGGAGACAACAAGAAGTTGTTTTCATTAGAAGCATGCAAATATTTCTGGGGGGGAAACACTGGTGTAAATAACACACAGCGACTGCAAAGGAAGGCTTTATGTTAACAAGCTAACTGAACGTCCTTTCAGGAAACACTGCAAAACTGGACTTGCAGAAGATTGTAATCTTTGAGAGGGGAAATTGACTATATCGCATTTAACTCTTACAGGCAACTCTTGCATGTTTAGTTTAGTCAGAAGAGTATGAGAAATCTGGTGTGACTTCCAGAAATGTCAACCTTGGTTTCGGAAGCATGTTGTGTCAAAGTGGTGCAGAGAAGTGAAACTTGCGTTGGTTACGGTGGACATCGTCTGCGTCATTGCATGATGACTGAAAAACAGGTGTAAAGCTGATTGGTTGAAGACACACATTGAAAAATGGAACACAGACGTTCAGTTATGACAGTGGTTCCCAAACTGTGGGGCGGGCCCCCCTGAGGGGGCACAGAGCCACTGCAGGGGGGACATAGATGACGAGAGGAAAAATATAAAGTGAAACAAGGTTAAATGAATATGATTGATGATGCTATCAACCTAACCTTTATTTCGCTAAAATTCAACGTTTTTTATTAGTTGCTTTGCCAAATATTGTCAGTGATTGATAATATTTGTGGGGTGGGGGGGCCATGAACTTTTTTTGGCTTCTGAAGGGGGGCATCCCAGAAAAAGTTTGGGAACCACTGAGTTATGGGAACATTGGATAAAAGTAAAAGTGAATG
>JAQMCX010000044.1:2892646-2944477 GCA_029814765.1 Acanthurus leucopareius | reverse complement strand
CCCCCCCCCCCCCCCCCCCCCCCCCCCCCCCCCCCCCCCCCCCCCCCCCCCCCCCCCCCCCCCCCCCCCCCCCATACCAAAAAAAGTTTGGGAACCACTGAGTTATGGGAACATCGGATAAAAGTAAAAGTGAATGTGAAACAAGGAAGTTAAAAAAAATTCCACAATGGTCCTTTAATATCTGGTTCTTTCAAAAGTGTGTGTGTGTGTGTGTGAGTGATGATGCAAGATCATGCCCTAACTGACACGTCATAGCTGAGTTGTGTCCAAGATTTGCTTCTTAGCCCTGAATTGGAAACCCTGTTCAGTTGATGGCTGATGCAGGTTTATTAGCCCCTGTGCAAAACACGTGAGGTTCATGTGAACATGTGGTTAGCTGCAAACACAAGCGTACTTAAGTTTATTCTCACAGGAAATGTCTCGGATCGTCATGAAAATCTGTCGAAAAAAACAGTTTTTGAAAATGTTGGGTTTGTATTTTTTGAGCTTGGCCTGAAACAGTAACATCACATCACCAAGACGGAGGCTAAATCTCAGTCTGTTAGCTGATCTAACACTGAAAAACTAAAACAGCACAACTTGCTTTCATTTGTGGGAAATGGGATAAACCTGCAAGATCACAGTGTCTTTGTGCTGCACGGATTTAAAACCCTCATTGGCTGTGTCAAAAGAAAGAAAACACATCATGTATTACAACAGCACAGCAAAGTTTTTCAGCCCACTCCAGCGTTTCAAACACAAACAGTCAGTGAATGCTGCAGTATCTGCTGAGGTTCACAGCTGACAGCAATTAAAGTTAGAGCCAAGTGCTTTCCTAGAAAACACGATGAAATTCCACTGATATAGTGTTCTCTCTTGGGTTAAAATTTTATAAACAAACAAAAATGTAGCAAACAGACTTTAATTACAAACCATAGTGTACTACGTTCTTTTCAGAGTTTTAAATGCGGTAGCTGATGATGACTTGTCCAGAACATAAAACACTAAATCACACTAGCAAACAACATGAAACATCCGTGTTTAAGTAAGACTTTTTCTCAGTATATGGTTTTCTCCGAATTGTAAATTCCTAATGCAAAATAGTTGCAAATGAATGCAATTTGCATGAGATAAGGTTACTCAGAGACACAAAAACACAAAGAGCTTCACTTCTCCCTTCATTGTTTCAGTGTGTTGGAAAAGATTTCGAAAACAAACAACTTTGGAGTGACCTCATTATTCTGAACAGGTCGGATATACATGACTGTTTTTTTTTAACCTCTTGATTCAATTTTCAGCCTTTGACATGCTTGAGTCATAAGAAACCTGTGTGAATAAGAGCTGCACAAGGGCGAACTGGAAAGTACCATAGAATTTGCAACATTAGTCATAGTATAAAATGGGTGTCAGTGTGGTTATTTAGTTGATGGCTTGATAAAAAGTCATGTGTAGTCTGTGTGTGTGTGTGTGTGTTGGGGTGGGGTGGGGTGGGGTGGGGTGTAAGGGACAAAAACACGTCACTGGCAGCCGAGCTGTAAGACACAAGTAGGCGAAACAGTGTGTAATCATGTGTATTTGTGTGTGTGTGTATCACACTTCACTGATGCATCTTCTTCTGCGGTCTGTTAAAGAACATTGTCTGATCATCTCTAAAGCTTGATGGAGGCCATGATAACAGTCTTTTATCGCAGCTGATTTGTTTTGAAGTTCCTCCGTACTTGCTGTCTTTTCATATGCAGAGCTTTGTAGTTGTTCAGTGTCTGTAGAAGAAGGAGAGCGTAAATCCAATCCTCTTTTGTTTCCCAGGCTTTTCTTGGTCTCCGTCACAGTGTTTGAAGTCTTGAAATGGATTTGAAAGTCCCAGGTTAAAGTGACTGTATCATAGTGACAGTTTTAGGAGCACACAGGCTGAATTTCATCCATAAAGAACTAAAAATGTGGCTTAAAAATACACACAAACTGACATGTAAACATTTAAAATGCATCTTCAGTATAACCACAACCACATCCTGGTGCTCTTAAAAGGGACACTGTGAGGTTTTTTTTAAGTAAAAATACTGACTTTAACTACTGTTTTTCTTACTAAAACCAGAAAACTCATTTTGGAGAAGTGTAACTTCAAAGATATTTTCATTTTCGGTCCAATGTGCGATAAAAAAAGTGGATTATGTCAACGTCAAATATAACCTTTCAAGTTTAATGACCTTTTCTCTACCCTCAGTGCCTCCTTATTGAAACCTGTGTTTACTTAAAGTCACCTTTTTCATAGAATCATGATTATGTTGTTAATCTCCACCAATTACAATACATATGATGGCACCACCCATCATGGGTGGTGTTTTAACATGTTGGTTGTGTAAGACGTAAAGTACACTGTTCTAATCAGATTACGCTTCACACCTCTGTAATGATACACCATGGCGTCAGTAGTGGCATGGGTGTCAGCTAGTGATGAAGAACACGTAACTTAAATGAAGAAGTGATAATTCAGTAATAACTATTTTCCTCACAGCACAAAGGTGCAGCACATTCTTGTTTGACTATTATGTAAGATTGAAGCACACTGAAGCACAAGTCCAATCAGAATGTACTCAGCAAACGCTGTTTTCAGTGGACTAAAAGTTGTAAAACCACACTGCTGTCTTTAGGTATGACCTGCAGGATTTTCTTTAAAAGAACAATATATAGACTCACATAAAAATAATCTCTCTCAATCACCTTTGATGACCCGCTAGAAGTGTGTGGTGGTGTGTTTTTCTGTAGAGACGCTGCCCTCTGCCTGTATTTCATATTTTCTTATTGTTTTGCTGTGTTTAGGACGTTTTTGGCCGACAACCTTTTGGTACAGCGCTGCAGCCTCCCCAGGCAACGGCAGCACAGGACAGTCATGACTTGCCCCATTGCAGAAGATACGATGACAGCGAACACGGCAGTGAAGAAGCATTAATATAGTGAGGTGAATGCAGAGTGAATCTGCGGTTGTTTGCCTGTTCTCTGTTGGACATGTCAGTGCTGACGATTAGCCTAATTAGCCTGCTAACGTGTTATCATTTCTATTGTAACAAATGTAACGTTCCTACGTAGTTTACGTAGTGCACTACGTAGCATACATAAAGTACGCGCCAAGTTCTACTTTGAAACAATGCTACTAATTTTACATTTGGAGAAAATAACCCTTTAGATCTGTAGTGCTGACTACACGTGAGCCACTCAAGCTACCGCATCCGGGCAAAGTTGACTGTCTGAGACTAAATTTACACTCCTCCGTAGTTTTTTGGTAGAATGCTGCAGGTGAGTGTATATGTCAAGGGCAGGAGGCATGTGGTTCATTTGGCCGAGGACAACGGGCAATTTTGAATTGAGTGTTTGCAAACTCTGGCTGAAAAATGCTGCATATCCTGTCTTTGAACCAACAGCAGATCTGAAAAATCAGCATTAGCTTCAGAGGTCAGTATGTTGTCAAATACAGCATATGAGACCTACCCATGAAAATTAAGGGTGTTCACACGTATGCTGAGCTACACAGAGTGAGGTTCATGGTTTTAACTAGACTACAGGCAGACAGATCTTAACTCCACTTCTCCACTAGGAGCCAGAGCTTAGATGAACCCTGCTAACCACTTTACAATTCAGGAATCTAGTTTGTACAGACTTTACATTACAATGCTGATGAGATACTTCCCTCAGATGCAGACAGACCTTTGTTTATAGGTTTTATTCTGGTCTGTGAGTCATTGGCATTGTTGAATTTATACACTCTTAATTGACTGATACACAATTTATGATAAATAATAATATAGGTCCAAGTTAGCATGAGCTTCCTAAGCTTTGTGTTGTGTGCACACATCACATTAAAAAACATGCACACATTGGCTGTTGTGAATGAGTGTGACAAGATACCAGTATTGGAATAATTGAATTCCTTCCTTTTGATACATTATCAATCCTCTGACACCAACTATTAATATTTTTATAAAAACATCTAGGCGCTCCAAAGGGGTTTTCCCTGCTACACTGATTACATAATAACTTTTATACATTTGAATGATGGCACACCTGTCCATAGAAAAGTTGCATTAAGTATGGGTGAGGCACTAAGCTATGACTCTACACACTTTTTTGTACAATGTTTCTTCACAGTTGTAAAACTCTATAAAACTGACAACACAATGCAGTAAATAAAGACACAATTCCTGCCTTTTTGCCTTTTGGTGTTCCTTTTTTTTTTTTTTTTAGTTACACAGACATTGTGATATATTGTAGATGATTGTCTTGCAATGTATCAAGTATCACAGATATTGTTTTCTTTATATTATCACAATATGAGTTTTCATGAGATTCCTACTCTTAGCACTCATGTGGAGGAGGTGGAGATTATCTCGGCCATAGGGAATAATCTGTTAGCTCCACCAATAGATGGAATAATGTGGCCAAGCTCACAGCTTGTTGCTTTTGTCAATTTCTGTTTGGATCCCTCCTGAAGTTCCTATTGCACTCAAAAATCGCTTATTACGGCTTTAGAAAAATATGAATAAATCTAAAGTTGGCTGCTTAGACAATAGAAAATAAGTTAACTACGACCTCCTTTAGCTATCTAAAGAACACAACGTGTTTTTAATCAATGAAGGTTACACCAGGCTTACTGAGGTTGCGCTCAAGATTAAACTTCTCATCTTTGAAACCGACAAAGATGAACCTGTCAAATCATACAGGAGCTAAAGGCCACACTCCCCCTGCATTTCAACCAATAAGACGCAGTTCACCATGAGAAGCTGGACATGGAAGTAATTACCTTTACTGCCATGAAGACGGTGGTGGGTGATGTGAGTTTCTGTACTTTAACTGATATGAATTTAAAGCCTTAGGAATCAGGGAATTTTTACAAATGAGGTAATCCTCAGGTCAGGATAAGGTCAGGGAAATAAAAGGTAGTCAACAGAGTGTCCACATGTATGAATACTGTAGCGGCACAAGAACGCATGTGTGTGCAAACATACTGTATATAAGAATAATCAGTGCTCTGTCTTTCTCTATTGCTTATGAAAATCTTCATGTCGAAGTATCTTATAGAGAACCCAGTAGAATATATTGAAGAAGAGAAAGGCCAGAGGGAAGCCAGCCCTTGACACAGTGTCAATCTTTTTGGCTCTGTCGATAAACAACTTCCTCATTTCATCAGTGCTTTTACCACCTCCACCTGCTGCAACTCCAGGTGGATTCTGGGTGGTGTTTGCAGTGGCCCCTGGGGTGTTCACTGCAGTAACAGTGTTGTTGGCGTTGGCTTTGGAGTCCTTGCTGTTGCTGGGAGTGGAGGTCAGTCTGCTCTCCTGTACTTCCCCTTCCTATTGGAGAGACAAGGAGGAGGAGGAGGTTAGAGGCGAAATATTAGACTGACCCGAACCCAACGCACCAAGGAATCAATACTAGCTTGAGCTTTTAAAATAAACAATATCGGGCATGAATGGATTCATTAGTGTAAAAAGATGTTAAATTAGACAGAAATTCCATAATTACATGTTTGTGATCCCTCAGAAGTATAGAAATGTTCTTTTTTATTCTGTTATCTCGAGGTCATGAAATAATTATCTCATTATTACGGGATAAAGGGTTGTTATCTCGTGATAACAGGATACACTAATGCGTTATCATAAAATAACAAGGCTCCTATACCCATGATGATTTAAATTAAATTAAAATGAGTCTTGTAATCCTGTGATAATGGGATAATTATTTCTTAATTTCGAGATAACAAATTGAAAAAACATGCTAGCAATAATGGCTGCTCTTGGCTCTCGAATGAAAGGTAACATTTTTCTTCCAATTTATGCTCTGTTTTCTGTTCAGAGGTTTTAACAACCTGACTAAACTAAATACTTACTGTCATTCTAGCCGGCATTTTTTGTCCTTTTATTGGCAAAATTTGACAATATACTATCTCAAATTTTTTATCAACTATGCATCTTGTGCTAATCAAAAGCCTGTTCAGTATTTTAGGTGTTTCCTGCAAATACACCACTCGACTTATATTTTTTTTTTCTTACTAAAATCTAGCATGCCCTGCCAGCACAAGGTATCTGTATGACCTTTAGCATAGCCAAGGGTCTGAAAATGAATCTGAGGAGGCCCAAAATAGTAAAAGGGATAAGAAAGAATAAAATTAAATCTGTTAGACGAGATGAAAAATCCTGTAAAAGGAAGAATCCCTGGAAAAAGAAGGAAGAGGAAGAGAGCCCTTCTTGGAATCAGGACAGCTCCAGGCTAAGGATCAGTTGCAGGAAAATGAAACGGACAAAATGGGACTCTTGCTGGCAAAGAAGCAAAAAGTCAGAGACTGTTGTGCCCACATATTTGCAGAGATCTGCCCCCATCACAACATCTTGGAGTAAGCTGTTGCACTTGATGTGCGAACTGGGTTCAGAGCTGACAGACTCTGTGTTTGGCATCAGTGATGTTGTAGCTCAAACAAGTTCAAATTAACGGACAGTGCTCCTAAGATGCCAGTCTTTCATCTTTAATCATCATCATTAACTGGTTGCTGCTGTTTACATTCTATAGATGAATTTAAAAAAAAAAATTAAATAAAAATCACAAAATTATTTCTTGGATGTACAGTTTTATGTACATATGTATGTGTGAATATATTTAAGTGTTTATGTTGCTCTCTTTAACACACTGAATTCTATTTTATGAGGGACTAAAAAACATTTGTTGTGCAGCTAAATGTTGCACCAGGATAAATAAATTATCACGTCCCTTGTACCTTAAAAATGGAAAAAGAAATGAAGGAAAACAAAGTATTTTTATCATTCCCTGGAATAATATTTTCATTTTTATTGGCAGTATCTCTTGAATAATGATGCACAATAATGTCTTCTGCTACTATTTGTCTACAACTGTTACTGTAGGTTTTTATGCTTTTTATAATAACAGATTATCATAATTATTGCGATGACGCCAAGTGTCCCGGTCCACATCTACGCCTTACCGATATGGGAGAACTTATAACAACACAGTGGTTAGATCATGCCAAGTAAACACACTCAAACACATGCAAACATTCAAACAAACACACACACGGACATACTGTACCATTACTCTGTGGGTGCTGGTGTAGATGTTGGTCATAGATCCATACAGAGGGTCTGCTGGGTTGAGGCCGTTGTCAATGTTAACACGGCGAAGGGACTCAGCTAGCTCCTCTGGATCAACTGCACCTCCACTGTTCTACCAGTTCAAAGCATGCACACCGATAGTCAACAGACAGAAACCAAAAGAAAAAAACGCAAAAACAAATTTCATCCAAAAACAGGGTTGGGACACCCAAACATTCAGTCTATGTTTTAATGATTATGAGTGTTTTTATATTTTGTTTGGTTGGGACTAATTTTTAAAATATTTTTAAAACAACTTGCAAAGAATATAAAATACTAAAAAATAAAAAAAAACTAATGCATGTTGACATAAAAACAGCCTGTAATGGGTTGCTGTGTTGCATCCAGTTATTTTGCTCCACCATTTCTGCTGCTCTTGCTCAGATTCAGGCAGACAGCAGATGAACAACACCTTCTGGACGGTTTAACAAACAAGCAGTCCGACCGAATGGAAGGACGGCAAAATGAAACACGCGTGACTATTTGTTACTATATATATATTTATTACATACATTATTAGATTAATTAGGCGTTACTGTAAATTATCAGCCTTTCATTAGCCAGATCACCCCTGTTTTCAACTTGTGTGAGGATGATAAACAGTATTCAGTAAAAATATCTTTAATGGAAGATGAAAAAGAGTTAAGATATTTAACTCTGGAAGGCAAAGGTGCCAGCCTGAACTGTTTAACTGTTGCCTAACCTTGCGTAACTTATTGATGCTCTTATCCACGAAAATGATATCCAGTTTGTCATCTTCTGTCTACCTAAATCCATGTGAATACAGCATCATCCACACAGGCTAAAACCTTGAAAAACCATTTGTGTATTTTCCCCTCTTCTGTTTCTTTTCCCGTTTCTTGTTTGTACTGTGTTCATGTTCATGTCTCATCCTTTAAACATCTACCAGCACTCTATCTTAAAAAACGAAAAAAAAAGCGACTTGAGGGGAGATCCGTCTTCTCTTTCAGTGATTTAAAACTGATGCTCTACTTTAAATGTCTTCTTGCTGTTAACCAGTTTGGGACAGAAAATAGCAGCATCTGCACTTCTCTTTGCTGTGAAAACATACAACAGTTTTCAAAAACAACAAACTTAAATTGTGGCTGCAACCTGATGACGAATCCTGATCAGGTAATTAATGCTGTAGTTCTTTCAATCCCATGTGTCATTATTTCCTCATTATAAATTCAGTTACATAATTTGTTTTTATAAATTTTGATCAGATCAAAACAGGTCTGAATTTAGCTGGTAGGACATTGAAAAATCAGATATAAATTTTTTTTATTGAGTTGTCTATCTGAGACAAGCTTTGATTTTTTTTAATTTGAAGCCTCTTTTCAAGTCAGTGTTGTTTGTGTGTTAGTTGACTGAATGCAGAGTTCATCCTTCCCCAACCCACAGAGCTCCTAACCATGCATTTACAACAGGCTCACTCTTTATTTGGATGGTTTTCCGTCAGTTAACAAAACTCAAATGTGAACCAAAGAATTACTAAAAGCACACATGTGGAGTCAAAGCCATGCTTTCTCATGCAGAAACACAGTGAGATGTGGCGTTTCAGGGAACTCATACATGCACAGCTCGATGCGTTGACATGTTAACATCTACAGTCACACATCAGTATTAGGGTTGTTCTCAAAAATTGCTATGTAACATCATAATTTTCTTTTTTTGTCCTCCCTCTCTCCTTCACATCTAATGCTAACCCTGAGTAGCAAAACTACAATAGCAACATGTCACCACAAGGTGACAGCGTCAAACCAGGGAACAAGGTTACTATAATAAATACTGGTTTTATAAAAGAGATCCATGAGTCAGTGTGTCTTTGTGTTTGTCTGTGTGCAGGTATTAAGAGAGTGCACGAGTGTAAAGGTGCGTTTGTGTTTGTCGCCTGACCACGCAGGATGGTGTGTGGATGTGTGTTTCTTGTTTCAGTACCTTGCTCTTACTCTTGTGATGCCGTCTGAATCGCAGCAGCTCTTTATGTTGCCTCGACACAAAGTTGACAGCAGCGTACTCCAACAGAGCAGAGAAGACGAAGAGGAGACACACTGCCATCCAGATGTCTATGGCCTTGACATAAGAGACCTGCACAAACAAAGACACGTTAAGTATCAACATGATGTCAATCCTCTGACTTTCAGCCACCAGATACGGCTTGTAAACTTGGTACAGATGATCCTGCAAAGCCAATATGAGTATAATCCTGTTTTTTATTTGAGGTATTCCTGATCACTTATGAACTTTAGGACTTCGGTTAGCGTTGTTTGATAGACTGCGCGGTCCAATTTTAATTGCTTTCACACCTGCCTCTTTTGGTCCGGACTTTCGGACTTTTCATTTTCATCTGAACTTGAGTAGCAGATCCAGCCGACCAAACATTTGGTCCGACCAAAAAAGGTGACCTCATTCCGGATAAAACTGAACCATTGTTCCGTTTGTGTCCACTGTGAAAGCAGAGGTTTAGACCTTCAGACCATCGTACCAATGACGGGAAGTTACTGCAGGATAACCAAAAATGGGAAACCAAGTAACCGTTACCAAAATAAAATATGAGCAGAGGAATTATATGAGGGGAAGAGGAGACCAAATGCCTACTTAAATTTTGGTCCAAAGACTTTAATAAGGGCCAACTAGAAAAAAACCCATAAAGCTACATTCAAGCTACAAAACAAGACATTTTCAACGCTATCAATCAATGTGAAGTACAGAGAAACGCAACCCACAAATTTGATGAAAATATGACTTAGGTGTGTCATAGTAAGTTAATCCGTTTGCATAATTGCAGTGTGAAACAAAAAAAAACTGGACCAACGTAACAAAAACGCGAACCTTTATCCGAACTTTCAGGTGTGAAAGCACCCAAAATCTCAGTCTGGCTGACTTCATCTTTCACATTTGTAAATCCAAATCATCTTCACACAAAAGTTTTTTTATTTACAAATTTATGCCCTGACTAGTTTATTTTTTTATTTTCTTCATCCATTGCAGATACTATTTAAAGGTTTCAGCTGCTTCACATGCATTCACTGATAGTTGTGGTGTGAAAATGAAATATCCTCCTTCGTTTATGAAATAATGACTTATTTAGACATGTGTAACATACTGGAGTGCAAAGTTCTGTTGAGCACTGAAACATGAGAAACCTCTAAACACACACACACACACACACACACACACACACACACACACTGCCTCAGACATGTTGTTAAGGTGTATGTGTACAGTTTGTGTGAGAGAGAGGAGTGTGCTAATAAGGGTTATATAACAAAGTGCTCCATGTCTGATTTTTTCTCATGCATACAAGATACCAGAATAAGACTAAGGGGCTCTTTCTAACACACGCTCTAGCAGATGCATGATGTGTGTAATCAACACATAGTGGTGCCTGCCCATGCAAAACAACCACCAATAAAATGGAGAGGAAAAAAAAGAGGCAATTCAGGTCTCCGGAGACTAAATAAATCAAGACACACACACAGAAGCACTCTCTTCGACCCCCACCTACTTCCTCTGACGGTGTGTGTGTAAATATTTATATATGTATCTGTATATATACATAGATATATCTATCTATCTATATATATTTATAAATATAGATATACTCTCTCTGTTTAAATACACACACACACACAAAAAGGCCTGGGAGGTTAACTTGCCAATATCTGTGTGTGCTGCAGAACACACATTCACTGTTTGCAGCTGATGCAAAACGACTTTTCAGAGTCCAGATTTCCCTAAATTTGTAAACATGGGCTCAGGTGTCCGCTACAGCTAACTTATTCCATAGTGACATTACACTTCCTGTTTAAATCGCCAAAGTATGAGATTGAACACACTGCTCTTAAGTAAGCCATATTATTAGTTCCTTCTTTTTTTCTGGTCTTCAGGTTCTGAGCTGGGTTTATCATTTAACCCCAGGGGCCCAGCTTTGATAAGGTTTCTGGGTAGCAGAAGTGAAATGTTGCTGACCAACCACGAAAAAAGTGAGAGGCCCTTCTTTATTGTGACTTCCGTCTTTAACCTGAAAAGTCAACTATTAAAGTCCCACCTCTGAGCCGGGATCTGTGCCGAGGTTTCTGCCTGTTTTAAAGAAAAGTTTATTTACTCCCTAATGTCACCAAGTGCTTGCTCAGGTGGAAATTGCTCTCCATTGTTGACTCTTTATAAATTGAATTTTAGAGAGTGGTCTAGACCTATTCTACATGTAAAGTGTCTTCAGACAACTGTGATTGTGATTTGGTGCTATGTACCGTACTTCTCGGACTATAAGCCGCACCCACAAAATTTAACAACTAAAACCACTAAAGCTGTCTTCTTCAGTGTCGGAATTTAACAGCCTCAGAATTATTTTGTCACACACTTTCTCGTTTATATCCGTTTATATTCGTCCATAAATTAGCCGCATCATACTATAAGCCGCAGGGTTGAAAGCGTCGGAAAAAAGTAGCGGCTTATAGTACAGAAATTACGGTAAATAAAATTTGATTGATTTGATTGATTGACGGAAAAAAATAAATAACATAAGGTTTTATGGTTTTGGTATCCCACACTGAACACTGACAATTCTTTACCTTTTTCCACATGTGGTACCTTTTACATGCACAATAAAAACTTAAAACTGATGGTGGCCATGTGTTAAAACTATGGGTGTTAGCTTAATAGCTTGTTAAAAAACACTCTATTATATGGTCTATGATATTAGATCCCCAAAGAGCAAAAATGCAGTTTCTTCAACGCTGACCTCATGACTCCGGCTGAGTTTTTCGCTATTTGTCTGCACTGGCTCTTCCTGTTCAGGTGGGCAGAGGATATTCTCAGAGACGCAACTCGCAAAACTATTACAGGGCTGACGAATACAGATGGACTGCTTGTGTTAGGACTGTGGAAAAAAGAGGGGCACCTAAAGGCAGCCCACAAACACACAGACGAATAATAAAATGCACAAACACAGACCTTCGGCAGTGAAGTCCTGGAGCCTGAGCTTTGTGTTGTCATTGTGAGGACGGTGGTGATGCCCAGTGCCACTCTGGCTGGGGCGGCATCCATGTTGATCCAGAAGGAGACCCAGGACAGAATGACAATGAGCAGAGAAGGGATGTACATCTGGATCAGGTAGTAGCCCATCTGACGCTCCAGGTGGAACCGCACCTCAATACAAGTAAATTTACCTGCAACAAGCAGAGACGTGCAAATAATATTCACTTAGGATCTTAATGGGTATTGTTTGCTGTTTTCACCTGTGCTTCAACCTCGCTCCACCCAGTCTTCATTCCACTGCTAAAAATTTTTATGTTCTGGCTCTAAATCATAACTTGATGGCAGCAGACACTCCCTTCAAAAAATTTAAAAAGACAATCTTAAGATAAACAACAGATAATAAAAAGATGATGACACAGAGAGGGAGTGTCTACCAGGCCTTCTAACATAAACATACAGTGAAATTCAAACAATAATTAGCAACAGAAAATATTGTTTACCAAGACTAAATGAAAAATTATATACTTTAAAAAAGACATAAACCAAACTGAAATGATATCGCCTGGTTGTGATTCCAGTCAAAAAAAACTAAAAATAAATGTGAATTCATTTATGCCATTTGCTTATTTAAGCAATAAGGTATCGGGTTCATTTAAAAAAGCAAAGCTTAGCAAAGGTTCAAAGCTGCACCATGAAAGTTATACCCCCTTCATCCTGCACATACAAAGGTATACAAATATTTGAATTTTAAATATTTAAATTATAAGTCTATGTACATTCCTCTGACACAGTCTTTATATCAAAAACCAAACATATAAAAATTAAATCCAAACCTTTTTGAAAAACTGAAACTAAACTAAAACTGACCTAAAAAAATAAAAGTTTGAACAAACATTAAGCTTATTAAAAATTTGGCTCCAAAGCTTGTTTCTGACTTCGGGTCAGCTCATTATCTGGCCTCAAACCTATAAATATAAATAATCCCTGAGCCTCCTGATTCATTCAATGTCCCCTCCCCCACCCGGCCCCCCAGGTCAAAGACACCACATCCATGTTTTTGTCTATCTGAAGTCGGATCCCATTTAATGAAAAGGACTGGATGTCAGTCTGTTTGTTTCTCCCTCTTGCAGCTGATTTTTTCGTGACTTGATCCCAGCAGCACAAACCTGATTGATGAAATGTGGCAACCGTTTCACCCTGTGTGCATGTTACCTGTGTTTTGATGCTCACGGCAGTGTGTGTGTGTGTGTGTTGGTGTGTGTGCTTGTGTGTTACCTGTGTTGTAGTGCTTGGTGCAGTATCTGAGGTCTGATTCATCCTTGAGGATGAACTGTGGTAGCGTGAGGCCTTCTGCCACTTGGACCGGTCCGTTCTCCTGCCACTCAAAGATCAGGTCATTCATGGTGTAACCAACTGAAAAAAAAAACAGCACATAACAATTTAATAATAGACAATTAAAACATGCAACGTAAAAGTCACGGAGTAGGAATCATTGAGGTTAACTGTCTGGGGAATCTGGGGAATGGAGAGGAAAATTTCAAACCTCTCCCGTTCATCACAGAGGAATTGAGTCATGGTGAATCATTTGGAATATTTATTGGACACAGTGATGACTACATTTAAAACCACATATTAAATCTTGTGAAAATATCACTTCAACAGAGCTGTAGCAGTGGTCCAAAAAGATAAGATAATCCTTTGTTAGTCTAACAAGGGGGAAATTTGTACTATTATAGTAGTAAAGGGATATCAAAAATAGAGAAGGCTCCATAAAAAACTATAGAAAAGAGCAATAGTTGTTAAAAAGAAGCACAAAAGTGCAAGATATGTACAAGAAAAAATTAGCAACAAAAGCAATATAAAAAGAATGAATAGGAAACACACTCAACAGTTAAAGTGACAGTGTCTTGTTTTTGTAAGCAGGACAATTTTATAAAATTTTATACTGATAAGCAGCATTAAAAGTGACACCAGATGAGGGAGTAAAGTTACCTTACATTACACTCTGAAATGCAGCAACTTATCGGCAATTTTAAAAGCACCATTCCGTGTCTTATTTGTAGCAATTATTCTATAAAGTAACATAACTGGTAACTTAAGCTGTCAAAAGCATAGCAGAATATAATACAGTATTTTCTTTTAGAATGAAGTGGAGTAGAAGTATAAATCAGCCTTAAATTACAAAATACAAGCAGAATAAAGCTGCATTTTGGTGCAGAAGTTGAATATATGTACTTCATCACATTTGTCTCAGCAGCAGCTGCAGTCCTGGATGCTATCAGCTTCCGTCCTGCTGCACTGAGAAATACTTTGACAGATTTCACAGTCCGAACTGCAATCAATGTAGTTGCTCGCTCAAGACAAATGAAACAACTTGAAAAGTCACTTGACAGCCACAGAGTATGTGTGCAGGCACGTGATCTGCTGAGAGGAGTTTGCATGGCTCAGGAGGCTGGATGCCTTGACCCTGATACAAAATATGATCACTAATTTAAAATAACTCCATGTTTTTTGAGCACATTATAAAGATACTCTGATAAAATGATCATTTACATGTTGTCTCAAGTACTAAAACACACATATATCTTTATATTCAGTTAAATTTTCATGTTCCATCCTCCAGCCATGCATGATGAAAAGTTACTGATGGGACAGAGTAGGAAAGGAAACTACACAAACTAATGCATGAGCATAATGTCTGGGAGAGTGGAGCCACATTAAAATGCATGCAGTCTGTGCACTGTAGGGCTTTTTAGAAAAAGAAGAAACCAGCTGGTACATGTTGGTACAGGCCTACAGCCATACACAAAAGATTCAGCTCATCTTACCTCTTAAGGTTTAGATAAAACTGTGTTTGAGTGCATGCATGTTGAAAAAAACAAAAAAAAAACAGAAGAGACCATGCCCTTAGCCCTCTGCATAAAGAAGCTTCTGCTTGGCTCTGGATGTTTTCAAATCCTACAATAGCCCCTGGTGGTAACAGTGTCTTGTCTCCGGCTGTCAACTCAGAGCTTTTAGAGATTCTGCTGGTCACACAAACTGCATCTATTCAAAAAAACTACTCCAGTCTGCTAAAGGAATAAACATCATATCGCATTTACAAATGAGAAAGAGTCTAAATATTTCACCATCCTCCAATTCTATTCCATATAACACATTTTATTTACATGTAATGAGTAGTATTAACATGAATTTGGGATGAAGTTAGATTAAGGCAGTGTTTTTCTCTGAGACATGCATCATGTCATGACTGGGATCATTTCCTCTCATCCTCTCACACACACTATCTGTCGGCATGTGCGTGTCTTTATGCCTTCTGTGTTCTCGGCTGCATGACATCAGAGACAGCGGAAACACGGTAATGTAAATAATCCATATACATTTACAAATAAAAGCCAGATCTATGTATAGTAATGCCTCTAGCCAGAACGGAAAAGAAAAACTCCATCAGTGAAGACAAATAATCTGTCCAAGTGTTATCTGTCCCCTGAGGCTCAGCTAAGCTCCTGATTAGACAAAGGATGAATTAGTCATCAGAACCCTATCAACATTATTATTCACAACTTTGAGTTTCCTTAAAAAGAGGCGGCCATGTGTCTGCATTAATACTGTTTCAAAGACTTGAGGGGAAGGACGGCGGTACTAAATATACTTTAGTGAGACACATGGATGAATGAAAAATGAGTTAAAAAATCAGGCACAGTGCAAAATGAACGGAATAATAACATGAAAAATGGAAATTAATAACTGCAGTAGATTTTACTCACCTTTAATCACACATGTAGTAAAAGGAAGGATATGCAGTATTTTCCTATCGGAGTTCGTAAACACACAATTCAAAACTTGCCCCTTCTCCCCGGCCCCGCCCCTGACACATACACCCACCTGCAGCATTCTACGGAACCTACGGAGGGACTATGGAGGAGTGTAAATTTAGTCAATTCACTTACAGCCTGGATGTGGTAGCTTGTGTTAATGGGAGTGGCTTCTGTGTGAGACAGAAAATGATTCAAAGCTAGTCAGCACTACAGATCTCCAGTGTTATTAAACCTAAAATTAGTGGCATCATTTGAAAGTAGAACTTGGTGTGTGTGTTACGTATGCTACGTGGTGCGCTACGTAAGCTACGTAGGAACATTGCATTTGTTGCAATAGAAATGTCACTATGACTTTGATCTGCTTTGCGTTTCACCTCACTATATTTACGCTTCACTGCTGTGTCTACCTTTATCTTATCTGGTCAAGACTTATTATCAAAGTCCTATGTGCTGCCAATGACTGGGGAGCTGTGCCACTCTACTCAAAGGTTTTCACCCAAAAATGCCCCGAACACAACAAAACAACAAGAAAATAAGAAATACAAGCAGAGGGCAGCGTCTCTGCAGAAAAACACACCAGCACACACTTCTAGTGGGTCATCAAAGATGATTGAGAGAGAGATTACTTACTGTTTTTTAAGAAAATCCTGCATATTATACTTTAAACTGGCGATCAGAGTTTATGCAAAGTCCTCTTGTTCTAAATTCATTCTTAGTCTTAGCAGTATCCAGCTCCTGCCTGCACAGGTGGTAAATCCAAGCAGCACGATAACATTCAGTGGTGTGCGCAGTTTAAATCCCTGAGGTACTGAGACAGAACCCAGCGGTTACATCACTGAGGTATGGAATATACATATGGCACGAAGAGGAGAAGCAATTATGATGAATAATAAACTGGAGTGGGGAAGCTCGGACTGAACGATCTTGACTTATTAATCAACACTGTGGGAATGAAATTGTGGGTTTGTACTGAAAACAATGTTAAAGGGTTTAACTGTTAAACCAATTTAATCACAAGTGCTGCTCACAGGTCCTACTGTCATGACACCCTTACGGGCATCAAGCACTAAAAGCTCCAGTGTGTCGGACGATTACATAATAAAGTAAGCAGAGGTAAAGAAAGAAATCAACGAAACTAGTGACTGAGGCACATAGCTGCATATGATACTAAGTTAAAAGAGACCTATTCGGGTTTAAAACAGGGGAAGGTCCATTTTTTCCCCAGGATTTTATCTCAGAAAGTGAACTAAAAACTCAGAACGACTGACTTGATGCCTTTATCAGAACAAAAGTATAATTGTTATTTCCGTATAGAAACCACTACAGACAATGAAAGGCTGTGACATAATACCTGCTGCCTCTCACTTTGCAATATGTGCACTGATATGTAGTTCTTTAGATATCTTTAAGTAGATATACACAGTAACCACTCCCATGTGCTAAGAGGTAGGAATATGCCTGTATATGTACTGTATGTATCACTTCACCTTTGTGTCCCAATAACAAAGAGCAGGAGAAAAACTGTCAGTCATCTAGTGTGACTTAAAGAATACAAATGAGGGATTTATTTGTTTAATCTCCAAATATAGTAAATAGTTCTAATTAGGTGTAATTATGCTGCAATAAAAGAGTTGTCAGTTTAGTGTGGTAGCTTTAAATATATTGGTGGAAAATGTGCGCAGACATATTAATATGCAGACTTTTATCTCAGAGTCAACCTTTGTGAGCCTTTTAAAACAAGTGATGGAGGACATTTCTGCTGGTCCTCTTTTCATGTTTGAACTTCAGAGGATTGTTCACGCGCATTATTTCAGGAACAGTCGTCACATGTACAGAACTACAACAGTATGTGTATTTGTGTTTGTGTATGGTGATATGTACTTACAGCTCTCCAACTGCATGATACAGGTCTGTACGTCCATAGGAAAGTTTTTTAGATCCATTGGACATGACAGAGTTAATGTTAGTCTGAAAGTGAAAAGGAAGCAGAAAACATGAGAGAAATGAGTCAGAGACAAAGACAGATCATTAATGAGTGTCATATGCATGAAGAACTTCACTGCAAAATTGCTGCCATTTTTATTCTCACTTTCCTTTGTATCTAGTTAGTATAACCATAAGTATAACTTGGTTCTTTTATATAAGAATCACATCGAGTTAAAAGCATTAAGGAAATACATTAATGACATTTACAGTGATGTGAATACAGCAGAACAGAACTACTACTGGCACAAAACTGTTCAAAATCAAAGAGTTGTGAGTAAAAACAATATTTTTTTGAGGTACAGAGGACACACAAACACATTTGTGAGGATTTTTCACCAAATGTTTTCTCAGGGCCCAGATAGTTTGGTATTCTGTACATATAAAAAGAACATATTCTATTTTTAAATTAAATTCCTACAAAGGTACAAATACGTCCACAGTTTCATAAGTTTCCTTAGCTTACAAAATTCATTATGATGGGAGTGAGCATGTGAAAGTTAATACAGTGTAAATAAAAGGAAATAAATGTGAAATATTAAAGAATAGCATTTCATTTGTTCTTGTCTCTTAAGTCACCCCACAACTTACCTTATGGAGTACAAAACATTGCCATTCTTAAATATCCTGAGCAGTTTGTTGTCTGTGGTGACTTCATGAAAGTGAGCTCCCTTCTCATTTGCAAAGAACAAATCTGGCTTCCAAATGGAGTCTAACATAGAGGGGTCCAAATCCAGGGAGTCATCTGGGTATTCGGCATAGGCGAGCCTGGGATCATTCCACTGCTGACGGAGGAAGATATTCACACGGTAGTCCTACAGACACAGACACACAAATACATCAAACATTTGAAAGACCTTTCCTTAACCACTCTGGCAACACCTAATTGACTCTTTTCTAAGCCACGCCCCCCTTAGTTACTGTTGCTAAGCCTGTCAAGCTTTCGGAGCAAGTTAGGAGCTCACACTGCCACTAGCTTAACTCCTGGTGAAATAATGTCCAAGTTTTGTCACTATACTTTACATTGATTGGTTTGTTGGCAGGCGGGCGTCTGACATCAGGGTTGAAAATGCCTCGTTCTGTAGCTTAGTTGTAGCTTTATAATTTTTTTCTAGGTGGCTCTTAATAAAGTCTTGGTCTATAAAGCATTGAGTCTCCCCTTCCCCTCATGCCTGCCATAACTTTCTGTCATTAGTACGAAGATCTGAAGGGCCGGACGTTTGCTTTCACACTGGACATGAATCGAACCCCTGTTCAGTTTGATCCGGACTGAGACGATCTCTTTTGGTCGGACTAGATTTTGGCTGTTTGGTCCGACCATGGACTGGATTTCACAGAGGTTTCACAGCTGCTATTTTGGTTCGGATCAAAACACAAAGTCCGAAAGTCCGGACAAAACAGATCAGGTGTGAAAGCACCCTATGCTACAATAGGTCAGTTGGCCTTTGTGAACTGGCAGTCAGTCTGCCCAGCTGTTTTACCTCTTAAAAGATGTTCATCTATGTGGGAATTTTGACAATAAAAGGAGATAAAGCTGACTTATGGTATGTGGAGACAGGGAGAGAATAATGAACAATAACTCTGGAATTTAACATGGTCCCAGGCTCCTTTACATGAGGCAGAAAATGCTTAGGGGAAAGTTTCGGTCATTTGTTTCTTTTGCAAATGATTTAAACAGTACATGAGAATGAGAAGCAGCTCAAGCATCTGATGGGGAACTCACGGTGTCTCAAACTGGTCCCTCGACAGTGAATAGAGTGTTCTGATGCCAGTATCACTCCATTACACTGCAAGTTCAGCTCCCTTGAAAATTCCCAGAATGCACTGTAAAAGGCAGCGAGCATCTCTGCTCACTATGCTCGCTGACTGGAAGTGACATCACTACTCTTCCACTTCACTGCCCTTCAAGCAGAGCCAGAGCCGGCGCACAGCGAACACAGATGCAGCTAATGAAATTAAACAAGGTTAAGTTTGATTTGGGTGGGACAGTTTTAATATCTGTTGCTGAAGCTTTTGGCCTACATGAGTCAAACATGCAGTTTTTATTTCATGAGCTGTGTGTTCCCGCACTTACAATAAAGACTCCCTTTGAGATGCAGTGAGACAAATTGAATTTACAAACGTATATTAAAGTTAAATTAATATCTACTGTTTAGTCACTTATATTATTTACATTTCATTACCTTTTGCACCACATTTTATGCAGCTCTTAAGAGCACAAACACGTAATTACCATTACTGCCAAGGAATTACGGAGCAGATTCATTAGTGTCCGTGTTCATGGACAGACCCTATGAGAACTGGAGCTACAATCAACTGTACAGTGACTCACTGCCTGCCTGCAGTTATCCTCATCCTGAACATCCGTACCTACAGATGTAATTTCTGCTGGCCTACATTTCAGCTATTCAGTATCAGTTATTTCTGCTGATGTCTCGATTACCACAGTATCTGAACACCAAGAATTACACACACACACACACCCACACACACCCACACACAGTCCTTTCTCTTGCTGGCAAATATTCAGCCAGTGGTAGATTATTTAAATACCACAACTGCATAGTCTGTACAATTTTTAATTGTGTTTTAATATCAAGAAAATTAGAAAAGAGGATATTTAAAATTAGTAAATGATAATCTCAGATAAATTTCAAAGACATTAGACTTATTATTCAAGTAAAAAAAAAGAGAGTGAAAAATGCATTAATATGAACAGTATGAACAGACTGGAACAACCACATTGTGTTTTCAAGACCAGCAACCTTCATTTTCATCATCTCAGTTTTAAACTGCCTCAGGCGAGTGTTCCGAATAAACGCTTGTCTCAATACATGACACCACCTGCCTAGCACATGTGGCAGACAGAAACAGCTAGTGATTGGCGGTTAAACACAGTGAGACTCTTAAGACTCAAAAAACACAGATTTCGCTTAAGAATTTGTTTTAAATCCATCTAGTGGCTGAAAATGTGATTTTATAAGGAAGGTTGTAAAGGTTTAAATTTTGCATTGTGCCTGTTAAAACTGTAATCAGGAAGTTGTTCATTGCAAGTTTGCCATATCAGCTTTATAAATGCTTTCATGCTAATTATGTACTTATAGTTTGTTCTTTAGTCCAAAAGTGCCTGAAACTTTAAAGAACCATCATAGCCAACCAGGTAAGAGGTGCTTTGCTAACAACAAAACAGTGCTCTTAACTCTAAGTGGTGTCTGTCAGCACAAACCTGTGGCATTATCGTGTCTCCCTGTGCAGTCGGAAAAACTGAACACTGCTCGCATGGAGACAGAGAATGGATTAAAAGAGATGGAGAGATTGAGTGAACAAATGAAAAAAAACCAGTAATCTAACAGTCTAACAGTCGTAAATCTGTTTAACATAGATAGCGTGTACAGACCAGAGTGAACCAACCTGGCCTTAAGCCCTCTTTGTGTGTGTTTGTGTGTGTGAGAGGTTTTCAAAAATTATCTCTGAATCATTCCTCCTCTATGTTATTCTCCTCTCTTTCAATGATGATAAAACAAAAGGAGGTTGTAATATTTGTAAAATGATCTTCAAAAAAAAAATTCTAATGACATAATGTCAATGCATTTCCTGATAATGTGTAGCTGGGTACTTTAAGTACAGAAGAGCAAAAGGGATTAAAGAGAATTTAAAACATTTAACTTTACACCACAAAATCCATTTAATGTTCTTTTTTTTTTTTTTTACAATAAAACTTCAGAAATCTATGTCCGTCTGTGTCATTATCACTGTTTCATTAAGGCTTCAGGAGGAAAACCTTGGTAAGAACTAGACTCTTGTAGTTCTCATGCAGTTATTATGGACATTATGTTCTTATTAGTTTGAATGTATAAAACTGCATATTAAAAAAACACAGTCATATTAATTCCCATGCATTATGATGAATGCTAAACAACTACTAAAAACATGGAGGTGACGGGTGTTTGTCCGTATCTTAGAACGGCTTCCATTGTTTTAGGAGGCGGTTTAGGCTGAAATAAATATTATAAATAGAAAATATTTTATTATGTTCAAGTTAAAATACAAATAATCAAAAAAAGAAACCAAAAGAATACAATTATTCTCAGGGTTGAGACAGAAAATCTATTTAAGCCACAAATTTACCAAAGAAACCAAACTACTACCTCTACTAGTACTGCTACTACTAATTATAATAATAGTTGTAGTAATAAAGATGTACTTATAACTCATTTCGTGCAAGTACAGCATATATGTAATAGACTGTGCATGTGCGGAGGTTATGTCACTGTGCCGTCTTGTTTGTTACAGGGAAAAGAGGGGTGGGTAGATGAAAAGACAGATGGTGAGACGAGAGAAAGGTCTTAATCCTAATGTGACATATGGCCCCCGTATATACGTATCTCTCCGTGGTCCTCCCTCTGCAGCTCTCAGTATGAACTATATATCATGACCTCTGCATTTGTGCTGACCCCTCACTCTGCACAGACTTTGTACGGTCTCTATCTGCCTTTTTTCCAAAGTCCCCACATTGGTGTTTAAACAAGAACAAGCTACTTTTAAACTTTTGCAAGTTTCTGATGATTAAAAAAAAAGATAAAGACAAGAAAGGTAAAAGGTATCTTATAAATGGGATAAAATTATGAAAACAATGTCCCTCTAGTCACATAATACAGGCATATTCAAAAAGAAATCTCACAGACAGAAGGCCAGGATGACACATTCACAAAGATGGCTCAGTGTTGTGTAAACACACACACACACACACACACACACACACTGTCATGAAAAATTCATTTGAGTCTGATAAATAATAAAAGTCAAATGAAAGCAATATTGTACATTCTGGAATTTCTCATGACAGTTCTTGCTTGGCAGGCAAACACACCAAACATACAAAGACACACACACACACACACACACAAACGGTGTATCTGTCAGAACAGCTCCCAGTGGTGCAGAAAGCACTTAGACCTTGTCACTTCGATCATCCATCCACTCATCCATCCATCCATCCATCTTTAGAGGGGGCTTGACTGATCACGGGCAGCTCTGCTCTGCTAATTATGCAAGAGGCAGAGTGCGACGGAAAGCAAAGTGGTGTCAGAGTGTGGTGAAGCATCACAAACGTGTTCTATCATTACTGACCTGCCCACAGAAATATATTGTTCAGACTATCAGCTTTGGTTTATGAAGACTGACTCTCAAAATTTATAATTAAAGCTGCAAAAACAAAGTAGTATTTCTTGCTTTGAGTAAAAATGACCATCTAGCTTTTATTAAGAGCTAAAAAAGAAGAAAAAAATGCAGATGACAAAGAGGATGTGCACTGCTATGCCCATGAGTGACGCCTACCAGACAGCTAGCGGCGAGTGGTTCGCTTAATTGACCCTTTACTAAGCCCTGACCCTCCACCAAGCTCTGTCAAGTTGCTGGTGCTAGCAAGGCACCAACAGCATCAGTCAAACCATCAAACTGTTTAGTTCTGCTCCGTAGGAGCTGACCTGCTTTCTTTGACCGCCTAATGTGGTCTTTTTAGAAACTGCAATTTTCCATACTTCTGCATTGGCTTCATTTTGCAGCCCTGGTGTTAGCTGTCAGTGTACACATGATGCATTCAGGCACAGATTAGAGTGTTTTGTCTATGCTTACTGCCAAATACACAATCACTGTAGTAACTTATTCATATTGCATTAGATAAGACTGAACCACTTTCTGTGTAGACCTGTGTAAACCTGTTAAGATTAGCTAGTGGCCCGTAAAGACTGTATTATTTATTTGACCTAATGAGCTTTTAATAAACTATGTATACAGATGCAGCTAATTTTAGTGCATTAATGTGTTAAACCACCCAGATGACAGTTTTCAAGTAGACGTATTTATTTTTGCTTTGAGCTTTGCACCTGCATTTTACAACACTGACTAATCAAACATAATATTCATTTCCATTTGGTGGCTTTGAAATGATTAAAATGCATTTTACATGTAAAACTTTCTGTTTTTGCTTATTATTAAGCATAAATTTTAAGTTTGACAGCCTGAAAAAATTATGTCTTTTTTAAACCACCAGTGTCTTCAGAGTTCAACGTGTATTTCAATATGTGCTAAAATTTTTGCTCTTGTTTGTGCTTTGGTTGCTCCTGGGGGGGGGGGGACTCCTGTGTTTGGACATCCCATCAGCTCTCCTAAATCCTGGAGGATATGCAATGTTTGCAGGATAAAAAAGGGAGTAAAATTTTTTAATTTCTGTGCAGGAAGGTTGAAATAAATGTGTATCATCAACAGCTCTGGGTATGCATGCATGTGTGTGCATGTGTGTGTATGCATAGTATTGATGAAAGCAGCCCGTGTGCCGCCTGGACCGACTTCATGTCACTTTAAACTATTTGCTGTCAGAGTCACTAAATGTCTTCACTGCACATCTGCTATTCCTGTCTGCTTGTCTGTCTCTTCTGATTTCCCTCTCTGTCTGCCTCCCTCTGTCAGTCTTTCTACTTGTCAGTGTGCCATCCTGTCTGGTCTCAGAATGAAGCTTTTCATTCTCCCCTCTTGCAAATTATTTGCCCTTCTTGTGTTAATATGTACATACATTATCACAAAGAATCGCCCAGTAAATGAACTTTACAATCTGTGTTTTCAGAGGATATTCACTTTTTTTTGACTAGTTCCAGCAGTCAATGCACAGTCTTGAATGGAGCGAAATGATCTTGTCAGCCGTTGATACCCTAATTTAAAGAGAAATGTTGCCTTGAGCTGTTAAAAAAGCCCAGAATTTCCGCATTTTTTCCCACATTTTACATAGACTACAGGCAAATAAAGACAACTTCATACTATAAATCACATATTCAAAAAATCTTTATTAATATTGTCATAAAATATTATTATAAATTATTACAAGATTTTTGCTTTAAATGTTTTTTTTTAAGTTGACCTACATTTAAAATTCAAAGGGAATCTACTGTTAAAAGACATTTTTTATGTTGAAAGTAAATGAATATTTTTTTTAAATAATCATGACTGTGACTTGATTATGCAGTAAAAGAGGACTCCTTCATGAACATACCCACCTTAACTCCATTTAAATCAAGATATGAAACGACACTGCAATCAATTATTGACAGCAGATCTTGAGGTTTGGTAATAACTGTAAGATTAATATTCTTTCTATCTTTACCATCTTTGCCATGTTTAATGTCTATAAACATCATGTTCTAAAGTTTTTTCCCTCTTTTTTGTGTTGCATAAAGAATTTTTAAAGGTTTTGAAATTCAAAATAATCTAAATGTGAGGACATGACTGGCTAAATTTGAACCTAACCCTAATTTGGCTTTAACACTAGATTAGAATACATAGTTTACATATTCTGCCATACTGGTCATATTCCCACTTTTCCATACTATCAAACAGACTGCAATCTGCATTTGTAGTAAATAAACAGATCTCAAGCTTTGAGCAGTAATCAAACATTTTATATCCTCACTGACGTCCTCCGTGCTTAGGGATCACATTCCGATTTAACGATATCCGACCTAATCGAGGCATTAAAGCTTCCTCTCTGTGCACTTAGCCCACAATATCTAATCCTCTACATAAACTCTCAAGAGTAATTTATGCATTTAATTAACAAGATTAACCATGCAGTCAAGGTCAAATGTAACAGGTTTTTAAAGATTTTACAATTGTCTAAATAAAATATTTACATAAATAATATAAATGTTTGAAATATCTGCCAATTGCAGAAAGCCTTAAATGCTCCGAATAAAAGATTATACTACAGACTTTTCGCCTTTAATCCACATAAACACTTTCTCCTTAAGTGTCTCACCAGTGACAAATTAATTTTGGCTTAGGGGTGTGTGCTATTTAAGGATGCTAGTACAACTTCCCTTTCAAAATAAAAGCGCTGTCAGTAGCTTCTTGTATTTATTAAAATAACCAACATTTTCATGAATATTTTGTTCAAACCAGGTTTATGTGAAACGTGTGTATTAACTTTGTCGGTGAAATTGTTTGTGTTATTTATTCTTTGTGCTAATTTTCTGTAACATAAGTTCGTGTTTCCGTTACTCACCATGGTGGTTTCAGCAATGGAGCCAAAGCTGTTGATGAAGATATTACAGGAAACATTAACTGGAGGACCTGCACAAAAAAAAGAGATAGAAAGATTACGATGGGTGGAAATATAAACTAACAGATACTTGAGTATATTAAGGCTGGTTTCTTTGAAACTGTTGTGAATTGTACCTTCTACCCAATAATTGAAATAAACATAAACCTTTATAAACTCTAATAGTGAAGTCATCCTGTACTGATTAGTCATAAAAGACATCATTGTGGAAGTCATAATTGTTGCTGTTCGTGCGTTGGACTGCATTACATCGAACAGTGATTTGGCCCATCAGGAAACTACACTGATTGTGCCAGTCAGTGTCCTTGTTCTGCTGTTTTGCATAGACCTGAACCTCTTCAGCAGGATAAGTGGATATGGATACAAATTTTGGAGTGAAGTAACCATCAGCCACCTCTTCTTCATGGATGACAACAAGCTGTTTACCAGGAACGAACTGACATTGAATCATTGATGTACTGCAACAGGATCTATAATAAAAAATTGTGGACGCATCGTGGCGTGAAAAGGGGAGGTGACGAGGACTGAGGGGTAAAGTTACCAGAATGCCGAACTACAACTACTACAAATACCTAAGTGTACCCCTGTCCAATGGGGATCATGATGAGAATGCAAGATGGACATCCAATGACAAATACCTCCAGAGGGTAAGACAAGTACTCAGAAGCCATCTCAATGGACAGAACAACACTCAAGCCATCAATAAATATACCCTACCATATGGAGGATAAGGGAATATCATGGAAGACAAAGACCCTGAGGCGTATATTATACCCAGACAGAGGAAATCAATGACATAAGAAGACCTACCAGTTGCAAGACAAAGCTAGTCTGAATAACAGCATGGAGGCATACGAATGAGCCCTAAGCACCAGTCACTGAGGCAGGGGTCCACCACAGCAGACAAGACCAAAGGTGAAAACTGTGCAAAGTTGCCCCTGAGTCGCGACATAACAGTAGGGTGTAAGATACAAGCTGAGAGGCATGTTCAGGCTACAAGACCTCAACCCAAACAGGACACACCGATAAAAGTGGCTGAGAACAACAAAGTTAAAATTCTAGGACTTCCAAGTTCAGGACAAACAAGCAGCTAGTGGCTAAAAAAACAGACAAGGTCTCAAGGCACAAGCACTCATTGATTCCGGTATAAACATGAATATTATTGGCTGTAACACCCAAACTGGAAGAGCTCCAGTAGATCCACAACATCTAAGATCTCTGTCGAGAAGAGGGCAGTTCTAGAAATAGCAAAGATACTGAGCAGAACCCTGAAAGTTCTCCTTCATTTCTGTTTTGTTGCAGTAGTTCTCATTACAATGAAATAAAACAGAACTCCAAATCATTTCAACTATCGTTCATGATGACTGGCAAGAAAATTTGACAACTGACTTTGCTATAGATGCAGCAAAGTACTGAGATCACCTGAAGTATTTTACTAATACATTATCTAAAGTACTTTAAAATGTCATTGTAGCTGTTTGTCAGAGTTTCTCTATCCATTCACAGAGGGAGACGGCAGCAGGTGGCATGATTCTGCAGTCACAGCTGCAGGTGTTTGGTAATCAGCAATCAGTAACTGCTGTGACACCAGAGCTTCGTGCCGCTATCTGTGCATGCTAACAACTTCTCCTGAGCTAAGGTGGAGAAAGAGGGCTTAAAACGATAAGTAGCAATCAATACCTTTGCAATCACAATTTGTTGCAGGTGTTTTGTGCATTGCAAGTATTTCTGAGTGTTAAGTATCACACTTTACACAAATCCTTTAAAACACTGCACATGTGAAAACTGGTTAGAACCATGATAGGATTATTGTGATAAGCTGGAACATTTGATTTTTGGTATCTTGGTTTATATATGCAAGGTACAATCTAAGGAACCAAAATTATTCTGCTCTGCTGTGCTGGAATGAGAGGTGAGAGGTGAACAGTTGTATCCTTTATTTATTATAACTTGTGATACTGTGTATCGTACACTTATTTTATCATACAGTCAAATGTGTTATTAATGTATAGACATCAAAGCCACCTCAGAAATGACAATGCTTGCATTTATTGACGCAGTGATGCTAAAAAGATTATCTATAAAAATCTTATGACATTGATTGAGAGAATAATAAAAGAGGAGTTTTTACAGTTATATTTCAGCAGCTGGTGTTTGGTTTTTTATTTTAAGCAAAAAAATAAATAGATGGAGTAAGATCCAAATGAAATACTGAAGCTGCATTTCACTATGTGGGTAAACCTCATTTTGAATTTTTTAAATATGGGATGAGGGACTTGTCTTCAATTCAATATACTCTGTGTCTCTTCACAAGTAGGAAAATGGTGAAAGGTACAGCTCAAGTTCAAGTAAAGTTTCACCAGAAGCGATAAACCAACAAACAAAAGGGAAACCAGCCTAAACTCCAATAGAAAATAAGTTAAACACAATTGTTTTCTTGCTGTCATCCATTTCACTGTGGACAGAGCCCCACAAGAGAATAACTCTTTTTAAATACGGACAAACACGTATGGCAGATAGTTTGCTACCTTTAAAGTTTGGTCTAATTCTGGCGTCGTATCCAGATGTCCTTCCCATCAGTTTATCCAGAAAATCAGAGGGCGACATGGGAACCTGCCGAGCCCTCGAAGCACCGTCCACCTCTTTACTCTGCACCACACTGTCAGAAAAACAAAACACAGATAACACAATCATCAGTGACATTTTCACAGTGGGGCGTTTGTTTTGTTACTCTCCTTGTCAACTGATGTAAAGCAGTATTATCAGGCAAGTTTTTGGCTACTTATGACAGCCCTGTCATGTAAATTACCTTGGATGAGTAAAATAAATAAACACAACATAAAAACAAACAATAAAGGGATAAATACACAATATTCAGAGTAAAGCATTTAAAACTACGAAAGCCTTGAGGTGTCATGCAAATTGTACATTTTATTTCCTTCATTTTCCCAAGATAACAAGTTAATTTACCCTCCGTTTTCCTGTGATAACGAGTTAATTTTCATTTATTTTCTCAAGATCTCGAGTTATATATGTCACCACCTCTAGATAGCAATTGTTGTTTTTTCCGAGATAACAAGACAACTTTTTGCCCTGAGACAATGAGAAAATTATATCATTATCTCGAGATAACAAGAGATATCTCCAGTTATTTATCTTGTTATCTTAGAAAAATTACATTTGTCCGGTGATAAAGACATCAAGAAAACAAGAAATAAAACATATGAGTGCATAAATTTCTATGACTTCCGTATAAAAGAGCAATATCTGACCATTTTTCTTATATATGAGTTTGAGGGAACATTTTAAATGCATCAGTATAGAACTGCCACCTTCTTTAAAATTAAAATTTGCACATGATGCATAAAATATGTGGATTATCCATTTATCTCAGAGTCTGAGATGATCTGATGTGAAGAGATGCCTTTGGTAATAGCTGGGATTTATTTCTGTAAGACGACTAAGGACTTCATAGCGATGGCTAGTCAGACAATTCCTCCAATGTTCCCTAATGTTACTTTAATTTTTTAGTTAATACTGTTTAAAATAAAAAGCTTTACACATGCACTGCAAAAGTCACCTGTGCCCTCCTCTGCTAGCAGCTTCTAAATGCTGAGATAAAGCTTGATGATCCTTAAAACTACACTTGTGTATGCGTTTATCAGCTGGGACAAGAAGGAACATTTTCAAAAATAGCTCTGCTTACTAAAAGGGTCACACTGCTAAAGACATGCAGACACACACACTCACACATGCACACACACCCAACTCAAAGCTGGTTTCAGGATCATCAACCTTTACTTTGACATTTGGAAGAAGCTACCATTTACCCCAGCAGGGAGCTGTATAAAATCATGAGAATATAAAAGGTTGTTTAGCATTAGTTTGATTACTCATTTAACCTCTTTTTAAAATTTTCTCACTGAGACATGACAGCAAGAGATAACAGAGAGAACAGTACTCATTCATTCGCAATGAGCTCTGGGAGTGAAGGCGCGACAGAGAGCAGCGCGACAGCTGGAGAAGGGATCTTAGCAACTTGCAGACAAGACAAAGTTTAGCTGAGTTCAGCTACAACAATACAAAATAATAGAGAGGAGATGGTCTATAAAATGTTCAGTGTGTTAATTTAAACTGATAATAAAGTTCTATTGACTTTAGTGACTATTAGTCATGTTCTTTCATTCAAAAAAGCAAAAGAGGAAAACTTTTGTGTTTGTAGCTCGTCATAATTTCAACTAGCCCATTGAAACAGCTTGAACGCATAAAATAAACATAAATGCCATTTTTCCAGCATGTTCTCCTCACAGACTCAACTATGTCCTCTTTTTATGCTTCCTTCTTTCTGTAGATGTTCAACAACACAGGTACAGAGATCTATAGCACCATATATACATATATAAGGTGAGTCCCTTCTTAATTCTCATTGTGATAGTATGTGAAATTGCAGGTCAATTCTTAATTTATTTTGACTAATTTTTGATAAATTAGCCTAAAATTTGCACTACATTTGGATGGAAAACTATCAAATGCTAAGAGAAGTAAAACAGCTGGGCTGTAGCAAATAAACCTCAGCACAAGGGCCCAAAGTAAGTAGAAGACATTGAAAATAAAGGGTTGAGTGTTTAGACAGTATGTTTACACCCAGGTATGTGCAATGCAATCAGACCAAACAGTTCATCTATTTTGTTATATTCATGGCATCATTATTAACAGGTATCTATCTACATTAAGGAACTGCCTTCAATGACTTTCATGTGTTTTATGAATGATACGGACTTAGAGGCTTCTTTTTTTGAATACCAAGCAATTGATTGACAGGTGGATGTAATGATACTATTGGTTGACATTGCTCTGGGCAAGATGACAACAGTCACGTGATTTCTTGTTTTTTTCTAGGAAGAAAAAAAAATTATAGAGGTGAAATAATTATTTTAAAAAATTTTGAGTGAGTTTACTGACAAGATCTTACATGGTCGAAGGATCTCTGAGCCAATAGCATAACTACATTTATGTCACGTGTCATCATCGACCTCTGAGGCTTAGGAGTTAGCGCCAGCGTTAGCACATAGGTTTCTTAGCTAACACGTCTGATCATAGAGTATAAAAGTATGATTCAGCAAATCTAAACCAACTACACAACAAGTAAGAGCAGTCAGAGTCTTTACAGTCTAATCTAAAGTTTTGTTACCAGTAGATTGTCAAAATTAGAGAAATCTCAGGTTCAATCCCTGAATAGCTACGTTAGCATTAGTGACAGGTATGAATGTTGTCCATATCACCTCTAAGAAATGAACCTGTTGACCATTGAATCAAGAAAAAGAAAACACTAGCTACCTTGTAAAACCTATCATCTCTTGAATCAGATCCCTGCTGTGATTTGGGGAGGTAAATATTTCAAATATAAAATATTCTCTAGTGCCGTGACTGACTTCAGCAGCATATAGCTTGGCAATGATACTCGTGTCCTGCCTGCGGCCAAAGAGCACTGACATAGAAACACCCTGCTGGAAGCCAAGTGTAGAGCTGCTTCCTGGTGCTTTACCACACACAGTTTCTGTCTGCTGTCTGCGAGCCCATGGATATGGATGTGTCTGCTACAAGTGTGTGAGTCACGCTAGACAACATGCATGTGTGTGTGTGTGTGTGTGTGTGTGTGTGTGTGTGTTTCTCGCTCTGAGACAGAAGCCCCACTGTGATTTGACCTGGCAGTGGATGCAGGTGCTGCTGAGGCCTCTGTAGATTTTTGATGATGGTTTAAACCCATTGTGATGATGTGATAATCTTATAGCACCATGAGTATTTACGAGATAAAATATTCATAGTGATATATGGTTAAAAATCAGATTTATCAGTTTTTGGTTATGTATCTCACAGCTTCTTTACTGTTTCCATCATTTGCTTTCTTTTTCATTAAAATTTATATCCAGAATTTAACAAAATTTTAAAACTTTAAGTCCTTTTTTTATATTCCTGGAGGAATGTGTAGATTAGGACAGGAAGTCTGGTAGTTTAAGACCAAATTTTAACACAGTAACAGTGTGTCGTGTTGTTTACTGTGTTGTTCTTCTCACAAACTTGACAGACTAGTCTAAAAATCAAAAGTGATAAAAGCCTGTAGCTCCTGGGTATCATGGAAAATGAAACATCTGCCTTCCGGCTCTCACAAGTGAAGTGAAATACAGTGGCCACATTACAGCTTATGCCAGACAAGTCTGCCTGTCAAACTCACAATCCACTCAAATCTCACTGAACAACACCCCGAGATACTTAAACTCAGTCACTTGAGGTAGAAACTTGCAATCAATTCAGGGGGAGTAATCCAACGTTTTCTCATTTTAAGTCATGGAGAACTGTACCTACTTGTAATGCCCAGTCTAGGGGGACTGAGTCACAACCCAAAGAGGACCCATCATCCCCAAGTCCCAAGAAGCCATGAATGCAAATAGAGCTCAACATAAAAGAGAATGTTTAATTACAATTATAGAAAAACTAAGATAATCAAAGTAAGTGCTTTGGGTTGGACCATAACAATGAACAAAAATCAGCCAAATTAAACTAAGTTAAACAAATTAAAAGACTGAGATTTACCCTCCTCATTAACATAAAAAGGAAAAATCATGGTTAATAAAATCAGCCGTCCACCCATACTACCTTAACAGAAACATAAACTGAAATCCAAAAGCCATGGTTGGAGGTGCGGGCAGGGATAACTGAACCAACTGGACAGCCAGTCACCGTCCAATCACAGGTCAGAGCTGGAGAACAATCCACCAATCATCAATCGGTCAGTGCACACACACATTTACATATGAAAGTAAGTTGACCAGCAACAAATGAAAAAGGTTTACAATTCAAACCCCCAGTCCTAACACTTAACTTAGATTTGATTGATTGATTGATTGATTTATTGGGAATATTTTTGATAAAGAATCTGAAGTATCCAGATTTTTTTAAAGTAAGAAAACCTAATTCAAAATCCCGTAGACATTTGCAACACTGGTACTTACATAAAATCCAGACGTAACAGAGATTTTCCGAACAGTGTGTCATCTGACTTGCTTCTTTAGCAAAGGATGGTAGCGATATGATTGTAAAAATTATTATATCATGGTTATCTAATATTTTTGCCTTTCAGCTGCCTTTGGAAAAATTCACATCATGGTTATATAGATGAGTCAAATCCATGACTGAGTCTGTTATTATAGAAGGACACAGAGGAGCAAAGGGTTTACCATTGTCTTGGTCAACAGACATCATATCTTCAAAAACACAAAAACTGACTTTAAAACATACTCTGCTGGACTTTAAAAACAAAATAAGCAAGAAGACAGAAGTTTCTGTGCTGCTACTCTTCTTGGGAACTGTAGTTTTTGTACTTACAAAATTATTGTTTGATTTAGTTCAAATCCAGAGGGTTTCAATTTTTAATAGTGAGTGCCGTCGTGGATTCATCAATTTTTAACAGCGGTTGCTGTCGCGGATTCGATTTGTCTCAAATATGGAGAGGGAACCCCCAAGAAAATGCTTTTTTTTGTTTTTTAAAAAGGAATTCTGATTGTAACATTCATTGAATTACAAAAGCTGGTTGTCTTTGTTACTTCAGCTCTCTGAAACAAACAGTTAAGTTTGCAAAGCAACTGAAATCAAGTGTATAACATCAGCTTATGTAAGCAATATATGGACAGCTGCTTATTACAACATATTACAAGTAATTAGCCTATTACTTGCCCTGGCTTTGCCCCTAACAGTGCTGTGTTTGTGCCCACAGATATCTTTCAGAATAAAATATGCTAGTCATACCATGCTAACCATGTGACTCCACCTCTCCCTGATACAGTTTTTCCTTTGGACGGTACAGTTAACACAAGCAGACTTGTCAGCTCAGAGCATCTTAAATCAGCTGCTAAGCTGCTTTGGTCGCTGTAGCGTCCATCTCCCCAACTTTCGCTCTCCTCTTTTCCCCTCTCCTGCTGTTTTTTCACCGCCTCTCTCTTCTATACTTCCTTTCTTTAAAACATGAGAGAACAATAGGAGGAAATGCGTGAGTAACAGTATAACATCCGATCCTTATTAATAATGGATGAGATTTTAATCTAGAAACGTCACTCTGAAACACAAAGGCCATTTGGAGGGGAGGGGTTGAATATACTTAATGTATTTTTTTCTCTGTTTTAATCCCTTGCCAGTACTGTAGTTACTAGAAGCAGCAGTACAATTAACATCAATAATCATAATTTCACAGGCTGAGAGGTGATAAGTGAACACAGTTTCTTAATAATGCTAATAAGACCTTATCTGTTTACACTGAGTAAGCCTCCAGACTAATAATTTGTGAAGCACACAAGTCAACCACTTTGTTGATGCATAAATTTCTAAACAAGATTCACAATTTAAGAGGCTCTTACATAGAGGTTGTAATAACATCATTTAAAGAAATATAACTGAAGGCAAATTGCATCTCTTGAGTGCAAGAGGGAAAAATTTCCAAGAAACAAAATACCAATCGGTGTCAAAAATGAGACAGACTTGTTGTGTTCATTAATAAAATTAACTCAGTTTCCTTCTTGTCACAGCTTAGGTAGGAAGCCAGTGAGTGCAGTTTAGCTTTTGGGTCCGTCTTAATCGGTAAAAAAGGGATTCTTACAGCCTATTATATTTTTTAATCTTCTCCTGAATGATAGTGGGATGTGCTGGCACATTACAAATGTGTGGATTAGGCTGCAGCCAAATGTGTGTCAAGCCTACATTTGCCTTCTATGTGTGTTTTTTTTGTGTGTACTGTTGGTAACTGAGCAGTATTTTACATACAGTTTAGAGATAATTAGACTAAAAAACAAAAAAGCAAGAATTGACAACTACAAAAGGACATCATAACATACTTGGCTTCTGCATTAAAGTCACTGGAAGTTACAGAATGACTGAGACGTACATGAGCTGTATAGTAATGTTAATGCTAATCACACCTGCAGCCACAGTGAAGCTTCAGAGACGGAGCATGCCATCCACTGATGTTAGTGAGGGTTTGATCCCCAGCTTCTCCTGTCCACATGTCAGAGTCGCCTTGGGCAAGACACTAAAACAAATTGCTTCCAAAGGAAAAGCCAGCACCTTGCATGATAGCTTGCTGCAAATAGTGTGTGTATGTGTGTGAGAGACTGGCTGAATGGGAAACAAATTAGATAAAAGTGCTATAAAAATGCAGCCATGTCCAAGCCCTGCAACAAACAGCATCCAACAGCATACTAATGATTTAAAAACATATTCATGCCGCACATCAATTCAAACAGGACAAACTCGGCTACAAGCCCATAAAAAACATTTTTACCTGCACCAAACACAACTCCAACATCAAGAAAATTAATGTTTATAAGCCCTAAACTTCTGTCACAGCATGAGAACTATGAATAGAGGTGTGAAGCCACTTAATGTAATGACTGATCAAGAAAACTGCAAGGTAGGTCATAAACACAGTCACTGTTTCTTAGGGATAGGAATCTTTTGGTTACTTGGGATTTGATTCAAATCCGACTCAATGTGATGATACAAACAGTTATAGTTACATCTTATATGTCTTGACTTCTACATATGATTTAGAATAATGCAAAGTAAATGTTTAAAAATTAACTGTATTAACTCATTAATCAGTTCATTTGAAAGCATCTAGGTCTTGAACTCCAAGTGAGCTCAATGGGTTTTAAGGTTAGATACTGAAGAGATACCGCTTGCCCTGCAGCTCATAGTGCCAGAACTGAGCCAGAACCTGTGAATGATCCCTTTGAAAAGAGTGCAACCAAATAAAAGTGCACAGGCAAGACCAAGACAGTGCCAGTTAGCTTACTGCACTAATGATCGAAAGACACAAATCTACAAAGGTATGAGGAATTACCTTTCAAGCTTCACTGGCTTAATATCTTAAAATTTTTAACATCTAACTACTTTGCTGAGGTTTCTTTCTAGGAAACAGCAAAAAAAATCTCCAAACTTCATTGTGATAATGCAATACAGTAATCTGAAACTCAGACTCACACCTCCTGGAGGATTTAGCATCAGCATTCATCTAAACATATACACCACATATCACCTTCTCTCTGCAACTAAGATGCTAAAAAGCCCAGGCCCTGTCTGGAAGAGGTTTGGTTTGAAGTGCTGACAGAATTATTTATAACTAGCTCTCTGATTATGCAATAAAACATCCCCATGAAGCCAACAAGAAGAGACAGAGAGAAGAGGCCTTTTTCATCTGGCCATACCGAGTGTGCCTGGAAGACCTTGGTTTATCCCCACCATTATGTAACACACTATCTCTATCAGTATGACAACAAGCATGCAGGAGAGGGAATCACGTTCAAGAATGCATTATTCTAGTGTATTATCTGTGAATGTGGATGAGTGTGAGCTGAAAGTATTACTGAACTGTTCAGACACCGAGCAGTCATTAGAGGGATAAAAAACAATCCTGGTTTATCACCACTGGACGTCCCTGACATCCTCTTATCCTCTTTTTAGACTGAACTTCAGTTTATGACGCATTATTTGTTTGATTAGAGATCAATGTGCTTGTTACTAACTTTATTCATTGCTAAAATTGTGTAAAAATATGGTTAATGTTTTAATTAGCAACTGGGCAGACCCCAGGGATCTGTAATAGGACCATTCCTCTTTACTTTTTAACCCTACACAATCTGAACTCTGGCTCATGTTCCCTTCACATTTTTTTGTTGATTCCACCATTGCTGAATACAGAAGTTTTTCAATTACAATCAACTGAAGCTCAGCATCAACAAGACCAAAGAGCTGCTGGTACACTTTTGATAAAAGGAGGCCTCCTGTACTGGTGGAGTAAGTTGACATGGTGGCCTCCTTTTTTTTCACCACATCAGCAAAACACTGGACCCTCTCTAGGACAAGATGGAGCAGACTGCTTTTTTTCTGAGACCTTCAGTGTATGAAGATTATTCAACTCAGATTACATGTGCATACATTCTGTCGTTAACAAATAAATAATTTAAATCAAGCACTTAGATTGGTTTTAGCCTTGTAAGTAACAATCTGCAACGGTGATACAGTCTAATATCTTTGCATAATTATGTATCAGCCCTAGCTTACTTCTCTAATATCTATGCAACACAGTAAGATATTAAATGTTCGGTATTAACCTGCTTCTTGAAGGTTAAGCTTTCAGATTTCCTCTCATTCAGCAGCATGAACAGCACTGAACCACAGAAACACTCGACCGACTGATAGATAATAGGCAATGAGGTTGGAGGACTGGACTTGGCAAAAGATAAAGAAAGAATTCTTTGTAAGAACAGTTATTATAAATGCTTTATGAACATGTTAATAAAACAGTTTGAGTCTATAATTTACATAATATCATACTTGGTAATGGTTTCAGAAATGCAAAAGCTCACTCCCGAAGGTAAAACAGTGTGATCATATCACTGACTGCTTAAACATATATAACATTACACTTCTCATCTGTTATGTTTTATAACACACTTAAATTAATGAATTACACTTTGCTCTCATGATACCATTCTGTATTATATTTAATTTCCAATTCTATTCCAGTCTAGCTTGTATTAATGTTTATAATATGTTTAGGGATATACATCAATAGATAATATCACTACAATACATCTTATACCCATGTATATTTTAAGTTTCTGTAATTTAATATATTATTCAATAATGGTTTTTGCATTATATTTTTTAATTATTTTAAGTTGAATAATTTATTCTTTTTCTATCTTTATATTAAATTTACACATGTACCGATTATTAGCTTATTTCCTTCACTTTCTTTATGTATCTGTACTTAGTGCCCGTGCAACAACCAGATTCCCCACTTGGGATGAGTAAAATTATTTGATCTTATCTTAAACTGTCAGAATATATTAAAAGAATAATTAATTCAGCTAGAGCTATGAAACATTTATTTATAGCTTTATTAATAGATGGACGGTATAAAGCAATTTATAATTACAAGAAAAAAAAGAAAGTACTGAAGAATAACTTTACAGATGAAGTAAATGAAAAACTTATCTAATTACACATTGCAGAATTCATTGATCAGTTGACTAACTAATAACATGTTTAATCTCCAACTCCTTTATTGTCATACAGGTAGAAATTGTTGGACACATCACTGTGCAACTGTTGCACTGCGTGAGTAGGAAAAGTATTGCTTATGTAAGAAGTTGTAGACAACGACTGTGGAGAGAAAACCCTGAAGTTCTTTTTCTTTTTCATCGCTACTGAAAACTTTGGAGAGTGAACTAGTTGGGGGGGAAAGTAAACAGATTGACTGGAGGCCTGAGCAGTGGCATTTCAAAGAAAAAGAAAAAGAAGAATTGCAAAGGGACACTGATGTGGCTAGTCATGAAAGTCCTAAGCACCAAAAGCTTGAAGAAATACAGAAAAAGTTCTATGATTTCAGAAAGAAGGAAAAAAAAGTGCATTAGCACATGAAAAGCAGGGCCACTGCTGCTGCCGGCTCAACTGTCACCACTGCACTGAAGGAAACACATCCAGATGTGGAATCTCGACACAAAAGGCAGAATCTGCTCCAACCAAACCATCTCAGTATATGAATGAGAGGTCACACCAAGGCTGATTTGAAGAGGAAGTTCCCCAAATAAGTGCACAATGGTTTTCATCCCCCTTCCCCCTGGAGTCTACATAGTAGTGTGCATGTTGTAGATACATGCAATAAAGTTTGTGGTGGGTCCTTCAAGTCTTTCTTGATCATTAAAAACTGAGTTCCACCAGCACTGCATGTATATTTATGATTTCCTGAGCAGAAGCGGTGTCCGAGACTGTAAGGATCTCTAGAATATCAACACCCAAAATTATTTGCTTGCAACTGCTGAAACAGACTCTATATATGTCTAAAACTTATGCCCCACCAGAAATGTTAGATAGAGATGTACGATACCACTTTTCTTCTTTACGATCCAATACCAAGTAATACCTCAGCTGGTGTTGCAGATACCGATACTTATGTATATTTTGCAAAGCAATTTCTCAATTAGGATTAATAAGGGTTTTTAGAGCAGGAAACATTGGAATCATAATATTGATACTTAGGGATCGATCCACACATGACTAATGTTAAGAGTCTTTTAAGGTGGATCTCAGTGCAAAAATTGAGTTGAGTTGTTTTCAAGTGCATGCTAAAAACACACACAATCCCAACTTCTAATTCCTTAGGATTCCTAGGGTAAAATTTAAATCATTAGCTATTTTTAAAAAACAATATCATTTTGCCAAGCTATTACGCAGCTTTTGCCAATTTAGGTATTGATCATAGGTAGCCGCCAGGAGGAGATCTGTATATTAACATCTAATTGATTTAAAGTTTGTGCAGATTTACCATTCAGCAGCCTGAAAGTTATTAAAGAAATAATCCAAGTTTTCTTACTTTGAATTTTATGATTAAAGAAAATATGAAAAATGCAATTAATCAATAATCTTCATAATCTATATAGTAGCCTATTGTTTATAAATGCAAAATGTGTGTACTAAAATACTAATAAACTATTCAAAACACAAGCACTTTGCCCTGCTCATGATATTTTAAAGGCTGTAACTCTCCTCTCCGAACTAACTGTGTCCGTCTCTCTGTTAGCTTGTTGTTGCTGCTGAATTCAATTGAAGCTTTACAAATTATTTAGCGATGCGTAGCTGCTTTTGTGTCAGACAGACTCTCCAAACACCAAAACTCAATTTCAAGCCTGCTGGAGATGAAAGGGTTCCTCTGTACTGTTGAGGAAACATGGTGGAAGACCTACCGGAACAACAGCCATTCTGCATGGATGTTGTCATTTAAATAAAGTGAAACTAATCTCTGGCATAAAAAAAAAATTTTAAAAATAAAAAACACAACCACCAATCTGATCTTTTTCCTGATGTTCAGCTATAAATAGATGTCAGTGCTTTGCTTTACCAAAACATTATTAGGGTATTTGCCAGCCACTCTGTTTGAGCGCTTCTGTGTCAACAACAATGCAGAGCTCAGTGAGAAAACCGTCATCAGCTGGTGCACTGACATAACCACGTTTTCAACCACCGCTCTCCAGATTTGGAATATGTGATCATCCGCTGCAGGCCGTTCCACTGTTACCTCAGACACGGGCCATTCTGCCTGGCCAGATTTAAAACTGCATAATGAACCGCAGTTGTACGATATTTCTCACAGGGGGTTTCAACCATGCAAACAGAGAGACTTGCCTTCCCAAACAGCTGTTCAGCTTTTAAGTGAAGGTAAAGTGACCAGGAGCAATGTAAGTTAGGAGCGTGATGAGCTGCCTCCCAAAGAACAGAGTTATCGATTTCAGTAATCCTCCTATCACCCCATGTTACCTGACTGTAGAAGAAGAGCTCACCTTGACATTACTCATTTTTAACTCTCACTTAAACACACAGTATATAATATGTAAAACGCCACTATTGCAGATGAAAATCAAAATTTTGGGTGAAATAATGGTAATCTTTTTTCATTAATCTAGGCTCAGCACAAACACAGGTCTAATCTGTGTGCTGGAAGTGCATGTAGGTGTAGCTAACTAACTGAGATAATGGCTAAAGATGGACCGGACTGGCTAAGCAGCTAAACTTTCCGCAGGAGAAAACTGACATACTTGTTTTGCTCATAATCACTGAATTTATCATTCCAAAAGTAGGTCTCTACAGGCTGAAGACATTTAATTAACTTAAGACGAGGTAACTAATATTTCAAATTCCTCTTTCCCTGGTGCTAGGACAACTTCTGGCCAATGATATAAGATGAAGAGCCAAACAGAAAAATTGGAAATTGGATAATTAAACTAAAAAATTAACTTAATTATTACCATTTTTTAATTGTGAACTAAATGGTGTAACCTTGGGTAAGTAAATGGTGTCTCAGTCCCGCTACATGGCCTTGCACAGCTGGGTAAATTACTAAACTAGATGAGAAGGAGAAAAGTTTTTCTAAATTGTGACCCATTTATGTGTGATTCAACTGCAGTTTGTTTTCATCTGCTCCTTTATTACGATTCGTGCCAACCGCCTAACTCACATCCAATTCAACAGACAAGAGTTAGCTTAATTTTTTAAATATTTAATCTAATCAGAAGGTTGCATTAAAAAAAAATTCAATTATTTATGTAAGTGGGATTAAAAAAAGACATAAAGCACCGTAAGACATCCACCAAACTCTTCTGTGGGATTTTGGATAGGTGTGTTCATGTGCACTCTTGCAAACTAAAGCCATGAAAAAAGTCCGCTGTCTTTTGATTGAACTGGTGGAAACACACCTGTGATTTACTATTTATTTGGTCTGTTATTAATCTTTAATCCCAGTGAAACAACTTCTCTCTCAGTTTGAATAGAAAACAGTCCTTGCCGTCTCTCCCCTGTTCTTTATTTTTTGCCTTGCGTTAATGCGTTGCATTTCTTGTCTATTTGCAGCTGCAGTACTTGTTCTGACTAATTAGCTGCTGGATTAACGCATACATCACAACACTACATTTCCCAGCAACCCCTGGGGTATTTTTGGCATTACAGACTCGGACAGCCTTAGTGCAGTGACAGGGACGGGGTCGACTACTGCCTTCAGCCAAATGTTCACTTAGTGTGGAGACTTCACCCCCCCCTTCATCACCATCGTCATCATCGTCATCACATACACACAGCCAGGCAGAGCTTAACTGTGCTTTTCAGCCACATGTTTCCTTCAGCGGTAACAAGTGTTCTTTTGGTCATATTTGTCATGGACTGTCACAACGGAGACAATGACAGACACAGACACACACACACACACACACACACACACCACTACTGTTTAGATCTGTTCCTTTTATCGTCAAACTAGCATTGATTTTTTTGAGAAAATTCATTCAGATTGTGAGGATGAAATATTTTGAACATATGGTCAGCTATAATAGGAGATGTTTACGAGTGCTATAGGAGTCACAGGTTATAGGTTGGAGATGTTTAGGAGTGATAGGAGAGTCACCTGTTAAAGGTCCTGGCAAGGTGCCAGTAAGTCTGCTATCTATATCCTTGCTATTCAAAAAGTCGTTTATCGTCAACAATTTATTTATGTCAAGGGGTTCCATATGTACCGGCCTACATATACTGCATGTGCACAGAGCTCATTGTTCTCTTCTCTCTGACTTATACTGCATGTGTGGAGGGTGGGGCCCCAGGCCTGTAATAAACACTGTTACGGTAAATCCAGTGTCATCTCTTCTTATAGATAGAAACCACAATCTTCATCCTATCACAGATTAAAAAGTGTGATAGATTCCTGATCAACTAGTTACGTGTTCTGTAGCTCTAATGTTAACAATTAAGCTTTCTAATACGTCGAGCAACTGTGATGCTCCATTCAGTTTTAAAACTCTTCTTAATAAAATGGCCTCTGTGTTAAACATGATTGTTATTCTCGTGCATTCATTTGAAAGTAGCTGGAGTTGTTAATTTAATAGAATTTTAATCGTTGGGTTGGTTGAGTCAGGTGGATGTATTTACTGTATAACAATGCAACATGCTGTTTTTTCTCATATTATTGGCTGCAGATATCTTAAAGTGCTTTTTGGTTTGATTTCTTTTTTCCTTAAATTCCCACAAGATTCCATATTTTTCCGTTGTCCTCAACAGCAAAACAAGTACGAGACTGTAGTCTCTGATTTCTGTTTGTCTTATGCATGTATAGCTTCAGGTGCCAGTCTGCAACAGAATAGTGGTCAACGAGTACACTCTGTACTGTATTAAGATGAAATATAAAAGGCTAGACAAGAAATATATCAATAAATTTAAAAAAACAACTGATTTATAAGAACGATTGCAAAACTTTTAGAAAGGGACATTTTTTTTATATTGCTATTGTTCATATGCGTTCCTAAACGTTTACACGCAATTACATTTTAATATACGACTAAATCTTAGTTATATAAGTGCTGCATCACTTAGAGCAGAGGTATGTATAAAAGTGCACTAAAGGGTTAACGGGATAAACTTGCATGCAAGCATAAAAGCGTACTGCTTTCATTTAAACCTCTGCAACGCGATCTGCAGGAAGCGCTTTCTGCCATTTGCAGCTAAAATCCTTTACAATATATGAACTTCATAGAGATTAGAACAGCTAACATCTTATATCTGCTGGTTGAATATGTTTGTTTTTGATGCTATGGTGTATCTAGACCCACATTATCTCATTTTGTATTTGTTTATACTTCTCATCATTTTAACTGGATTGTGGAATTACTACGGGCCAACTGTTATGAAATAGTAGATAAATAGCGAATGCATGAACTAACAGATTAGAGCACAGCGACGCAGGCCTCCGGCTGAAATGTTTATACTGCTTTAATTCCCCCTGTGCTAACAAATAAGCTAAAAGAATTCGTAGCCTCTGGATCTCTTTTTTGAGTGTGGAATATCTTTTCTACTTTTTGTGACATCCTCCTTAGGCTGACATAAACCTTTGTGACACGTTACAGTATTTACACTCAGATACACTGAGTTTAAACCACTGCAAGTAGAAAAGCCTTTAAAAGGAAAGAGGCTTAATGGGAAAAAAGCAGAACTCATTTAAATTAACATATTGTTGTGAACCTGAAGTCATTTTACAGGTGGGTGAGAGCAAGAAACATTAACACTAATTAAGAGGCTCATTTTTCACCGATTCAATTCAAGAGTAGATATATATTTTCTTTATATTAACTTTTTCAAACTGTATAATTTATTTTTGTGCTTAAGGCATAATTATGATCCCTTTTTCAGCCTTGAATATTCTCAGGTAATCTGTCTGACTGTCTTTATCAATAGACTGACGTTATTTTGTTCAATCTAACATTTTTTTTGTTTTGTTTTGTTTTTTTGTCCATTGAAACAGTATTTTACACATCATAACGCACAGACTTAACAACAAAATACAGAGGTCAGAAGCTAAGAGTGACTTGCAAATGAGGAGAGAAACAGAGGAAAAGCACTAAAACATTTAAGAAAGCCAGGTGTTATTATGTGCATGCACACACTGCACAGTGGAATAAACTTATGCGAGTTAAAAAAATTATATTAGTTCTCTAAAACAGGACTTTTGAATTGGTGTTAGGCTTTATAATCATATTAATAATCAATTGTATGTTTTTGTGGCTGGTGGACCTTCATGATAAGAGATTATAGCTAAAATCAAGGAAGATTAATTGAGATACATGAATGTTTAGGTAAATTTTGTTGTAAACTAGATTTGCAATCATTACTGTCATTCACCTGAACAATCATTTAAAATATTTTTAATGTAATTTTAACTTTTTAACCTCAATATAAGGTTGATCAGGGTTAGGGTTAGGGTCAAATTTTTCCTAAAGTGGAACAATATCCATCTCTAAATATTTCTAAAGCTTCATTCAGATTGACACCAAACAAGTGATGCCTTTTATTGCAGAGCTTTGCAGAGGACGGCGAAATTTTATTCACATTTGCATTCTAGGAAAAAAAACCAGTAATACTACATGGTTACAGTGGTTATATAAATAGCTCTCTTCTTTCATATCACATTCAACACATATACATGCAGCTGCAGGATGCATATGCCTGCTCAAAGTAATAAACGGCTGCGTCGCCACCGTTGTAGTATGCTATGACGATATGACCAGTGACCATGGATAATGCCCCCTGCATGCAGACAAAGAAACAATAGGAAGAAAAAATACACCAGAAGGGGAAAAAGAGGGAGAAACAAAGACTTGAGTATTATACAGGAGTGACAAGTTGGAGGCAGATCCAGTCCAGTTCCCATTGAATGACAGACTATAAGCCTGTTAAATTTTGTCTTTGAATCCATCCATGACCCTCTAAGAAGATTTACTACGGCTTTGATCTTTTCAGCTGCTTTTTTTATGCTAAAGCTTGCTCAAAGTTCAGATAAAGTGTTTTTGTGTGGTTTACTTTCGGAAAAAACCCGAACTTTAAATACTAAAGTATGTCAAACTTAGATGCGATAAAAATTCTGAGCGGAGTGAGAGAAGAGGAACAGAACAATAAATCATGCTAATGTCAGAAGGGATTGTCCGGATTTTGGGGGATTTTGAACTATTGAGGGTGTCAAAGAAAAAAGATTAAATGATGTTCACGATACAGCTTGTTAGAGATTCGCCGTACGAGTTATGTACATAATAGCAGAAAGAGTTGATTAAAATTGTAAATTTGCTAGGACACAAGACTGGATACTTCAAGAAAGTGAATATTGCATACATTAAGAGGAATTAATGCTTCTCATGTGGTTGTTTTCGCTGGAAACTTAAAGAAAAAATGCACAATGAAGGGGAATCAAGGAATTCATTTAAAAAATCTGCAAAACTGCCCGACAAGACAAAAGATTCAACTCTGCTGGACTTACTAAGGTTTTTATTACAGACATGATGTGCAGTCAAGTACTGTTAAAGCCCACGGATCATTGAGAGCAACAGGTTACGGGCATTATCAGGTTTCAGATGGATCGTTGAATAGTGTTAGCACTGGAGGGAAGGTGACTTTCTAACAATCTTCACACAGTGATTGGCCAGGTGTGATGGGAAAGTAAGCAGGATAAGATCTTTAATTATTCTAATTACTATTTCTTTTACATTTCATAGAAGCAATCACAAAACCATGAATGCACTTATGCCTTTCGTGCTCGTCTTTTGATTGTGAACTTTTGGAGCATCTATCAACACTTTCGTGTTAATGACACATGTGGTCAGATGAAAGGTCAAACAGTTCACTTTAAGCAAACACTGGCCTTATAACCACACAAACAGAGAAATGATCAGACAAAGATCACAACAAGCAACTTATGTGTTTGAAAAAGGTTGAATGTCAGTGGGGTTTAAACTGCATTTGATACAGTTACTGAATTTTTAAGATTTGAAGCAGTTTTAGACTTTCAAACACTATAAATTGGCTAATACTTATTTTTTTAAACAAACATAACACAAGTGAATGTGTGCGTCTGGAATATCTACAGAGTTATGACAAAGGTGTTTTACACTGACAGGGAGACAATTCAACAAGAAAATCACATATAAATATCAGTTCAATAATAAAAAAATCAAATATATAAACAACTACATGAAACATATATAATTAAATATCAAATAGTCTAACTGAATTGAAAGGGTATTTTACTAGTAATTTATTACTGATAAATACATTTATTGTAAAAACACAAAGAGCAGCTATTTAAAATAAATGTAAACTAATCAGATTTGATGCTGTAATCCACAAACGTTCATGCTAAAACTGATATATGTGCACAAGCAAATCTGGGGAGATAACATTAATATCTTAGTCATGATCAGGTGATTGTCATTAAAAAATGTTATCAAGCATCAATGTCACCAATTGCCAACCTGAAAGCAGTTAACAACTCAAAGGTCTGAGGAGAGTCTTTGAGTCTGTGTTTCTCGTCATGAGCGGACTGTCAAAACAGCAACTTTTAATCAAATGCTCATCTGTCTGTCTGTCTGTCTGTCTGTCTGCCTGCCTGTCTGTCTGTCTGGTTAACAGACAGGTCAGGTGTAAGTTACATCAGCTCGGGTCTTACCTCAGTAACAGCATGCTCACTACTAGTTTCCAGGCGAGTAAAACACCCGCCACAGAGAGCTTCTTCCTCCTCATCTCTCCCCAGAGGCTCGGAAACCTCCTCCTCTCCTCCACCTCTCCTCCTCCTCCTCTCCTCCTCCTCCTCTGGAAGCTTTCAGCACCGCGAACAGCGCTCGCGCTCCAGCTGTGGTCAGACAACACGCGGAGGGCAACTCGCGACCATACTGTTGCAACAGGAACTCCAAAAAACTCGGAGCGCGCGCTTAATTCTCGTTACTTAGGCGAAAAAACAACACGGAAGCGAAACATCTCAGAGAATAAATCTGTAAAACTGGAAAAAGAAATCACGCGCGAGCGGACGAAGCGGACGCCAGCTGTTCAGACTCCGCTTTGAGCTCGGTCTGTGCCCTCGTGAGGTATGGGGGCAAAGGGATCCGCCCTCCGCTCCGGATTGGCATAACTGGCAGGCGGCTCAGCCAATCGTCTGCAGTTTTGTTAGTTTTTTTTTTTTCAGCTGCATCGTATCTGAAATTAGAAGTCCAGCGAGCTGGATGAAATTTAACATCCATCCATGCATTATTATCCTCTTCTCTCTCTCTTTCTGTTTATGTCCCTATGTGGGTCTCCATCCTCACTTTCTTTTTCCATCTTTTTCTCTTTCTCCCTGTTTCTTTCTCCATCTGTCTCGTGCTCTCTCTGTCATTCTGCTCTGTTGGGCAGGATCGCATAGGGTCGCATGTGGTAATGATTCCCGGCTGTAAAGTAGCCAATGTTGATCACAGCTCACCATATGTGGCCAAAGTAGACGTGGGTATAGAGCTGCTCACAGTTACATGGAGAGCTCCCTGAGGCGAGTGAAGGCAGCACAGTGGGGTCACCACCTTGGTGAGCGATGCGTCGTGGCTGTGGCTGCACTTTAGCCCACAGTGGATTCCGCTCTGTCAGCCTGTGAAATACAAAGTCTCTTACATTTCAAATTCCATCCTTTGACTATAAGGATACATTGGCAACTTTCAACTGTGAGAGTGTTTCAATTCAGATTGGATGAACATCAATGTGAGATACATTGTAACCGTTTGGAGATTAAAAAAATAGTTACAGTTATACACAATGTATCAAATATTGATGCAGCGTCCAAAGCTGAGAGAAAGCTCTTTAACCTTGTAACATTGCAGACATTGCATTAACATTGCACTAAAATACAAAACTAACTCAGTACTTACAGAGTTTTCTACTTGCAGGTTAATTTTTTGGGGTCGCATCCCATCCTTACTGAGTAAATTCAAATTTTAGACAATTCTTATTTGTGATTTATGTATAACTATTTATTCTATACAAACTGAAATATTGCACAACTTGAGCCAGCTGCACACATGTTTTTTTTAACTACAAGTACATGTTACATTTTACTCATGTCTTTAAAATTGTATTTTTATTGGGGGTTTTTTAACTGCTTTTAACCCCTCTGTCATTATATATCACTGACAAAGGAGAGTTGGACTTTGAGTTTGGTTATACTGTATTGTACAATTACACAATTGCAATAAAAGAATTCAATTCAATTCATTTAATTCAATGTTTAACACATTTAGCAGTGTATAAAGAGCACTCCATAGACCATAGGTGCCTAAATCAATAGTGGTGACACACATCCCAAGTCTAAGCTCCAATGTGCAATTCAAGTCACAAAGAAAAAAAGAGTGTGAATGTTTTTTTTTTAAAAAAAAAAAAAAGTGTGTATAGATTTTGTCAGAATTTCATGAAAATCATCATAAGCAAATGAGAATGAATATTTGTCTCCACCCCCTACTGTTTTGCGATTAATAGTGTTTCATTTAAATAAACAGTAGGTGGTGCCAATTTTCTGGTTGGGTTCAGATGTTTATTTACACAACCAAAAGACCTTTTAAAGACTGCCTGTCAAAATGGTAAAAAAAAAAAAACAATACAAAACTCTTTTTGAGTGCATAGTGTTTCTGTTTGTTTAATCTACTATTTTTGACAAACATGACTTTAGTCTATTTTAGCCTCAAAGTACCTTTAGTTACCTTTTACTTTTACACGTAAAAATTTTTTCTGGTATTTAGATTTTTTTTAATTGACGGCGTTTCCTCACAGATGCAGTTTATCATTTGTATTACACAGGCAAAATGTTATTCGTTGTATCACCAAACAAAGATGTAGGTTTGGTAACATAAAGAGAGCCACACAGAGCAAGATGGACAAGAGGACTGTGATGGTGCGGGTGTCGGAATGACGCTCAAACAAGGAAAGCAACAAGGAAAACCGGAGATGGCTGCACTCTGCACCGCCGTCATTCATGCTTTCATCCTTCATCGTCCTCTCACTAATGTGAAAGACATGAATTAGACATCAGGTTCTGGATATTACAGTGCAGCACTGTAAAACTTTTAACACAGCCTTTCACTCTTGCTTTTACTATCCTGCTTTGACTTACATACCTAAATATTGCACATTCATACTTTTAAGTATGTTACCAAAGTTCTTTAGTCCATACAAACGTATTTGTATTTGTAAGGCTTTAATGTGTTGAATATTAACATTTGCAACCATCATCTTTCTTTTATTATTTGTATGCATGAACAAAAAGAGACATTTGAAAGATGCATATTTGATTATTTGAATTCTCTCCTTTTGGTATTATATATTTTTTTGTTAAATTATTTCCTTATCCATCAGAAACTTTGCTATACTTTAGTACTATAAGAATTTTAAAAAACATTCAAATTGACAGAACTTTATTGTAAATGTAAATACAGCAGTCCTGTCTTATTGTACTTGCATGATTTCATTCTGCCTTAAGTGTAAATGTAATGGCACTTTTTTTTCACAGTTTAGCAACATGTCCTGAAACTTTCAGGTCAAGTCTGAAGTGAAAGTTGTCTCTTAAAATGTTGAATTGTTCCGGGACAACTAGTTCTTGATCCCAGTTCTTGATCACCCCGATAAGACTCAACTCACCCTTGACTCAAAAGGCATCAAAATCACGATCAACAGAGTGAAAAACCACTTTTAAGATGATTAGAAAAACCAATTAGTTAAGTGTCAGTATTCATAACATGAGTTGTATAACTAAAGCTGCTCTCTGAAGTACAGAGAGAAAGAGGTTTTTGGGTTCTGCACCACACTGATGGTTTCAGAATTACATTTGTTTACTTCTGAGTTATCCGAAAGCAGACGTTTGCATCATTGCTGTTGGAAAGAGTGCCATACAGCAGTCTGTGTTCAGCAGGTCCGCAGAGACTGAGAGTTGTGTTTCCTCTGGGCTGCTGGGTGGACGGAGACACTGTTACCCTTCGAGCAGAGGGGTAGAAAAAGAGCACTGTTACCCCTGCTTTGAGTAAGAAGATTAGCGAGGGCAGAGCTTGATCTTCATTAAGTTCCTGTGGGTCTTATGCAATGAAAACAAGGATTTGGTTTAATGTCAGATCTCACTGTCAGGTGTGACCTGGGTTCCCGGTCCGCTCTTAGTTCAGACTCATGATGAGGTTCAACAAGATGGAAAGTGATGATGACTGATTTTTTTTTCTTTTTGTGCATCTAAGATTATGCTGTGCTGCTGTGATCTTTACATTAAAATGATCTCAAAATCATGTTACAGCTAGCACTGGATTATATATACGGTATTCTATTCTATTCTCTACTAAAATACAATGTAACCTACAAAGCTATACAGTTAAATATACTATGCTATGCTATACTATTCTGTACTATACTATACTACATCAACACCTTCTACCCCAGCGCAATCAGAGTACTGAACACAGTACTCTGACTGTAGCCGTCACTTTGCAGTCGGAGTGTTTCCAATCATGTCCACTGTGCAATATATTTATTTCCACTGCTGCTATCAAGCTCTCTACTGCATATGTACATTCTTACTGGCTCCTTATAAATATATTTATATAATTTACTGTTATTTTTTGTTATATCTATTTTTTATAGCTGTATTTTGCACCACCAGAGTTGTCTTTTAAATTTTGTTGTACATTGCATATGATGACGATAAGGGCATTCTATTCTATTCTATTCTATTCTATTCTATTCTACACTAAACTATACTATACTATACTATACTATATTATACTATACTATACTGTACTGTACTATACTATACTATACTATACTATACTATACTATACTTTGTCATGCTATACTATACTAAACTATTCTCTACTATGCTGTACTATACTATGCTACACACTGGATACCATACTATACTATACTATAATATTTCATACTATGCTTTGCCATGTTCTACTATTCTTTACTATACTACACCAAATTGTAATATTCTATACTACATTAAACTATGCAACTATACTATACTGTACTATACTATACTATACTATGCTATGCTATGCTATATTATACTATACTATACTATACTATACTGTACTAAACTATACTATACTATACTATACTATACTATACTATACTATACTTAGCTTTACTACACTATACTATACTATACTATACTATACTATACTATACTACACTAAACTATACTGTACTATTCTATACTATACTATACCATACTATACTATACTATACTTTACTGCACCATACTATTCTGTGTCACACCATACTATGCTATTCTAGACAGTACTATTCTATGGCACTAGTTTCCATAGTACTATGCCTCACTATGTAATACTATGTACTATAATATAGTACCATAATATGTAAATGTTTAAGAAGCTTGAACTCTGTATCCCAATTAATTTTCCATTTATCCTCATACTCCAGTGCTTGGTCCGGTGCTTAACTCATGACCTCAGTATTTCAAAATCTCTGGTCAGGGTCTTAATGTTAGTTAGGGTTAATTGCCATCGTAACCAGTGTGTCGTTCGTCACAGTGTCCACCAAGACACACGATTTCATCTCTCTCACTTAACCATTATCCTCAGTGTCTCGTTGAAAGATCAACCAGAAGAGAAAAGCAGTCATGATATGTTAAACACACATGCACCAAACAGCAGGCACTGTATTTCCACAGTGTGTGTGTGTGTGTGAGAGAGTGTATGTGTGTGGTTTTTCAGAGGTGACCTTCCTCTGAGGGAAGGATGACCCTCATTTGGGCCATTCCCTGGCTGACAGTGAAATGTTGAACGAATTGTAGGTTATGCCTCTCTCTCTCAGTAACACACACACACACACACACACACACACACACACACACACACACACACATACACTGCTCTACTCT
>JAQMCX010000044.1:2842988-2884677 GCA_029814765.1 Acanthurus leucopareius | reverse complement strand
GTAACACACACACACACACACACACACACACACACACACACACACACACACACATACACTGCTCTACTCTGCAGTGTGTTACGCTTTAGTTTCTCTCCCTTTTATTCTCCCCCCTCCACACACACACACACAGCTGCTGGAGCTGAACATGCTGCCAGCGTTTTGTTAACACTCTGCGTTAATAAACAGACACTCATCATTAGTGGTTACATCATTTCACGGCGATGCTCCAAACTTGGGAATTAACCTACAAAACACAAACAAACAGTGACTGAGGTTTATAAAAAAAAAACAGGAAGTAAGTACAGCCTACATGCCCATGCCAAAGGGCAAACCTTCAGTCACATTCCTCTTTTGTTTTTGATTGTCATTTGTGATTTTATTTTGTCTGTAAACACATCAGCTTTAGGCCACAGAGATCCAGTCTGTTAGTTTACTATGTTTGGTCATCCCTTTTTTAGGGAGAAACAGGAGGAGAGGGGAGATATGCCAGCTACTGAAACCTATCAAGATGTATATTCTTGATTTAAATCAGCAGTTAGTTTGTTGTCACTTTTGTTTTCATTTTTTATTGAAAGGGTTCTGCCAAAAAAGCTGTTAACCTGAAACAAACATACAGTTATTTCCTCCCTTCATCAATAAGGCCTGAGCAGTGGCACCAAAATAAATATTTAAAAGTCAGTAAGCCAAAAAAAAAGTAATAGTTTCTTATATTATCACATATTCTGCTCACTCCCATGCTGTCAAATCTGCTTTTGAGCAAAAGTCGCACATTCAGCAGTCAGACCATGAATTAGCCTCTTTTTTTTGGTGTGTCTGAGAGACTGCTTAGTCCATGCTGACTTGCCCCGGCCTGATCAGCCCTCTCGGTGACGGCAGGAGCAGTTAACTGTCTGCATACTGGTTAGAAAAACACCTCTTGCACAGATGTGTTTCTATTGAACTGTATATGATGATGCGCCTTTGTGATTAAGCACGATTCAAATGTTATAGAGGTCATCGAGAGGAAACTGAACAGAGGATGCCATAAGGTAAACTGACCCCAATTATCCTGGTGCAGCACATTTTTAATTATGTTAATCATTAGGTCTGTTAATGAGGACTTCCTGGCACAGAAGAAGTCAATCTGTCGGACCTTTATTTACCAAAGAGAAACGATCTTTCTGGGTCACAGACCACATGACCCAGACTTAAACCACTCTTAATGGTTTGTCACGGATTTCTATGATTGGTTGCTTTGTTTTTGCCTGATAATGGTGTTAAAACCAAAACATCAAAATATATACACAGAGTTAATCATTTAAACGTTTACCTCTGGTTCCTCACTTACAGCACGTGTTGCCCAATTTTTTTTAAGAACCATAATTTATACACCTCCAGTGGATCAGTTAACTGCAGCATGTGTGTGTGGACATGCCTCTTGTGGTTATAAGTCCACAGAAAATCATTACCTACACCGGCAGCTCCCTTAAGCTATCTGGACTTTTTTAACCACTTTCAGCTGATTTGGTGTTTTTACAGTCATGAACTTTATTGTCAAGGTTTGTTTTCACTGTTTTCAGCAGCAAAATTTCAAGTTACAGCAGGCAGTTTTTTATAAAAAACAAAAAGGTTTGATTTACATGCTGCATACTCTCTTTTTTTAATTTAGAAACTAGCTGTTGAACACATTGGAGCACTTAGCAGCTGCATTTCCCGACAATATATAACTTAAAAGGTTGTGCTTCCCTTTCCTGTATTTTAGCTGTGACGAAAAATACAAATGATCAACTTTAGCTTTACAAAAGACATCAGTGGCGACAGGAATGCACAGGATTCACATTCACATTCACATTTTTCTTTAACCTTTTCATCCATGAATTATTAAAAAGACACTACAGTTGGTGGCAGCGTATGGGGCGACTCACTAGCATCCATTGAAGTGGCTGATGTGGAGTCATACCATTAAAACCAATGCATATAGTGGAAAAAGGCTTTGGAATAACAGTCCACTGTAGTGACCACTATATGCATGAAGGGTTCAAAGGTACAACAAAACCCAGAAAACTAGTCACAGTTTCTAAAAAATCTTTGGAGCAGTGATGCATAGCAGCTCTGGTGGCCAAACAATGTGTTTGGATTTTAAAGAAATGATTTCTTTTTGTTTTTAGATGCAGCTTTTTGCAGTGTGACCAGGTTCGGAAGCAGGGATCAGGTTGTGCAGAAATGTGAAGGCTTCACCCAGCTGGAGCTCAAGGTGTTAGTCCTGAATCCTTCAGGGTTTGTTAACACTAAGCCTAAAATATGGAGGTGTGCAGGAGAGAGGCTGTCAAACCAATTAGGACAAGTGTCCTTGTGAAAACTGACACAGATTTGTGGCCGATACAGTAACATGAGAGTGTAGATCTTAATTGAATATCCTGCTACAAGCCTGATGGTCGCTCAATACTACAGATCCCAGGAGGAAACACAAATCCTCGGCTGTCATCTCAGAGTCCTTCACCTTTTCAGCCTCGAGCCAGAAATGTGAGCAAACAAGAGACAAACAAGACATGAAGAGGATTCAAGACGGAAACTCAAAAAACATGTCAAGATATAAAAATCAAATATTTTCAAAAGCTGACACTTCACATTGAGAAGAAGTTTTCATTTTCACTTGACATGTCTTTCATTTTGGCTGATTTATGTCATTTAACCTCCTGACAACACTGATGTTCAGTTATTGTTTTATTATCATTTTTTTTTAAATTGCTGAAATATTTGCTTAATACTGTTTTTTCTGATTAAAACATGACTGTCACAGGATACATAGAGATGAGCTAATGCGTCCATTATTGGCTGTAAACTTCAATAATGTAATATAACAATTGTGAAACAAAGAAAACTTACAGTTCATATATGTAAATAACCTATAATTCAAGTTAAAAAATCCGGTTACTTGGTAATAATTTGTTGAGCTAAAGCTTAAATTATTAAAATTCCCCAATAACGTGTTATCTCCATATAATAAGTAAACAACACGATGTGGCTCGGTAGCAAATTCAACATAAAATATTATACTATAAGCCAGTTGTTCCGCTAAAACTACCGAGCAGTTTCTTTCCTCAGGCTCAGAGACACCTTAAATTATTCTCAGCTCCGTGCCGTGAAAAATGTAGGTCAAACACAGGCAGCAGTATTAAATTGAATTAATTTGTTCAATTTTTTTCTCTTTGGCTTGTTGTTTATTTCATCGTATCGGTTTTCTGCCCTCCATTTTCCATTTCTTAACATCTTCTGTAGGGCGAGCGCACATTACAACCTGTTTTTGTCTTGTGTCTTGCTCATGCATATTTGAAAAACGAGCTGAACTGAACATTAGAAACTCATTACAATCTGGTGCAGTTCAATTCCACACCATGACAAGCTAAATACAGCGTAACAATAAAACCGGATTGAATCAATAATTAGAAAAAGGACCAGTTTCAAGGAGGGAATATTCATCACATCCTCTCACAATGAATCTGTCGGACCGATCAGCGAATTTTCATCCGTCTTCATTTTATTTAAAAAGCTGTTAAGCAGAAATTTGTCCAGAAAAAAATAGGAATCTTGTAACATGTGGCAGCAGATTTTGTTCCTTTGCATGTAATCTCATTATATTTAGCTGTGACCTTTCCTGCAGCTGGTTTCATAACCTGATGTCATTATGGATAATTCATAATCAAAAGCAGCATTTCTAAACAGAAGCAAAACCAGGATGAAACATTAAGAACATCTCTGTACTTTTTTGTATAACATTATATATAATGCTTGTATTTCTGACCCATCACTATAAATCCTTCACTGTCTTTATATCCCAGCAGTCAGCTCATGAGTGTGTGTGTTAACCATGAATATTAGGTCTTATAACACACTGAATTAGTCCTTAACACTGTTGCAATCTCAGCTGCACCTCTGCATGCACATATTTGCGTCAGGTGAGGATCATATTTCAAGAATGTCTCAGTCTCAGGACACGCCCCAACAATTCACCAACCCAAAAAAAAAAAAAAAAAAAGGAAGCTTGTACGTCTCTCTGAGTCCAAAGAACAGAAGTGAAGTGTGTTAGTTAGTTTCTTCGATGGACGCAAAGACCAAAACAGGGAAAGTTTACCTCCAACCACACAAAGCTGGCAAAGTGAGTACAAGAAATGATTTGAACTTTGAACTTTCTTAAACTGAACCGAGGCGGCTCACCTGGAGACATGACAGGGGATTAAACACACAGCCTTGTTTTCTATCAACAGATGATAATAGTTTTCTGTCAAGATCAATTATACAGATGTAATCCTATTTACTGGATTGGAATATTAACAGGAAACTGTCCTGACACAACAGTAAAAACCTAATTTAAGAGGACAAATAGAAAGATAATGTTCTTTCATAATGGCTTTTAAACTGCATGGCTTTATGTTTAAAACAGGTTAGGCATAATGTGTGTATGTGTGTGTGGTTTCCATCAGTGTTGAGGTAGTGAAATACGAGCTGAGGTTTTGTTAGAAGAAGCTCTCAGCCTTTTTCTATGTGTGTGTGAGTGTGTGTGTTTTTCTCAAATGAGACTCCAGAGCAGGAATCCAAATGTATGAACAAGTTGAAACAGAACACAGTTTCCATATTACACATTCCTGTGCAGCACACACACTCACACCCACCATGAAACTGCCACAGAAACACAAAGGGATTCACTAAAAATCACTGTTTCTGGCTGAAAATGATCAGTTTAGATGCTTTACATGAAAAACTGCACATATGTCGGCACTTCTGCCACACTTGTTCCTTAACAACACTATAAAAAGTCACGCAGGCGTGCATTTCCTCTTTTATTTCTGGGTCAGAGGTGTAGTAGTTTGTCCTTTTTACACTTCTTTGGACTTTACACTGCAGATGGAAAACACAAGAGAGGATGTGACTAACGTCAGCGTCTGTGTGTCACATGTGGGAGGGTTGAAACTGGCGGGGATCAGTGTCACATCGAGAGGACTGCACATGTGTAGGAGTAAACATTATGCAATCTGTGGAAACTTGAATCTGTTGCAGACTCACAGTGTTTACATGCTGCTTTGGTGCTCAGATCCATCATGATCGGCTTCTACTTTCTCTTTCATTGATCGTCTCTGTGTGTTTTCTTGTCAGAAATGGAAGCCGGTGTGGTTGTCTCTGTTTCCACACAGCAGCAGCGGAGTTGGACGACTGGAGATCCAGGATACGGGAGGTGCAGTTATGTTTTCTATTTGTATTAATGTGTTAAAAAAAGGAAAGTTCCTGTAAAACTTTGGTCACGTTTAATGTCAGTTATGATAACAAACTGAAGCCACCAGGTTAATTAGCGATATTTGCTAAAGTTACATGGCTACAATTAAGTCCAATTAAGTGAAAAACACAAGCAGGAAAACAATCAAGAAGGTTTAAAAAGAGTTTTCATATGATTTAGTCACTAAATGGAAAAATACTTAGATACTCACTGAGTACTTAAGCTGAAATTAGGATAGAAAAGAGTGTGTTTTTTTGTGTGTGTGTGCTGTTATGAATGATAACAGTGACGCAGTCATGTGCCAGTTAAGGTGGATCAAAGATAAACATGAACGTTAAGTTAAAGTTAAATAACAAATCTCTTAAATGAATTAGTTGCTTTTAAAGTGTCTAAGCAGTGAGAATTAGGAAGAAGGACAATGAGAGACTTCACTTCTTCCCAATATTTTGTATCTCATTTAGTTTTTATAGGAACAATTTGTGTTACAGCAAAAGAGATTATCTGATGCCGGAACATATGACTCACTTTTTAATTGTTTCTTACCAGATTATTGCAGGAAAAGTATTATTATGATATAAAATGCTATAATTGAGAATTACGTGTTTATTTACAAAACAAAAAAACATCTTCGTCCATTTTAACAACCTTTTTTTATGTTAATTCCTCATCTTTACACACACAATATATGCAGATCCCTGTATTTCTAAGCTGGAGACATAACAATGAAAATGTCGACCCCTACTGTTTGTTTTTTGTGCTTGCATATAATTTGGTTTGGTCTGACTTGACATTGTGTTTACAGCTTGAACTTTTTAAGTATTCTTTGTATTTATATTAAATGTTTGTTTTTTTTAAAATTAATACTTACAGAGTAAACTTTAACGTTGTTTTAATTATTTCTCTCACTTCTTAGTTTTTGTCCCATAGCTTAGTTACATTCTCTCATTTCACCCTTTAACTTTTGACATAATTTCCTGACCTGAATATGTCAAAATCTTTTTAAGACACAGATAATGATAAAAAAAAAGCTCAAACACACACACTAATGTGTGTGCCCAAAGTCCAAAGTGTCACAGAGTTCAGAGCTTTTTTCTCTGTTTGCCAAGTAGGTGTGTGAAGATGAAAGAAAGGTTGAAGTACTGAGTAAACACAAGATTTACCTTTAGGATTCAGTGTATTTACTTTATTTAAAGTCTCCATATTATTCTCATTTATTTCTTGTTTAAAGAATCAAATGGAGAATAAATCCAAAACAGAAAACTGTAAGAAAACAGATGTTATAAATGATAATGATCCACCTTGTTGGCAAATATTCAACAGGATGACACTTTTTGCAGTGCATGTATGTGTTCAATTGATGATTAAACTGAATTTTTATTCTAATATTCTTGATTATCACATTGATTGTTCAGCTATGAAATATAAAATGTTAGTAATGATTCTGTTTTGAACCAGGCTTCAGTTAGAATGTGCATATTTGACCTGAAAAGTATAAAAAAATGTATTTTTTGGGCTCTAAACTGCTGGAAACACCTGTCTCCAACTTTAAGTTTTAAGTTTTTGCCCTCTGAGTTGACAAATCACAGGATTACTGCAAGAAAAGGAGAAGCAGACTCTGTGTTTTCTGTGTTACTCTTTACACCTTCTACCTAAAGACATCCAGTAAAGTTGCCTCAATATTATGCAATATTCTCTCTGCTCAAAATCACATTTCCACAATGCAAATTATTTATGACTTCTGTGGGAAAATCTGGTGAATGTTACACATCAACTTCATTACTTAAGTTTATTAAAACAGCATGTTACTTCTTAAAAGGATTTACTTTCATTCACATCACTTTTTCTTTTTCAAAATCAGCATTATGTGGGAAACTAAGTTAAGAATCTTTCTTATGTTTAGAATAAACCAAAATAAATAATCCTGATTAAATTATCTCATGTCTGTTTGTCCATCATGTGGCCTCCAGGTGGCGGTGCTGGGGGTGATCATGGCACCGGGGTCAGGAGACACCATCAGCATCATGCAGATAGGAAGCCGAAAGTGATCCGACTGTCGGAGCTGATCAGCGTCCTCAAACTCCCCCCGAACGCCGAGGCCTGTCCGATGGTCAGCACCTCCTGGTTGTTCATGAGGCTCAGAGATGATCAGAGATGGTAAATGAAAAACTCCAAGCTTCAATCTGTGCTGTTTGCAGGAGAACATGGCAGCGTTTTGTGTGGAGACGCAGGACAGAACGATGGTGTTTGCTGCCCTCAAAGAGGACTGTGTGGACTGGGTGGAAAAACTGTGTTACAGCACCTTCCAGGTGAGAAGGAAACAAGTGAAACCAGATGTGTGATTTGTTTGGACCTCAGCAAATGCTAACATAAGTAGGCAGCAAGCCAGTTTCATAAATAGTGTATTAACTAGAGATGTCTGGTCTATTGGCTGTTCTTTCTGTCTGTTTCTCAGCGAGGTGCTGGTTCAAGCTCTAATCAGCTGCAAATGGAGGAAAACCAGATATATGCATCAGCAGATGATGGTAAAGCTTCTGTTCTTATGCTTTTATCTTCTTTTCTTCACTGTTTCTGCTTCCCACCTTTCACCAAATGTCAGCAGTTTATCTCTGTGATTGTAACATGTTGCTTTTAACCCATATAACTCTGACTGGTCTGTTTTAAATTTATTTTATAGTTCGAATGTGTCGTATAAATGGAAAAATAACTGGGCTCAGAACATACGTTTATAAAAGAGGTGATTGTTAGATGTTATAATAAACTAAAACAGAAACTAAGCGAGTAAAAATAAGCTGTAAAAAATGTGGTAAACTAAAGTTTAATAAAAAAAAAAACTGTAAGAGAAACGAATCATAAGTGATACTTTGTTGTTAGAATGTGACATATAAACATGTTTATTTTAGTTTTAGTTTTTTTAACATAGTTTGCATAATAAAATGAAAGTTTCGGCCTCTTCTTGCTACATACAAGCAAATATTTAAATAATAAGCATTTTGGAACTTTTTTTTTAGAGTTCTGACACATTATATCTGCCCTTTGAAAAACTGAAATGATCAAAATTACTGAATGCACACTGAAAACAAACTACAGCTACACTAAAATAATACTGAAAGTCATTTGTCTGCACTCAACACTCTCCAGTCTTGCCAGTAGGGGGAGTAGCCTGCGGGTTACTTTTTGTGATATTGCGCAGTAATGCATCCCAGTGTGTGTGTGCACACGATAAAAACTTAAAACCATTGCAAAGAGATTATTTTACGGTGGAAAAAAACTGGCCACTTTAAGATTTGTTGACTTAAACGCCTAATTTTCAATTCTTCATTCAAGGATTTTGAAGTGTTCCTTGGAAATACTCACACACCCTAACATGGGTTCATTCCCACTCAAAGGGACGGCAATGTAAGAAAATAATTTTCTTTTTCTTCTTTCCAGTGTTAGAGTACTGGGTGGTGGTTCAGAGGACGGAGGCGGCGGAGCGTTGTGGCCTGCAGGGGTCCTACTGGCTGCAGATTACACCAGAGGCACTGCTGCTGAGAGACACGCAGAAGAAGAACGTTGCTCAAGAATGGCCGTACGAACTGCTGAGACGATATGGAAAAGATAAGGTAAAGGTTGTCGGTATCATAAATAATATTAGCTACCTTTTAATCTGCTTATGTGATGTCAATTAGAATTGAATTTTACAAGGGGAGGCGTTGAAAAGGGTGTTGCATTGGATTTCTTTTTTAATCTTTCATGTACTTTTTGAATAAACTTGTTTTATATTGAATGCTTCTTGTTTTTAACAGAAGGGCTTAACAATTGAAGCAGGCAGACGTTGTGAATCTGGTCCTGGAATATTCACCTTTGAGACGCAACAGGCCGAGAAAATATTCACGCTCATTCAGAGTACCATCAAACGCAAGACCTCGAATGTTACTTTTGGCAGCCAAAACCAAGAGGGTGAGAAAGTCATGGTAAACAACATACAGGCTCATTCTCCTCTACCCAAGATTCCTGATATGATCAGTATGGCCTCCATTCTGGGGATGCAGGAGAAGAAATCTGCTGCTTTGGAGGAAAGCACTCATGTTCAAGAGGATGTGGTTTCTTCACCAGAAAGTGTATCGGCACAACCAGCTCCTATCACCCTCATGCCTCTTCCGTCGGTCCCCACACATGAAAACCAATCAGGAAGCCATCCCGTTAACCAATCAGAGGCTGTGTACGCTGATCCAGCTGATTGCATTCAGTCTGTAACAAAAAAACCACAACCCACCATGGCTCAGTATGTAGATCCTGCAAGCATCCTCCCGCTCAACCCCCCCAATATAAGAAAATCCATCACTCCACCACCCAAGCCCTCAGCTTCACGGCCTTGTTTTGACATCGATCACCCAGATTCAGGCTACTCAGAGGTTTATGACAGAGTCAGTCCAGTCCAGCATGAACAAGTTGTCACTCAGAGCAAAGCAAAAACACGCTTTGCAGATATTGAACCCATCTATGCTGAGCCCATGAGCAAGAAAGAGGAAGAGTCCCATAAAACTGAAAGCACCCCAGACCCGTTCGCCCATCTGTACGCTCAAGTCTGCAAGAGAGCACCATCACCTAGTTCTTCTTCATCCTCTAACGCCGTCTCTCCCTGCTCTTCTTCCCCTGTTGCTGCCAATACAAACACCGTGAAAGTGTCTGAGCAGCCTCTTGACGATATAATCTACGAAAACCTGGGAGTCATTTAATTCATTGGCTTCACTTAATATAATTTCTTAGCATTTCAATTACATTTTCAAATAAAGTCTCAAATGTCTTTTGTCATATTTTTATAACATCATCAGCCAAGAAAAGCTACATTTTACTGGGGTTTATCGAGAGAGTTTGACCATACAATCATTTTTGTGTATTTGTCCTGAACAGTCAGAACACCTTTCTCCTCTAGGTGGCAGTATGCACTGATTTTTACACCAAGATCACACAATGGTGTCCTAACACCGCCTTTGTTTATTAACACTGAACCACAATTATCAGCATTCTGCCTCACTGCTGTGTGATTTTAAATAGTTTTCTGGTATTTTTGGACGTAAAGAGACCAGCAAGTGTGAGCTGTCACACAAAATACCTTAGCATCCATCGTATGTATCATATATGCATTCAGACAATAACAATGCCGCCATCTTTATTATTTATCATGCCTTTTATACATTAAATGATCTCATTCTGTGCTTCAAGAGTAAAAAGCTTTCATATCCCTTTGCCTCCTAATATTAAGGACATTTTCAGTTGCTGTTTTTCTTTGTATCTAAGCTAACTGCTGCTAGCTGCTGTTAGCCTTAAGCAGCTACGAGGACTCGGTCAGTCACATTAATTTCTAGTTTCAAAGTTGTAGTCTTTAGACCCGAACAATACTAAAATCTTTATGCAGTTTTTGTCTGATAGTTCAGTAATGAATGTGTAAGCAGGTTTTAATATGTCAAATTGTTTGAGTTCCCCTATAACACAGGAGACTCTCAGACTTTAGGCAGTAAACCACAGTAGTGTTTCTGAAAAAAAAATTGACAACATGTTTTTTTGTTGTTTTTTACATATGTCTAATTCTTTTTTATCAAATTATGTATACTGTTATATAAAAATGCTTTGTAAAAAATGAAAAAAGAATCAGTATTTGTCATTTTCATAGTGTTACTCAAAGTGTCCACAGTTGTATTTTGTGAGTACTTTCACCTTTTTCTATCTGAACAACATAACTGTATAATATCCGTAGAGTGTAACCACAGAAGATAGGTTTATGTTTTTTAACTGTGTATTTAAACTTTACATGTGGATAAAAATTTACCTATTTTATCAGTGAATAACTGATATGCAAATGAAAAAATGAACCATCAGTCAATTTCTAATATCCTGAGGGGTGTTGTTACTACAAAAAAGTAGCTTGTAGTGGCTAATGTTTAGCTAATATTTGCACATTTTAGGCTAATAGCACTGTGTATTAGGCAAAACTGAGTCAGTCCACTAACTTAATGACTCTATTTGAGCTGCTTTTTAAAAATACATTTATAATTTCATATTAACAAAACTTAAATTGTTTCTTATGTATATAATGAAAAAAATGTAAAAAAAAATAAAATACTACTTTATGTTATCTCTGACAAGTTCTTGTTATTTGGAAATGAATTTTAATTGATTTCTCATCAGGATAAAATAACCTGTTAAATGTGTGAAATAGATAATTATTTTCACTCCTCTCTGGGATCTAGTGTAAGAATATTCCCCTTATACATGCTGCTTTATTATTTGTTTAATAAGAATCAAACAAAAAAGGAAACACGACACAAAAAGGATAAATTGTCACTTATTTGTCACCTCTTTTGGCAGCAGTATCATTATGCCGGTCAGGTTGTAGCTTTGTCCTTGTAATTACGTTACATGTTATGTTAATAAAAGGTGAACACTGCTACGTCTGCAGTTCGTAGTCTGGACATATTTATTAAATGAACAATTATGATGAAACTCGCAATGATCTAAATTATTTTGACCATCTTCATGAAAATATATTATTTTCATTTCTCCACCAGATGGTGCTGTTTATCAAATACCCTTACTATTCAGCTCACAGTGCAAATATTGTAGTTGTGAATGCATAATGATCAACTGAATATTTGAGAATTTTAGAGTTAAAATTTCTGTCAAGAGACGCCTCTGTGCAGAATTTTTTATCTACTGTGAGCATCCTGTTCAGCTTTTCACTGTTGCACTTGTAATGAATATAATATTGGAGAGAGATGGATCAATTCAGCAATACAGCAAAACATTTTGTGACTATAATTAGGTGTCTAACATCAAATTTACACTTGAAAATCTAGACAGTGTTGTAAATTTTCTGCTCTCTGCTTGATATGTCAAATATGTTTTCATTTGACAGCCATCAAAACTCTCATTGCTCTGTGCTTTTGTGGTGTGGCAGTCATTTTGAATGTAGCTGAAATCTGGATTCATGACAGGGTTGTACTACAATTACAATATAATAGATGTTAATTTAGTTTATTATTTATTACAATAACAATTACCATTAAATATGATTTTATTAAAGATTAAAATGATCTACAGAGACATTTGGACAACCACAAGAGTGTGATTATGTGAAATGAAGACGCAAACTCAAAATATTCCCTTATTAACAAGTACACAAGTGTATTATTTCATTTTATTTATATATGCAAGCAAGTTTATGTCTTTACAAATAAAAAAAGCCACTGTCTGCCCAAGCTGTTGGCACAGATATGTACAAAAATGAAGGAGTGAATCAGATAAAGCCTGCTACTAAGCAACCAGAGTGAAGTACAAAAAGTCTAAATTACTATGGAGAAACAGAAAAAAAAAATTATTCCCAACGTCCAAAATGTCCAACCTGACATAATACATGGATCTGAAACACATGACGATCAGTTTTAAGGTCACAGACTGACATCATCAGCTTTTAGATCTGTGTGGTTCAGTTCATGATGGACAAGAGCTGAATTTGTTCAGGCACAGAGGATCTGATTTTTCATCCTGTGATACAGAGCTGAGGGTTTTATTGCTGTAAAAACAGTCAAAAACAGATCAAATCTTTCTCACAGGGAGGTTAGAAATCAGATTTCATGTTATTGTAAATTCATGCTTTGTGCTGACATGGTCAGTTTTTTCTTTTTTTTTCCTTTTTTTTTGTAAATCCTGTCACAAATACATGCGGTCAGAATCTTGGAATGATAGAGTGACTCCATGTTCAGCCGTGGTCAGTGGGTAGACAAGAAGGACGCAGGATCAATACACATATTTAATTTTTACAAGGAGACACGGGTGAGAGAGTAAATGAGGAGACTTAACCAAAATGAAGAGCGAGCCGCTAACATCCTCTTCCTGATTTAAAAACAGCAACCAGAATTTCAGTTTTAGATCATTTGATTATAATTAGGCAACACTGAACAATTTTTACATTCTTTCAAATGAAAAACTACATATTTTCAGACCATTTAGACCCATTTTCATATGTGGACACTCAATTCAAGGGGAATCTTATACCTGCCAGTCACTGCGACTGAGAAGCAGGCTTCATTTTTCTCCAGCTTTAGCTCTTAAAATGCTTCAGAAATAGACTAGCATTATTATTTTGCCTTGTTATTATCCACTACAGATGGTGATTTGGCAGTGAGAGCTGGGCAGACTGAGCTTGTTGCTTGGTTACATGGAGCTTTACTTCTGCATCAGTGACTCTTGTGTACACATGCTGGTTGTTTCAAGCCCACAGGAAGTCAGGCATGAGTCACTTTTGAATTCAAATATGGTGAAAAAAAAAAAATCTGAACCGAATTGAATCTTCATACCTTGTGGTTTGATTGTAACCTAAACGGCAAGGATAAGGAAGAGGATGCAAGCAGAGGTCGGTGCAAGAAAATGGATGGCCAGAGCAATACATTACACCACATCTGCAAATCCACTTTGTTAGGATAAATAATAAAGAACACCATGACCATATCACTTAAGACTTGCAATCATAGATTCATGCACTTTTATGCCAGAAATTTACGGGTATGGATTTCTTGTTTATGTCTTGATTTCGTCAAACTGCTACAATATATTGCTCTGGTGGTAAACAACTGAGCAAGCAAGCTAGCTTAGCAACACCATTAGCAACAGGAATCGCAATACTGCACACTTAAAAAGTGGGAAACAAAACAAAAATAGCAGAACAGCGCCAGTGGAAAAGAATGGGTTTTTTTTGTATTATTTTAATCATTAAATTATGACCATTGAATGCATAACCATGCCACAAACAACAACTAGATTCACTGTCTTTTTTATCTAGTATAAGATTATTTTCATTATTATGAATTCATTCGTTTTCATCATTGTTATTTCTTCAGGTTATAACCAATGCTGCAAGACTATACACAGGTCCCACAATGGGGATCTCAATGCACTTACACACCAAGAATAAGAGAGAGAGAGAGAGCTCACAATGGTCAATAAGTGCACAAAAAACTATTTTTTTTCTTTTATCTGAGGTTAAAAACACTGACAAGACATCCATTGTCAGGCAATGAAATGATAAAATACTGTTACTGTAAAACTAGACCCTTAAAAATACTGACTGTATGCAGCCGAGACACACCTGAACAGGACACGAGTCTGGTGGAGTCTCCCGTCATTGACACCGATGGCAGGTTTTTTTAAATTGTTGCTGCATGTACATAACTTAATTCCAACCCTGTTCTTCTCCAGTATGACACTGGGCTAATTTTTAGAAATTAGGAATTACAAAACCTCTATACGGATTCTTATTCCATGTTTTGTTGACTAGCTGTGTTGGTTAGTTTGGCATTTATACTGGTCTCTAAACCTCATGTTTTTCTTGAATAATTCCAACTTCAGTATCAAAAAGAGATCTGATCTCAGTCCTTTTGAATGACACTGGTCAGATTTGCTCATGGTCCCTACAAAGAGCAAAAATGTTAAGAAAACTTTGTGTTGCTAATATGTGTAGGTTACATTATTGTCAAACATTTTCACTATTAGCTTTTAAATTTAAACTTTTTTTAAATCAGCCAATTTATCTGCACCATGCAAAAATCGACATGCAGAGACTCAAAATTTACCGTAATTCTATATAATGTTTTGTTTTTTGTTTATTTTTTTTTTAAATTAAATTTGGAGAACTGGTGTTGCAAAGACTCAAAAAAGCTCACATCTTTCCCAGGGGTGTTAATTCGGCTCTTTCAAGGGAGTAAAGGCTCAGGACATTGGGACCGAACCACCTCCTCCAGACTCGGTAACCAAAAGGGAATCATTCTCCCGGCTGCTCACCTCAACTGTTTCACATATATGTATATCTTTATACAGAGTTAATGTAGGTACAGTGCTTAATACTGTCCACAAAAAAAGGAAGAAAAGAAACACATTTTTATTTTTTCTAATTTAAATGATTTCACATTTAAAAAGTTTCAAAGATTTAAAGTTGATAATAAAATAGTGAAATGTTATTGGTGAAAAGTAAAAGAGCAAAGAATTATGGCTCAGAGTGATGGCGGTGGTGGAGTGTGTGTGTGTGTGTGTGTGTGTGTGTGTGTGTGTGTGTGTGTGCGTGTGTGTGTGTACTGTTTGTTTATTTGTGTGTGTACTGTGTGTATATGTGTGTGTATGTGTGTGCTGGTAGTCTCATCAATTCAAACCCTTCCATGACCAACATTATCACCACCATCTTTATCGTCGATACAAAAATCCCTCTGAAAACAAACTGCATTCCCTCTAAATCATCTCTACTGGCAGATAGAGAATCATCACTTTCCTTCACAGCTGAGAACGAGGACAACATACAATCCTGCTAGTCTAATGGCTGGCTTAACATAGCATGACAAATACAAACATAACAGCCATGCACACGGGTGACGGAATTATTTTAATTTCCAAATCTCCCTGGTTTTAACTGGAATGCTGTATACACTGCATCAGAGCATAATAAATTACAGATTAAAGTTGTTTCCGCTGATAGGGCTGATATTTGGCATTTTAACTAGTCTAATCTCCCTCTGAAAAAAATGCTAGTAAAAAATTTAAGGTAGAATATGACACAAAAATCTAAATCTCAATGGGAAAGATCACATTTTACTGAGAGTAAAATCCAATCTGAGCTGATAACTCAAAGTTACATCCCAGTAAGTGTAGATCTGCTGATCCAAAATGAATGCAGTATAAAACATTAAATATAGAAAGCACCTGAGAAGAAAAATGAGACAGTAAATATATATATATAAGCTTGGAACATCCTTCAAAATCACAAACCTGTCCAGGAAAGCATATCATTCCTAAACCACGAGCTTATTGGCTGTTACATCATTCATCTTGGTCAAACCCAAAAACATGACTCCGTTCTATCAAACCCTGTGTAAACTCTCTGTAAGATGTTAAAAATATCTATACTTTCAAATGCTTTTGGTAAAATGATCCTCATTCTGACCAAAAAAATAACAAGCTCAGCCTTTAAAACCTTCGTGAAGCACAACCAAGACACGACCTAGAATTAGTAGCAATCATATGTTCATTCACCAACAAGTTGACTGTTAGTATTTGTGATTTTTTTTCTCAAATCCAACTTACAAAACAACAGTAATTTTGGTCACATACGGGCTTTGTTGAAAGAAAGAGAGAAAGAAAGATAGCGAAAAAAGAAAACATGACACTGTGAGAATTGAAACTTTCAAGATGATTGGTGTATACGCATGTGTTTTTGTGTTTGTGTGTTTGTGTGTGTGCAGAACCACTGAAATACAGAATCATTACATTAAAATGTGAAAGTGATACAGCCCCCCTCCCAACAAATACACTTGCCCCATTTAAATACCCCTGGTGCTAAAAATTACACATAAATAATACTGATAAAAATGTGGCAAAAATTCCAAAAAGTGAGAAAAGACATTATCAGACTGATGAGAACATGATTCACATTAAAAAGACTTTGTGCTGCTAAGATGTGCTGTTTCTGAGGACAAATCACAAGTTTTATACAAACAGGGGATGAAGGGAAAGGATGTAAAGCCCCGTTTCACTGGTTGTTTTAAATGGCCTTTTTTTAAAAAACCCCACTGCCATTTTAAGTGCTTTTACTTTGAGTGAGCTTTAGGAGCCCAACATGTGATATGCATAACAATTAAAGCAATATCAAGGGAATTTGGAAAAGAATAGAATTTATGACATCAATTCATCTGCTTGTTTTATTCATCAATATTTGGTTTAAAGCGACTATGAGGAACTTTCAGTTTTTGTTGATTCTGGCACCCCCTTTGGACAAAAGCAGTAGTAACACAAGTGTCTACTGCTGTAGAGATCTTAGCTAGCATGTGCACAGCAGGCAACATGTGCATTTGTTTTGGAAGTGAGTGAGGATGGATCTCGAAGAAGTAATGTATTTATATCTGACTATGAAAGATTCGTAGTAATTGACTATTGCCATTCGTACAGCTAAGTTACTACGAGTTAATAACCTAGACAGAGAGTCTGTAGAGGCTAATGTTTGTATGATTACAACTAGCAGACTTGGTTGGTTTGTAATTGTAATTTATTTGATAAGGCTAAACTTATCAACATTTCGTAGTTTTGTTACATCTTCATAGTAAAAAACCAACTGCAAGATATGACATCATAAACTAGCGTAAATGATACATTGAAAGCCAGTTGTGTGGCAGTGATGTCAACCATGACCTATTACTTCTACTTTCTGTGGGTTACACAGCCATTTTCTTTACATGCTAAGGTGCAAACTAACAGCCGTAAGCATAGAATATTTTTACATCTGGGTTCACAGGGATTCGGACCTGATCACGGGCATTAATAAAAATAGCATTTTTTTTGCTGAGGGTCTAATTTGCTGTTATAGAAAATTTATTATCATCAGAGGAATTATGGCACCGTTTCATAAATACTTCAAAGTTTCTCATAGTCCCTTTAATTGGTATAATTTCAATACTATTCAGCCTACGTTACATTTTTAAGATCCATCCCCCGACCCTGCAAACGGCCACCTGTGAGACATACAAGCTGGTACATGTAACAAGAATATACGTAACAACGAATGAAACTGGGCTAAAGATGAAGAGGTCACAGAGTAGAGAAAGAGGAGAGGCAGGAAAAATGAGGAGAAAAGAGAGGAGAGGGAAGAGGAAGAGGAAGGAAAAGTTAGCAAAGCTACCCATTTGCACCCGGGGGGCACAAATTTCCTCGGGGACCATTTTTCTTTGCAATACCAGTCATCATAATGTGGCGAAACGACACGACACAGCATGACACCACCATACAACACTGCCTGCACAACACCAACCATTCAGCCACATCTATGTGAGTGTGTGTGTGTGTGTGTGTATGTGTGTATATGTGTGTGTTAGAGCTTATTTGGATGGATCAGGTGTACTGCAGGTGTTGAGGCTGTTGTGGGGATACAGTGACGCTGCCCCCCTCAACAATAAACGATGAGCTCATAGACACCACACTCATCCATGTGTCTGTTGCAGATGGGGGGGCTTCAGTGTGGCTCTGCAGCCAGATGTGATCATCTCCATACAGCTGTTTAGCATCACGGCCAGAGATAAGTAAACTAAACAGATACTTTTCATTCAAACGTGACATTTCTTTGGGTTCTTCTTATTTTTTTGTTTCTTCTTCGGATATCACAAAATTGTAGTTGATTGTTTTGCACATTCACTCACTGCAAAGCTGCTTTGGGGTACTCAGGGTCGAAGGGGAAGAAGTGATTAAAGCTCCAAAAACCAGCCCTGTTTAATTAATGTATTCATATTAAGAAATCTAAGGAGTACTCTGAAATAAGTTCACGTCGCCAAATTGACTTTTTGTACATATTTTAATCAAGCAATCGTGTATTTAGCTCCTTTTCGGTGAGTCTCAGTGGTGCACAGCCTCCTGAAAACTACATTACTTATTTTCATTTCTTTTCAGGCTAGCAAACCAAATTGTGGATGCTAAAGTGTTAGCATAGACCACCTGAGCCCACGATCTTATGCAGAGACATGGATGACGATGGTGTCTGTGTTTTCATCATTTTATTATCAACTAATTTCTGCCTAGTCGTGTCTTCATTTCTGTCTTTGAATTAGTTTTATCACTCGTGTGTGTTCTGTATTTTTATGATATCTGTAATGTTGTGTCAGGCCCTGTGTTTGTGGATGTGTTTGTGTTTGTGTGTGCATATATCATCTTGTGTGTGTGTCTGACAGGTTAAGTGTGAGTGTCGTTTCTTGTCGGTGTGTGTGTTTGTGTGTGCTTATGTGTAGGCATTGAGGCGTTCTTTGGAGCGCGTGGAGTGGATGTCGTGCAGCTCCTGCTCCTCCTTCGACTTGATGTCTTCGTACTTCTGCATCCGGCTGGCGTCCTTCAGATAGCCCCAGTTAGCAGCTAGAGCCATCAGGAAGTGGACCTGGAGAAGAACATTTAAAGATAGTGTTTATAAAAAAAAATAGAGCTTAAGTAAAATGTATTTAACAAAAGATTCAAGGTTATTTCTGCCTTGGACTTCTTTTAGTATCAATTTTGGCAGCAGAATGCAGCTGCTTTTAGTGAAAAAGCTCAGGACATCTACTGAACACTGACTGTTAACTCTAAAAATCAAACATCAAGAAGACAAAGTCAGCATTTACTTATACAGAGTGAAGCATTTAACAGTTAAAGAGCCAAATATGTCCCTCAGTAACTGTGGGAAATCAAAAACAAAGCGATGAAAGTGGATATTTGATGATGTTTATCTGGTGGGCAAAAACAAATTAATGATAGTGTTGCTCTGTATTTCCTGATTGTGTAAATAAGCATCTTTATGACAAAAACTTTGCAACTAAGAGGCAGAATGTTAGATTTCTGTTTACAGCGTTTTATCATAAATTAAGTATTTAAATTTGTAGGAATAAGCAGGATTTGTCACTTTTCTAAGACATTTTCTAAGACACCACCAAAACCTGCACAGAATCTTTGCATTTAGAATATTATTTGGACGATAGCTCACGACAATGAGGAGGTGGTTAATTTCTGCATAAATAACAAACACAATGTAAGTCAACAGCAATGGAACTGAGTGGACCTCTCCCTTTTAGTGTGTTGAACTCTGGTGCCCCCTGGTGACTAAATATAGCACTTATACAGCACTAAATAAATTATTATGTATTCTACAATGCAATTATCTTAACAGTTTATGCAGTTAGACCACGCTTAATCAGACCTTGGGTGCTTTAATTTTCTTTGAGTCTCATCCCTCCAGGAGATTTTTTAAATGTTTTATTACATTAATATGAGACAAAACTGCATTATTCCGATTGTATTTCCCTCAAAATCTCCATCATATAGAATGCATGCTCACCATACACTATTTATTTCTTCTTGCAGAGGCTTAATCAAGTCATAAAAACTGATTTGCATAAGGACAGATATTCTATCTCAAATTATCCTCTCTTATATTCTTTATACTTATAAGCTTGACATCCCTGAAGCAGAAGAAAACCCATATCAGCTGCTGTGTAGAAGAAATACATCTAAATAATCACTTTCAGAGTATGTTGTCAGATGCCCCTTATTCTGCCCAGGTTCTTTAGTCTTTTTAAGGCTTTAATGTTTGCGTCTCTGATAGACAACAGTAGGGAGGGTGGCAAGTGTTTCTGGGAAGGACTCCAACCCCCTGCGACTCCAAGCAGGAATAAACTGGTACAAACAACACATTTATGTTTGCTAATTCTCTGCTTTTTACACTGATGGTAGAAGGTAGAGTGAGATAACATTAAGTAGCAGTATTGGCCCGTGTTAGTTAATAACTGCTGAATGTATGCAGCTTATAAAAGGGATATCTGGCAGAACTGATCCCCTCCACACCTCAACAGCTTGGTGACTCATCTTCTGTATTACTGCAGATACACGAGAGTACATTCACTCCTCCTCACTTCCCCTGTGTCTCTCTGTCTCTGTTTAATTACAAATGGTCTGTAACCAATAAGATATGAGGAAAATAGTCCTCACCATAGCGATTACGGCAGCTCCAGCTCCTGCCAGTGCGCACACGAACAGGTGGAAGGTCAAGTCCAGCTGTAACACACAAGGCAAGACAAGACAAGTGTCATTTTGGTTTGGTTTTGCTTTTTTATCCTGTGTGACTCAGTACTGATTACAAAGGATTATATTTGCATCTAACTTTTAATACAAAACTGTTAAAAAAAACAAACTTCAGCCGTGTGCCTCCTTCCTCCTCTTACCTCATTGGATTCACACATCTTGAAGAACTTCTCAGATCCTGTGCACACCTTCCTCTCCTCGGAGATGGTAACAGCTCCTGATAAGCAGAAACATGAAAGACACATTAGTCTTCATTGCTCAAACCATCTACTTCACCCAGTCATGTTTTGCAAGAGGGTTGAGGAGCCCTTGAACAATATTTTTCTGCAGCCCTGTAACAGTCTTTGTAGTTATTCAATTAAAAACTGACAGAGATGTTCACTGGTCCTGCACTTGTGGCTCGAGGAACTGTCCAGTATGTTAAAATGCTGCAGATTGGAAAAGCTGCAGCACTCATAGAGACCTTAAGATGATCAAAGTGTGAATTATTAACCTCTAAGTACCATTAAATTTGTTTTTAGTTAAATATTGTAATTTCTGTTCACGTGAGATGTTGTTTTTATGCAATAATTACATTGCTGAAAGGGGGGCTGTTTGCAGTTATGGACAGTAGGTGGCAGCAAGGTAGACGACTGCAAGAGACTGTTGGTGTGTCTTGTTTTTTTTGTGGGCATGCTGAGGAACAACATGGTGGACAGAGCTGTGACTGCATTGAGTAAAATAATACATAATCACTGCAATATCTGGTAAAAATACAATATGTATTATTAGTGTGTGCAAAGGTACGCAGATGGAATGAACTAGTCTTTTATTTTTACAATTTAATGTGTCACACATGCTGACTCGGACTATAAACCTCTATGTTTTTAACCACTGAGCATCTTTTAAGTCTCCACCTTTAATTTAAATCACAATCAGGCCAGATTTTTTAAAAAAAAAAAAGGGTAAATAACTTAAAAATGTAGGTATAGTGACTGTTGAGAAGGTGAATGTGTTATTCAACCAGTTTTACGGCTACATTTTCCCAGCACTCATGTCTAACCTTCAATCACAGGTCTGCCTCTTTAATCCCTGGAATACCACTGCTACAACACATGGTCGGTCCACAGGCCTTCTACCAACATCTACTAACAGACCTCAGATCAGTCACTTTTTTGTCCAGGTTAGCACTGCTGATTTAGACGTTTCGAGTAGGTAAAAGACTCTGGTCTTCACAGTGGCACATGGTACACTGTGGGCTTTCTACTGGTAATTTGGCAATTTTATCGCACACACACAGGTTTTTCCATCATATGTGCCAGTTTGGTGCAGGACACATTATGATTTCTAATAGTAATCACAGGGCAGTGGGTGAAAAGGATATTTATTCCTTCACTGGTACTATTAAAAAGCACAAGGTGCAAAGGTGATCGACACTTTCTGCAGATATTAAGGCAACTTTTCCACCTTTTCTCTGCCCACTCTGATAGATAGATAGATAGATAGATAGATAGATAGATAGATAGATAGATAGATAGATAGATAGATAGAATACAATAGGATACGATACGATACGATACGATACAATACGATACAATATGATACAATGCGATACAATACGATACAATACGATACAATGCGATACGGTATGATACAATACGATACAACACGATATGATATGATACAACATGGCACGATACAATACAATACAATATGATACGATTCATTCATCGATCTTTTCCAGAGATATTATCGTTTTTCATTGTACGTACCAAACTGACGCAGGTCCAGGCAGAGGTTGGCTCCCTCCACCAAGCTCGTATTCTGACACATGGACCAAACGTTGAAGTACATGAAGACCGGCAGGCTGGTAAACGCTGTCACTCCGAGCCAAACCAGGAAGAAAAGGTAGGCCAGGAACATGAGCTGCAAACACAGAGACAAGACAAAACGAGAGGCAGAGAAGATGTGATTTACATCAACAATGCCTTATTTAACCACCTTGTAAACACTTAAATTTACAGTGTTTCAGAAAACAGAGTTAATTATTCATAAATGGTCGTTTGGGAGTGAATACCAACAGATGTGACCAAATTATATTTACTGTAAATATTGCAATCATCAGGTAAATTAGACTCAATTGACAGATTATACAAAAAGAACACCTTTAACACCTGTTGCTCAGACATTTAAATTTATACAGCATGTGATTCATTGCACAGGTACGATATCACAGCACAGTCTCATCTCCAGCTCGTCAGATACCGACACTTTGTAAAACACACACACACACACACACACACACACACAGGAGATCCCCTTTGGGACTGAACGGTAATTGTGTCACTTCTTTTTATCGTTTTACACTGAAGCATGAAAACACCTTTTATACAACTGACTACCTTCTTCATTTGCCTTTTTAGGTTTCTCTCACAGACCAAAGATCTGTGTGTGTGTGTGTGTGTGTGTGTGCTGTCTCCAGAGTCCTGCACCAGAAAGCCTTCCCTTTCCACTGCACAGAAACTACAGATGTGAGGGAAACATTTCCTTGGCAGCTGGACTCTTCCTCCCGTGAGTCAGATCTTACAGGCAGATATCACATAGAAACAGGATTTTTCAGACTAAAACTGAATACATTTCAAGGAAAAACTGCACAAAAATGTGTCAGGCTCATGCATACTGAGTAGGTCCAAAGTTTGCTCCAAAGCAGTACGTACTTCTCAGAAACTGTCTGTTATATTCGCTGTGATTCAGCAGGCTGTGGCCACACTGTCTAACTTCATCACAACACGATGCACAGCACAGCATTTAGACTTTAAAAATATATATTAATTAAATGCATATTGTTTTATTCTAATTGAAATAAATGATATTACATATCACTGGTTTCTATTTATTCAGTGCAAATCCAGCTGATTGTCAGCTCAATTACGGATCAGATCAATTAATGATCTGAGACTTAGAGAGCATGTTAGTAATGAAATGTATATTATAGCAAGAGCAACTTGTTAATTTTTGCTTACATCATGCATCTTTGTGTGCATGTGTGAAAATTTTTGAAAAAAAGTTTTGAAATGATGTGAAAGGATATTTTTAAAGTCTTATTATGAAGCCGCCTGAATAAAGCAGAAAACTGTTTTTTTATGTATGTTAATGCATTTAGAAGGTGTAACTTCCCCAAGTTACTTCACTTTATCGCAAGGAAGACATTACTACTGTAGATAATTTACTTGTTGAAACACAAAGCCACATTATCTTGATTTTTTTCTGACTTTTGCACCCTCTCCAGTAGTTTCCTACCTGCTAAATAACAAAAAGTCATAGCTCTGCAATTTCCAAGAACAGCCTGACACTGTAATTTTTAGCAGATGTTTCTAAAACAGGAAGAATCGTGCACTTTTTGGGACACACATTTGCTGCTCTGGTGAGACTTTCCAGCAGCAAGGGATTGACTCCAAATAAGTGACAGTGTGTGTGTTCATGGTAATAAGGAAACATGTCACCCAGTGCCAATGTGGCTCCCTGATGTGTGTTTTTAAACAGCCTTTGTACATCAATGGAGCTCTGGGGAGGAAGACATATCTTTGAAAACAGACAAAAACTTGTGTAAGAATAAAAGATTTTCGTACGAATGCGGTCAGGCAGCGTCCACAGGCAGTGATCTTGAACTCTCCATAAAGATCCCTGATAGCTCCGGTGGTGAAAAAGCCCTCCACCAGCAACAGGACTCCAAACACAAAGAATCCAGCTGCAAGGCCGTAGATGATGTACTTCAGGATGTCAATACTGAGGAGAGAGAACAAACACACACACACACACACACACATAGCGTCAGTGATTAATGAGTATTTGTTTATTTTCATGCCAAGCTGCATCTTGAAACGCTATTTGCAGACTGAACGTGTGACTTCAGCTAAATTACCATGTGCAAATGCCAAAGACATGTCGAGGGTAATAAGTGAGGATGGAGGGTTTTGCTACCGGCACTTTTCCACTTACGATGAGAGGAAACCTGTGTGATCATCTCACATTCACATTCCTCTGGTTCCTATCAGGTTTGTTTCTCATGTGTGGCCTAAAAAAACGAGGTTTGCTTAGTTGAACTCATCTTTAATTATGGGAGTTCTGACCTTTGTGAAAGGAAATAGAAACAAAAACAAAAAACTCTGGTTTGCTCTACTTTATCCTCATGAAATATAAAATTATATTCAAAATGGAAAAGAATAATAGTTTAGCAAAAACCAGTTTACTTGAATCTAATATACATGTATCCAAACTGGGTCAATATAACCTGTGTGATGTAATAATTATTTTCTTTTAATCAAATTCGAACAGTCAAATACTTGAAATCTTATGCCTTATAAGTGTTAAATTCAGCTTGTTCAATGGTGCTTCAAGGTTTAATGTTGAAAGTATACATGTCTAACTGCAAAATAAGGTGTTGAGGTGTTTTATTGCTAAGTCAGCACTGAAACCATCAACTGAGAAACTGGAGTTAAATGAGATTTATGCTGTAATTTCATTTTTATTGTGCTAAACCAAAAAAAATCCTGATATGATCCTGAAATCCCTTTGAGATATAAATGTTAAAGCATTTCACTCACATGGTGAACACATCCAGCGTTTCTCCCGGGGCTCTGATGACTTCGAAGTAGTTCTGGAGGATGGTGACGGTGCCGCTCAACGCCTCATGGCCACACCCACAGAACAAGGCCACGCCCATGTAGAGGAGGATGGTGGCGATGAGGGAGGCCCAGGGCAGACTGCCCACACATCGCTCACAGCACTCCTTACAGCCTGAAAACACACGGACAGCAAAGGAACGAATTCAGCGTGATGACGACAGCATTTTACGGAAGGTTCGTACGGAAGTTCGTATCTTGTATTTTAGTATATGCTTGAAGCCAGTGGAGACATGAGGAACAAGTATAACAGGCACAACAAGTAAAAGGGCTCACTTTATAAGCACATTTTAACATTTTGGGAAATTAAAATCTTTTATCATTTTTTACCATCTTGTTAGTTCAGGACAAAGATGCATCCAGGAAGTATGTAGCTTTAGTTTGGCTTCGGGAAGTTTGGCTCATCTGAGGGAAATATCTATCCTTGAACTCCTGAAGATGCTTGAATTATTATCTGAATTGCTGAATACAACTTGTTGTTTGGATGAACTGAACCTAGAACTTGTCAAGTGTGCTTTGTTTTTGTATAATAAGTTTCATAACTTACATAATACAATGTAAGAATAGAAAAAACTATTACAGTTACAAAAATATTAGCAGTTTTATTGCAGCAATATAGTATTGGATTGCATCTATAGATTAGATTAGGTTCAACTTTATTGTCACTGCAAAGAACAAATATTCAGACGATAAAATTAACTTTAGCATCTATCCCGAGGTGTAAAACAGCAAAATAAAGATGTGCTGGATATGTCCATATGTTATATGCATATCCATATACATTGTTTAACTATTTATAATATATTAGATGGAATATAGAGTAGACTATAATGATTATTCATCATTGAAAAAGCTAAACAGACAAACATTTTCCATGAACCTGCCAGCTTGTTGGGCAGAAATCGATGGAACGGATCCTTTATTGCTTATGCAATCGTGTCTTTCAGTCAGTGTTGGTGAAGATTTACTTGTGATTACTCTGCGTTGACGTGTTTAATTAGTCTTCAGCTGCTATATTACATAATTGTGCAGTGGCTGAGAGTGATGCACCAACAATTCAGGCATTTCAAAATGACTCACTTGTGTGGCTGCCTTTGGAGCTGTTATTCACTGTAGTTGCCGCCACATAAAGGGTAATATTTCCTGTTTTAGAACAGTGAGGAAAAAGGCCACAGTGCAGGGGGATTTTTTTTAAAGGCCCATGTGTTCATGACAATGTGTTCCCCTTAAAAAACACATCAGCTGTATTGTTATAGCAGGAACACTTTAGCATCTTACAGAGATATTAATTCTTCTCTCCTCTTCCATTTTAAATCCTCTTGAAATTATAAATGTTCTGATTTTGTTCCTGAAGTTGGATGTTTGTGTAGAGTCTGACATTAGAAGGCTGTTTATCACTTTCATCTTCTGAAAATGAAAACTGTCTGCATTTATTAAAATCAGATTTTAAGAGGCAGATTTAAGAACAGGATTTGTGATATCAGTGGCGAAGTTTAAAAGCTTATTTTTGGTCAAATATTTAACTTTCACAGGTGTGATGAGGAAACCTGAGGCCCAGTATACAAACACACAAACACACACACTTGAGAGATTTTACAAAATCCAAAACTTTGCAGAGCTCTTAAACCCAGCACTTAAACTTGTAAAATTAAAACACATTTGCATAGATTCTTGAATTTATTAAGAGAGGGAAGGATCAGGTGCCATTTTAAGAATTTCATCCATTCATTCATTCATTCATCAAACACACCTTAAAGATTTTTGCATGACTTCATATATTACAGGAGGAGATCTCAAGCATAAACACACCGTACCATTATGTCCAACTCCGATATAGTAAAAACAGAACAAAGCAAATAGTTGTGTAATAACAAATAAATAAATACCATGTGGACTGTTGCATCATATCAGTGTTTATCTGATTATTCTTGTAGACATGTGTACGCAGGCAAGACTAAGACGAGGGCATGATGAGGCCGAGGTCACTGGGTTAAGAGGCAACCACTACATCTGACTGGTGGAATCACTGTGGAGGTGTTTTGAGAGCGAACCACTCTGTGCAGCTTCAAGATGCTGCTGCTGACTACGACAGTTTCCCCCGAGAAGCAACAGTCTCTTAATTAAGTCTAGTTTTCTCTATTAAATGTCTTGCAGGCGATTTGGAGATTCCTTGTCCCATTAAAAAGATATTAGGATCGAAAGACAATTATGTTTCGTCCACTGACTGCTCACCCAGATCCACCCTGCACTTGGTTACCCACTTATAATAATGTTAAGACCTCTATATTAATACTATAAATACTCCTTGTACTACTAATTGTGATAATATAATGAACAAAGTTGGGAGACCAAGAAAATTTGACATTTTTGGAACAGAAAACCAGATGCAAGATTACTTGAGAGATTAAATGATGAAATAATCTGGACTCAAAGCCAAGCTTTCAAAAAAAACCCCAAACTGATCAACAAGAAGCAAGTGCAAAGTAACCAGATGGGCTGCTTTCATCTAAACAACCAAAATCACACTTTAGCAAACGCCAAAATCTATATAAAGGAGATATAAGGAGGATCAGAAAAAACACTCCGTCTGAAACTCAATACAGCAGTTGACCAGCTGGACGACAGTAAAAATTCTTGATTTTCTTTATAATAACTTAGTGTGTTGCACCAAATGTTGGAGATCAGATGATGGACAGACGTGGCATGCAACCTTTTAAACTACATGAGTTCACAAAAAAACAGCACTGACAGCAGCGACACTAAACAAAGTCAAACAAGTTCTGCATTGAAGTCAGCTAGACTAAATATCTTAATGATCGGTGACACGTAATCATGAAGAAATACCTCTTGAAATTTTGTGAAATGCTTTTAATTAAAGGAGCCTCTCTCCCCTTTGACTACCAGTAAACAGCATATGCACCCCCCTCCCCACCACCCCCACCACCACCAGTGTTAAACCCAGGACAACATGTTTGATAGTCAGCATGTCAACCCTTTCACTCTTTGCTGTGCTTGTAAGCAGCTGGTCTTTTCTTTCAGCCTCTAAGTTACGTGATAAATAACTTAAAGACCAATTATATTATTTTAATCAAGTGTCTAAAACAGCATCTACTGTCAGCTTCAGATAAAATATAATAATACTGCCAGTCATAGTAACGAATGCAGACTTCAGCGTGTGTGATGCATGCTAACAAAACACAGGACTCTGACCCATCTGGCTGGTGGCGTCCTGATTGTACAAGATGAGAACAAGGTAATGATGGAAAGAAGCCACTCAAACAGGCTCAGGTCTGAACAAACAAGTGCCAGTAGTTTTCTGATTCCCTTTCAAATTTAAACCTCACAAGCAGAAGGCAGAGAGAGGGGTGATTAAACTTTTAATTTGAATTTAACTGTCATGGATGCATTTTTTGGGTCAAAGCAGTGAGCAAAATTTGCAATTCACCTGCTGATTATGACAAGTCTAAGTTTTATTTGATGAATGAGAACAAAAACAAGAGGAGTCTGTGTGAGCCACGCTGCTTTGACACCTAATGACAACAACAATTTGGGATTAGAAAATTAAATTCGTCAAAACACTGCCCGCTCTTTAAAAATAAGCAACACATGCAGCCACGCTAACTCACTGAAATCTGCATGTAGACGGAGCTGCAACTCTGCAAAACAGTGAAAGAAAGAAAGAGACACACACACACGTTGCCTCCCTGCTTTACCTTGCACAGAAGGGGGCTTGTGTAAATGTGTGTGTGTGTGTGTGTGTGTGTGTGTGTGTGTAAGTGAGTCATCGTGTTGCTCAGGTTTAATTGACCAGCCTTGTTGCCATGCCAACAGGGGTGTGGCAGGAGCCTGCTGACCCACTTTGCCTGTAGCGTTGTCATGGCAACAGCGCGGCTCTGAGCGTTACAGTCACACTAATGCACATTTTCTTACACACACACACACACACACACGGCAGAAACACTATCACACAACACCCTTTTGCATAAACACCGAGTCTGCTCTCTCTCTCCTTATTGTCTTAATTTGTCGAAACGATCGGCGTTCAGTCTCGGTGTTTCTTGAAAAAATGTGAGCTGCTAATGGAGGAGCAAAAATCTGCTCCGTCCAGAAAGATGCAACCATTTTGTGCTGACTGACTTCTTCAATAAAAAATGTTCATTGCTAATGTGGTACAGGCTAAATTTGGTGCTCACGCATCCTATCATCATCATTTCATGTCCGTTTGACCCTCACTTTCATGCAAAAATGATCAAATTCAAGCCAAATTAGTGCAACAAATAGGAGGTGGATCGGCAGGCACAGAGAGGAGAGGTGTTACATAAATGTGTTATGAGCATGTTTCTGAAAGAATGATTTATGCAGCAGGTTTGTGCCTTGCCTCTAAATGTTTTTATATCTGCAAATATCCGCATGTGTATGACTATGCAGTTGTGTTTCTGACTGTGTGTGCGAGTGCAAATGTTTGCGAGAGTCTGTGCCCTGAATTTCAGCCATGTTATAATCCTCATCATATTTCCATATTTGGGCTTTAAACGAAGGAAAGACCCAGTGACCTGGTAAAAACTGGGACATGCTAAACACAAACGGCTGTATACTGCGTCTGTGTACGTTTGGCCGTTTTTCTTTGTTTAAGACGGGCGCTTATTTTCAGACATTATTACACAACGAGCATCCATCTCTCTGTCCCATTATTAAAGGGTACTGTAATGTATCAGCAGCAGTGATAACTGTAATGCCTATTCAGAGATGTACAAAGTGAATCTAGTATTTGTGGTGTTGTTTCAATATACAGAATGGCTGCAAAACAGCATCTCCTAGTAGCATATAGGTAACTTATTATGTCTTATTATTTAATTGCTTGGTATTCTGAAAATGTATCATAAAACAATTGTCTCATTTCAGGATTATTTTTAAAGATAAAATTACTTGGTAGCATCCTAAAACACTATTATAGTATAAGTAAATCGACATAAATACAAAATCTATGGATCAAGAACGATACCATACAAATTTACAGTGGTATATATGCAGATGACAGTCAACTTGATCAGTTCCCTCAGTTTGTTTGATCTGTCTGTCAGTCTAACACATTTGCCCTGGGCAGGCTGTTTGCAGAGAATAAAATGAACCTATGTTCACAAGAACAGCCAAACGTAAACAGCAATAATGTGATAACATTTTCTAACTATAACTCATGGATGACACAAAGGTTACAATGTTGTAACCCTAAATCTAAAAGCGTAGACAGATTTCTCTGTGGACACTCTTCCTTGCTCACTGAAATGAAACAGGGTCCAGAGGTATAATACTCTGTTCATTCTTACAGAACTAAGGTTACATTATTGTAACCTTGATTCTGTCCCAAAAGGCCCCTCTAATGGACTCTTGGGTTCAGTGTGCAGAGATTAGCTCACTGATCTTTACCAGCTAAAGTTTAGTCCTTGCAGCCCTCATAAGTTTTTATATTCCGTGTCACTGCAGAGAAAGAGTTTAATCCCACCCAACGAACACAGCTAAAGGTTGGCACAATTTAGGCCCAGCCACACAGGGCTCGTATGAATACAACAGACACCCTGCACAGGCGAGGTAATTTTGCCTCCTGTCTCCCATAGGAGATGGAGCAAAAAAAGAATCCAACTTACTCTCAACCTAAAAGAGCTTCTTATATTCCTGGGAACACAGGAGGGGCTAGGTTCAAAGTTAGTCCAATCAGCACAACTGTCTTGAGAGACAACTCCTTTAGAAAGGAACACTCCAATGGGCTCATAGGAACGCACTCCATGCAGTCCATTTACCATTTACCATTTACACCACCTATCGCTCTTCTGAGGCACTTCTGTGACCACAGGGATGCATTTGTGAACAGAGGCAACTTAAATAAGAGATGTTGCTGAGGAGAGATGTGGGGACCCTCCAAGTATTGCAGGTCATCTCACAGATTGCACAATTTAAGAAATGATTCTGATCCTGCAAAGAATGGCATTCAGCAGAGAAAGGTGCCACCGCAACCCCACCAAGCACTGGGATTAAAATTATGTCCAAAGAAAATGTACCAATCCAGCCACCAGCACCCACATATTTCGCAGTCAAGCTAAGATACTTTGACGCCCAAATTTCTAGAAGGGATGAGGTGATAAGGGCTGGTTAGACCAGACAGTCTAGGCCATAAAACTGCTCATGGAAGCAGCTCACAAACTTGGTGGGGGCAGTGGGGGCGTATTGAACCCTACTTGTTCCACTCCTGTGGACATCACCTCAGGTAAGTCACGGTCCATGGAGGCGGTGAAAAAATTCCCATGCAATGAGATGATGTCATCATCCTCAAATGCTGCCAGGGTTATCTCAGCAGAGACAGCAGTTGGTGCTGCTGACACATCAGCGGGCAGGAGGAAGGTCCTATCGCTGACATCTGAATTAAGAAATCCAGATAAAGTGGTTCCTGCTCAACACTGCTGTCTGTGTGATCCTTTCCAGACACTCGGCTTGTGATGCAGCCACTCTACACATGGAGATCTGAAGATTTGTTAACTAGATGGGTATGTGGAGAAGGCTGTTGGAATGTTACTCCTGTATATGCAATATAATTGCAACTCAGTTTTAATTAACAGCTTCATGACGCATGCCAATTATGTGATTGTTATCCAAATGAAAAGACACAAGTTATCTTATTTACATGATTAACAGATCTAGAAGGTTGCATTCAAAAAATGTCTTTAATTTATTAAGTCAGTTCAATGAAATATGTAAGACATCCATAAAACCTGCCTGTGGGATTTTCAAATAGGTCCGTTCATGTGTGCTCTTGCCTACTAAAAGAGCTCTGTGTGGTTGTGTTGACTTCACCTCAGAAACGCTCTGCATGAGCATATATTTACTGACACACCCCATGTTGCATCTACCATCTCGGCACAGCCGGGTTTATGATGAGCCATGAAAACAGCAACTCAGCCCAAAAAAAGCCCCTTGTGCTGTACCAAATTGCAAAATATGCTTGGATCTGACCAGCTTTGCACTGGTACAAAAATAGGGCTCTGTGTGTGTTATCTGGCGTTGGTTCACACACACACAAACTGCTCTTTTGTTACCTTTTCAAACTCAAACACACACTCAGACTTTCACATTGAGTCTTGGTGCTCATTAGCAAGCAATTTGGAAAGCTTTGTCAAAAGGACAACATGGTCGCTGTGTTTGTGTTTGTGTGTCTGGATCACTGTCTGTAGATCTGATAGAGGATTACTGAGGTCTCACAGGGAGAGAGAGAGAGAGAGAGAGAGAGAGAGAGAGAGAGAGAGAGAAGGCCTGAAGATGCACTCAAGAGTCAAAGCCCTGGTCTAATGGAAAATGACAAGTTCAGCCCCACTGCACCATTTAGAGTCAGATGCAGTTGAGCACAGTGAAGTTATAACCCAGACAAATGTAAATATTCTGTATGTAGGAACAGCAAGGAGTCAAACTTTATCTGTTCAGGTTTTGATTGTTAAAACAAAATGAAAATACTGTTATGGTCACGATAAAGCAGGTTACAGAAGGTCCTTTATTCATAGAGATATGGTTATGTTCTCACACACACACACACACACACACACGGTTAATGAAGGCAGCCTCTGCTGGCGTGACCTCCTGAAGTGATTTTCTTGGCTGCCAATCAAACTGTCTGTTAATTTAAAAACTCCTCCCTGTTTCTGTATCTCTGTCCATTGCATCATTTTCTGTGAAGGATTGTTTACAGAATCAGATTGAAAATTGATCAAATCGATTGAAATCACCATTGGAGAAGAGTAATGTATGTACGTGACCCAGAATCAATACTTAAAGATACATATGAAGTTCATTTAGCTATGATGCTGTGGAAAATGTCCTCTGAAGCCTTTTTTTCAGCAAGGCTTTCTGCACCTATGAAGCTGGTGTCCAAAAAAAACCAGACCATTATCACATAAGGACTCTGGAAGTCCATTATCAGGTTACACCTCTTAGCCAAAAAGGCGCTTAACCGCCATCTTTCATTGCTCCAAAAGAGGCTGTGCAAAAATGTAAATATTCTGTATTCGATTCATCCTTTTTCTTAATGAAAATATTGGCAACTGTGATCCGAGGAAGGATGTCTGCCACAGTATAAATCTGTGTAAACGCATTATGAGTTATGGTTATCATTAGAAAGAGTATACACAGCAGCCATAAAAGAGGAAGGATGGGGGGGGGGGCCCCAGTGAGACTATTTACATTTCAGTGATGGACGTCTTTCAAACAGCCAGATGTACTCAGGCAGGCTGTAAACAGCTGATACTGTAAAAGGTCACCACACTGTTGGAATTGTTATGTACCGCTTATGTTTAACTGCGAAAATTAAATGCACTAATAAATTTAAACTGACATACAAATGTAGGAATAACAGCAATTTATTGAAATATAAAAAAAAGTATTTCAACATCTGAAATCCTAGATCATATTTACAGGTTTTGGGCCCAATCACACATTTAAAAAAAAAAAAAACTCCAATAGTTTTGATTCCAATAGTACTCCAATAAGGAAATGTTGAAGAAATATCATGTTTACTCGTTTAATTTATGCATTACTAAAGGTTTGTGATAATATGCATCTTACATCTCTTTTTAACAAGTTCAATATGTGAAATTCTGTTGTTGTGACTGATCACAATCGAAATTTGGGTTCTTGAATTATGAAGATTGTTATCTGGTCAGGCATCTTTTGAAACTCTGATATATCAAAGCCCCAGCAAGCGATTTTCTGAAGTGACTCACAAGCAGGAAAACTCATTTTGTAGTTACACAAATGAAAAAGAAGCCTGCAAAGTAGAGTCGCAAAAATGTAAAGTCTATAATATTTTTCATCACTGTAGGAGGCTGTGAATAAACCCTTCAAAATGTAACTGCAATGCAAACACAAATGGACTTAATGCACAGTGTGTGTTTAATGTTTGTTAAAATGTTACAGTGCAATTAAATTTATCATTTGCTAAAAAAGAATTCATAAAAAGAATGATATTTTTCTTTATTTTTCATGTGTAAATGAAGAACCTGAACCACTCCCACCCTCGGCTCACCAACACACACAGACAGACCAGAGTGATGATGTCATGCACAGACTAATGTTGGAGCGCCTCCACAGACGGTGAAAACGGGAAACGCTGCCAGGACTCTATGACAGCAGCCTCGGTGACTTTACGGTGATACGAGGGGATTTTCTGATTCACAGCTGGAAAGCTCGCAAGCAAGTGCAAGCCAAGACGCGGTGTGCATATATATTTATATGTATTGATCCTGCACAGCCACTAATTTGTCATCCCTCAGAGAGGATGAACGTGCAGATCAAATATCACGGCCATCTGCTCATCAGATTTTGGAATATCTAACGGACAAAGATGATAGTCTGATGGGTGAGGAGCTCATGGAAAAGGATGATTCTCCAGGGAGCATGAATGTAAATGTCACAGCAGTCTGCTCATCATATTCTGATATTACACACAAAATTTAACAGCAGTCTGCCCAAAAAAACTGGTGAAAGAAAGTGTTGGTTGCACAAACTGATCACCAGCTGTGTTACAAAACATTACAATCAAGGTTTCGGTGAACCTTTTTCACCCACTGTGGTTAGAAAACAGCCCATTTAACCAGCTGGTTATAGTGTGCAGATACAAAATCAATAGAAAACAGAACCTTGTGGACCTTCTGTTGAGCTGGTGTGAAGTGTTTGTGTTGATGAAAGGAAATCAAATTACCCTTAAATGGGAAAAAAAGAAGAAGTGTCCATTTAAATGGCTGCCTGCTCTGCCTCTTTCTTTCAGTATCACTTTCTCTCCATCCTCCTCCTCCTCCTCTATCCTCCTCCATCCTCCATCCTCCTCCTCTGCTCTCTCCTCTCTCTCTTTCCCATTGCGGGCCTGCTAATTCATTTTGTATTGACTTATTGCACTCTCTATTGAATTTGTTTCTATTAGTGGTCATGATAATGAAATGGATATGAAGCAAATAAACATGGCTGGCTTTCAGTTGTAAGACTCCTGTCAGTTTTCCCATCGACTTCTGCACTTAAAGAATTAGTTATTCAAATTAGTTATTGCTCCTTATGCAGGCTTGGAAAGTGGCCATGTCAGGCTTCTTCACAATAACCAAAACCATTATAAAAACCCCCCTCTTACTTTTTACTGAAAAGCTTTTTATGATGTTTTAAATTTCTCGCACATTATTAGTTACTAGCAGTGAGTAAATGAAACGTTTGCTTTTCTTCTCAATGAAAACACCACCAACAACAAGCAGGTCTTTCCTCGTAAAAAAAAACCCTTTAAGACACCTGAAATGATGCGTTTGATGTCTCGTGTTTGACTGAACTAAATTTAACAATAACTGGATAAAAAGCGAAAGTTGTTATGTGATTGTGCACCTTGTTTGGACAAGAGAAGAGACGAACGGAGAAACTCAAGGAAAAGAAGATCAAACAGACCACAGCAGGGTTCCTACGCTTGTGTTTGGGGTTTTTTGGGGGGGTCTTGGTGTATTTTTGAGGGGTTTTCTTGCTTTGTTGGTATTTGTTTTTGCCTTCCTACCATCTCTGTACAAGCATCTGACATAAAACTCTATTAAAGATGACGTATCAGCCACTGTTTGATCTCAAGTGAGATCTATCAGTACATTTTTTTTCTGGAAATAAACATTGTGGAGGGGACTTAAGAAAAAAAGGACACGACATCCATCATATAATAAGGATAATTACTAAAGTCCTGTGAAGATATAACAAATAAGGCACTTCACTTCACTATAGTAAACATGGTGGGCGAAAATAAACCCTCACTCACATCTCAACACGAGCATGTTGATGAATATAAGACGAAACCACTGAATGTAATTATTCTGAAAATATGAGTCAAGTATAGAATTATATTACACGACTAAGATTAACAGTGCAAAAATAATCCATATTATATACTTGCAGGATAATAAGAATGGATTCATCAGGTTTTAAGACATAAAAAAAGTGACTACATGGTCTCCTACATTGTTTTTTAAATTTTTGCTTTTTATCTTAAATGACCTTTTGGCTAAACCCGACTCCTGAACAAAAACTGTCAAAGCAAAGTGACCTGAACTCAGCATTGGCAGATCCATCAGAGTTTGAAGATCAATACTCAGTGCCTGAATAGTTTTGAGGGTAGCATCTTATTTTTAGTCTTTCAGAAGCCTAAAACATAACCATGAACGAGAGGAAAGGATTCAACATTGTCGTTTTCTGCCCAAACTGCAGGTACGAATGTTAGCATGTCAGAATAACAAGATATCAACGACATAAAGAGAAAATACACAGAACTAAATACACAAACAAATATCTGTCATCAAGATGACATCGCTTGCATTTACGATAAACGAACGTTAACTTTAACTCCTCATTAGCAGTGATGGTTATAATATTAAATATGAAGTGAAACCAAACATGATTCAAGCTTTGCAGACAAACAAATTGAGATTTTCCAGTTGAACCCAAAGTAACTCATGAACAAACGACTCAAGGTTAAGATAAAGATCATGTAATATCCAATCAGGCCTCACAAATCTCTAAAAACATTGCTAAGTCCTCTGCAACAGGAAAAACTGATGAAAACCTCTGTGTGTTTGCATGTCAACATTTCTGTCTACGTGCAACAAGAGTCAAACCACGAATTGAACAATAAACAATAACTTAACAGTGCCTCAAAATAACAATGCACCACATATTAAAAATTTAATTTATCAGTGTATTTTATATGAAATTGTTCCTCTCAGTCGTTCTGCATCACACACTTTCTCTGTCCAAGCTTCAGCTATAGATTCACATTATCCTCCCTCCAACTCTCATCTCCACCTGTCCTGCCTCGTTTCAACCTGTATTTTATCGACCGTATGTGCCCATTTATTTAAACCTTGAAGAAGATGGAGAGAGAGGCGGAGGCCAGCAACATAAATTAAACAAGGATGCTTAAAGAAAAGCGATGGCGATGGCGAGAATGACACGGATGTGGGATGAGAACGAGTTGAATGGATGAATAGAGGGTGTGTGGGTGAAAAAAAAAGGAAAAAAAGTGTGCTGGGATGAAAAAATCATGTTTGTTTGAAACATCATGCCTCCCTGTTTGGCTTTCTGATTGGTTAAAACAGGTTCCTTCCAGAAAAAACACACGAATGCACCTATCACACAACAGATGACAATTTCATAACAGGGTTACCATAGATACAGGGTTAATAAATGTTAATAAGGCGATAAATGCAAGTGTTTTTATTGTTTTTTGATGGAAAAAACCCTCCATCATCGTTTTCATTTCTGAATCCGTGTAAACAACGAGGCTTAAGTCTGATATCACGCCGAAGGTGCGATGTAGATAACGGACACGCCCATTTTCACCGCCGACAACAACAACAATAATATGGGAGGACTGAATGAAAACATGAAGACGCTTCGTGCAAAAAAACAAACATATAGAAAACGATTAAATTTGACTAAAATGAAATATGAAAGATTAAAAATATGAAAAATGATGGATGGATGTATGAGGAGGTGTTTTAAAGAGGGAGGGAACAGGCAGAAGGGGGGATGGAGGTGAGCGAGGGATGAGTCAAAATAGAGGGTTAAAGCGAGAAGAGACAGAAAAAGATGAAGACGCCTGCAGTAGCAAAGAGACGGACTGATGGATTCAGATGATACACTTTGAAATGCACCTAATCACTAATTACATAACCAAAGAGGACGAGTGTTGGAGGAACGATGGGGGGGAAAATGGAGGGAAAGGGAAGGGAGTGACACAGACAGCAAAAAAAAAAAAAAAAAAAGGAGAGGAGAGGAGACATGCAGAGAGAGAGAGGGAGAGACGAGAGGAAAAGGCGTTCAGACAAGCGTGAAGCATCAACAATGGAGGCTAACAAAGAAAATCCCAATGGAGGCATCAATCACTGCTCCACTTATCCTGCCTCCCCCTGATTTTTACTCTTTATTATAAGGTTTTGCCCCAATCTCCCTCTTCTTCTATCACCCTCTTCAACCCCCCCATCACCACCGCCACCGCCGCCACCGCCACTCCCACCTCCTCCATCCGTCCATCCATCCGTGCATCTGCCCATCCGTCTGTCTGTCCAGCCTCCAAAACAACACCGACCTTCCAGCGTCTACCATCTCCTCTCATCCTCAGCCCAAACAATCTGCTCACTTACGCATCCATTAAACCATTAAACCCAAAACCGCCACGCCGCCACACACTCGCATAAATCTGAGGCATTATCAAACGCAGTCGTTAAAGAAAAGAAAAAAAAGAAAAAAAAGGTGTGATTAAAATTCAAAGTCCATCTTTCCTTTTTTTAAAAATTTTTTTTCTTTTTTTAGCTCAAAATGCAACAATGAGGGGAAACGTTTCATGTGAATTTTGCCACTAAATCAAATCTATGCTTTGATTTTTTTGGATTTTTTTTTATCTGCAGGACATCTTTTTTTTTTCTCTCTCTGCCCACAACACACACACACACACACACTCACACACACACACACAAAGGAATCCCACGATACAGAGAGGATCGGATGGACAGAACAATGGCAGAACGGTGCAGCTGATGAAAGATAAAAAAAAATAGAATTAAAAATAAACAAAGCTGCTCTCCTCTCTCACCTTTCTGGCTCTGCGATTCGTCCATGTTCTCCTCCATGACGGCAGGTTACAGTCCCTTTGTCTCTTTAGTTTGAAGCTGTTAACAGCCCCTTGCTAGCTCGCAGCACAGTGTGCGTGTGTGTACGTGGGAGGCGGTGTGTGTGTGTGTGTGTTTTTTCCCCTCCCTGCAGAGGATGGAGGCTCAGGGAAGTCCCTGTTTTAACACTGCTCGCTCTCTCTTTCTCTCTCTCTCTCTCTCTCTCTCTCTCACTCTCTCTCACTCTTCACTCTCTCTATCCGGGCTTCTCTAGCATCCTATCTCTGTAACCATCTACAGCTTTAAAGCTTTCTTTCTTTAAATAATGTATGAATGCAATTATATATGTGTGTGTTTAAAAAAATGCAATCTGCAAATTCAATGTTATATTCGTAAAATAAAGCTTTTATAATATGAAATGCATTATAAAGATGAAATATCAAACAAAAAAATCATGCTGAGCAATGGCAGAGTGATTCCTTTCATTTGTAATAAAAACAATTGAGGATCAGTTGATGTCAGTCTGAACACCGTGAGTAAGTCACTCTAACAAGATCTAAGATCTATAATAAAAAAAGGAATAAAAATACTGACACTCAGGCTACAGATCAGATTCAACAGAACCTTAGAAAAAAGCCTCCAATTTTAGGACTTTTATGAGCAAAAATAGTAAAAAAAACACAAAGAGGACACATCAAACGAGGCGTCTCCACACTCTGAAATGACAGAGTTGAAGTGATGTGCACAACAACAGAGACATAAAGGTTAGGGATTCCTTTCTGGATTTCTGCTCTTATTCCTGCACAACATAAAAGGTTAGCGGTTGATGCTCATGACACAAATTTTTATTTTTAAAGGGACGTCCTGGAAAACCACCTCGAGGCCCAAAAGGGTCCACTTAGATCCCACTTTGAGAGCCACAGTTTTAACTCGTTCACATCCGCTGGATCACCAGAGATCTACTGAAGCTATCGACTAAGCACAGTTTATATAGATTTAAAAGGTTATGTAGACAACAATTGCATGAAAACAAATAATTTAAAAAAAAAATCATACTTCCACAGAATTTGTATAAAGGTACAGAGTGAAAGTCTATATTTTCCAAAAAAAACTATAGAGGTGAAATAATAACTTAAAAATTTCTGATGGGTCCAAAATGATCATTATATTAAATTTGAGCGAGTTTACTGACGAGATCTGACATGGCTGAAGGATCGCTGAGCTAATAGCATAACTGTGTTAGCATCGCATGTCGTCATTGACGTCTGAGGCTTAGGAGTTAGCATTAGCATTAGCATTAGCACACAGGTTTCTTAGCTAAAATGTTTGATCATAAAGTGTTAAAGTACAATTCAGCATATTTAAACCAACTACACAACAAGTAAGAGCAGTCAAAGTCCTTACAGTCTAAAGAAAAATGTTGTTACCGGCTAGGTTGTTAAAATAAGAGAAACATCAGGTTCAATCCCCGAATAGCTACGTTAGCATTAGTGAGGATATGCTAGGTATAGATGGTGTCCAAATCACCTTTTAGTGTTTGAATTTTTGCCTTTTTTTTTGGACATGCTTGACATTTTTGGATTTGTTCAATTATCCACTGGAAAATTTACCAATGTACTACGCATTTTTGGCCTAAGAATTTTTTGTTAAAAACATTTCTATTTAGCGATTTCAAACTGGCCCAAAAACTTAGATATTTAAAGGTTATTCAATGACCTTCAGTGTCTGGTACCTGACACAGAAGCTCTGTACATATTTTTTTTACAGTTAATGCATTTACCAGAAGGATAACCGGGCTAACATGCTAACCTGCCTGCAGGTGCTGGTATCCTTCTCAGAAACATCCTGTAGCCTGCCAATAAACTACGCAAAAATGGAAAAAAACCTGAAGGGCACACTTAGTGAGAGAAATTAAAAAGGATAACCATAAAAGAGAGTCATATTTTAAAATACATTACAAAAATGGGTAGTTTCTTCACTTCTGTTCACTGCTCTGCTACGGCAGCTACTAGCAACACGCTAGTTTCAGTATTTCTTCATTATGGAAACCACTAGCAGCATGAAACCCGTTACACTTGGACCGAGCACAAACCTGGAGGCAGCTAGCAGAGTGAGCGGCCTGAAAAGTAAGAGGCTTTTACAACAAAGCCCTGATGCAAGTATAGCTCGGCACAGCCAGACCGGTTTGATCATTGGTCTGGTACCTCTCCATTCATGTTTAATATCCGGAGGGCAGTACCAACAGATGCAGACGAAACTGCCTCTGGAGAGACAGAACCCAATCAGAAAAACAAAGCATTTCTTGACGTAGGCAGAAGGACACAACCAGACTAGTGTCAACAAACAAACGTGCAAAGATGGCGAGCAGTGCAGTACCGTAATTTCTGGACTATAAGCCGCTACTTTTTTCACACGCTTTGAACCCTGCAGCTTAAACAGTGATGCGGCTAATTTATGGCTTTTTACGGGCTAAAGAGCTTCATGTCACCAATACACTCAGCCTCGTCACATCAGAC
>JAQMCX010000044.1:2819231-2842888 GCA_029814765.1 Acanthurus leucopareius | reverse complement strand
TAGCAGAATTTTAAAGTTGATTCTATATTGCACAGGGAGCCAGTGTAGGGACGCCAAGATGGGAGTGATGTGCTCACGCCTACGGGTCTGGGTTAGCAGACGTGCAGCGGAATTCTGCACGAGTTGGAGACGGGCAAGGGAAGCCTGGCTAATTCCTATGTACAAGGAGTTACAATAATCAAGGCGGGATGTAATAAAAGCGTGGATTAATTTCTCCAAGTCGGGTTTAGAAAGAATGGGTTTAACCTTTGCTATTTGGCGAAGCTGATAAAAGCTTTTTTGCACTACACTGCTGATCTGTTTCTCAAATTTAAAATCGGGATCAAATTTGACCCCCAGATTAGTGACACAGTCCTTGAGATACGGTGATAGCGAGCCAAGGTCAATGTTGGGGAGGGAACAGCAACTTGGTCCAAACAACATTACTTCAGTTTTATTCTCATTTAGACTCAGGAAGTTAAGTGAAAGCCACGCTTTAACATCATTGAGACAATCAATGAGTGGCTGGACTAAGTGGACAGCATTATGTGCCAATGGAACATAGATTTGGCAATCGTCGGCATAAAAGTGAAATGAAACACTGTGCTTCCTAAAAACAGAACCAAGGGGGAGTAGGTACAGTGCAAATAAGAGAGGGGCGAGGATTGAACCCTGAGGCACCCCATATGGAAGAGGAGCTGTTTGAGACACAAAGTTGTCAAGTTTCACACAAAAGCTTCTGTCAGTTAGGTAAGAACGGAACCAATCAAGGGCGACGCCCTTAATGCCCACACAGTGCTCAAGGCGGGAGATTAAAATGCTGTGGTCGACAGTGTCGAAAGCAGCAGACAGATCTAAAAGCACTAGCACGACAAACTTTCCAGAGTCTGTTGACAATAGCAAGGTGACAGCAGAAAAACAATTAAGCACAGAACAACTAATAAAATTATTCCGGAGCTGTCCAAAGTTATTAACACTGAACAAACAAAATGTATCGCTTTATCGCTAAATGAGAGAAAGACATGGACATATCAATAAGTTATGACAACTGGATCCAAACTTACACTAAAACATTATCACTAGCAAATTAACCTTAACTCCAGCTCATACAAGGTCAAAAACAGATCACACATCAAACTCAAAATATGCACTAAATGGGCCAATCAGACCTAAGTGACTGCTTTCTCTGCCCCTCTCAAACTAAAACAGCTATATTCAGGCTAACTAGTATCCAAGATCTGCAAAGTATGTTTGGAAAGAAATCATAGGCAAACTGTCTCTTATAATGAACTGTCACATTGCACTCTACGAATCCCTCTGCTTGCTAGATGACCTCTCAGTCACATTTCTAAATCACTGGGCCCTATCGTACATTAGCGCAAATGCGGTGCGCCAGTGGCGCAGGTGGCATTGCTATCTTACACCAAGTGTCAAGTGTCATTTTTGCCACCAGTGTATGATAGCAAATCCACTTGCGCCAGGTCTGTGTGCCAAGGGGCGGGAGGTCTGAGATGGAGGCGGAATGAACGCGTTTGCTATGTTGAACCAGGCACACTGAAGTCAAATGCGTCTTGCACTTAGACCAGCCAAAACCTGGTCTAAACGCAAGTGCAAATGTAAAACAGCCTGTACTTTGGAGATATTAAGTAAAGTTAGTAAAATTTACTTTGAAAATATTTTCGATCATAAAGTATACATTTTGAAGTAAACAGCGTGCATATGGGAGTGTGTGTATCTTGCGTTTGGCCAAGATGCACACACACCTTTCATTTATTGTGACACCCCCCCATACAAACACACACACACACACACACTTTAATAACTTATAAGGAATAATTGAAATCATAACACCAAATTAATCTCAGTGGACAGGATGGGATCACAGCCGTCAGATCGTTTCTAAAAGATCGGTCACTGACAGCTGGAGCAACTTCAGTGTTCGTGACAGGGTGTTTATTTGATCATAAAAACAAGGATTAAATAATAATTACCTATAACATTAACCTCGAGCCAAGAGATCTATCTCCTCACTGCTGAATCACCTTTTTTGTATGAATTCAATAGCAATAAGCGGCTAAAAGAAAAACAGTCCTTCAACCATTAATTACCATATGTATTCCATTCACAAATTGAATTTAATTTTAAGATTTGTGCATGGGTGTGTGCCTGCGTGCATGCATGCCTGCGTGCGTGCAGGCAAAAATATATTGTAGAAATAGATATGACAAAATATGGAAATGTTTGCTTTCTAAACAATTTGACTTAAGGGGGGAATTAGCTGAGAGCTGTCTGACACAATACATTTATTGAGTGTTGTCCCTGTCCAGTCGAATGAATGAATGAATGAATGAATGAATGAAAGCATGCAAAGGTTGACCCGGACACTCCCCTGAATAAATTAAAACCCCTGCGCTTGCGCTGGCCGCAAGTGTAAGATAGGGTCCACTACATTTAAGAAGTCCCCATCACTTCAAACATCACCAAGAAGACCATCCTCCAAACTGGAAAAGCTGGAAAAGTATCTCAGTATGGGTGGGCCCCTTCACAGAACATTCTCGAAGGCAATCTCCAGTCGCTCTTCCCATGGTATCGTTAGCTCCACCATGATGACTGACCTGGTGGGGACAGACCACAGGACAATGTCGGGGCGTAGGGAGGTTGTAGCGATCTCTGGAGGAAATTTAAGGTGGCGGTCTAGGTTGGCTAACATGTTCCACTGGCCTCCAGGTGTTAGGAGTGAGTGCACCCTTGTGGTGGATAGCTGAGCCTCGCACCCCTGCTTAACAAACTGGATCTTGTGTGTTGCTGCTGCTTGGCTGGCTTTGTTTGCTTCTAGCCTGCGTGTCTCTATGAACTCTGCTAGCTTACGCAGGACCCGATCATGGCGCCACCCATACCGGCCCTGCATCAGTGCAGCCTTGCATCCAGAGAGGACGTGTTGTAAACTTGCGTTCTGAGATGTACAGAGGTGGCAGGTTTCTTCTGAGCTGTACCAGATGTGCAAATTTTGTGCACTGGGGAGGGTGTCATATGTGGCACGATTGAGAAAACTCAGCCTTGCTTGAGGCATTTTCCACATATCTGCCAACGTGAGGACTCTGTTGGTTACTGCCCCCCAGGTTGTCCATTTGCCTTGTTGCTGTTGGCTCACAGCTCTGATCTTATAGCTTCCTCCTCCATTTTCACCACTTCAGAGATGACCAGGTGTCTCCTTTCTTTCTTTGACGCTTTGGACCAAATCTTTGCTGCCATCCCCCATCCGAGGCCTGACCTGCCAAACTGCCCCACGATCTCTTGGTGTTTCACGCGCTCCACTGCTTGCTCTACTGCCTGCCTTGCATTCCACTTGCGCCCAGAGTGCACGTGGACCTTGCTGTTTCTGACAACCGGATCGGGTGAGTCTCGAAGCTCGAACACAAGCCTCACTTTCTCCTGTTTGAACCCCAGGCTGAGTGACCTCAGAGGAAAGCTCAGGGTATTACTCCCAAACAGAGCAGTGGTTGACAGACTGCAAGGAAGGCCCAGCCATTTCCTGATGTAGCCATTAGCTTTTGCATCCATCTTTGTGATGGTTGTTGAGTGATGTCACACAGCTTTAATGGCCACATGAGCCGGGGGTACAAAGGGAATTGGTAACACCATGTTTTGAACTTGCCAGGTAGGAAGCTTTGGTCAATTTTGTGCAGGCCTTCTGAGAGTTGGGATGTGACAGCAGCCATGTGCTTGTCTGACAGGTCGACCGTGTACAATTTTCCGAGGCTTTGGACCTGATTTGCTAGGAGTGGGATCTTCTCGTTGGCAACTGAGAAGGAGATGTTGTCATTCCAGAGACCTCGCCTGATTGATAGGCTTCTAGACTTAGATGGTTTAAGTTTCATCCGAGCCCATGTTAACAGCTCCTCAAGCCTCCTCAGCAGCCTGGCAGTGCATGCCGCTGTCTGGAGGAGGGTGGTGACATCATCCATGTAGCTCCGTATTGCTGGTAGTCGCTGGCCTGCTGGACATCTGACTCCACGGGCCATTTGTCTTCCGCCAATCAGGATGATTTCAAAGGCTGCGGTGAACAGGATAGGTGAGATGTAACAACCCATTGCGATCCTTTTTTCTAGCCGGTGCCACTCCGTTGAGGTCTCCTGGCTTGCATAACAGACATAGAAGCTACTGAAGTAGTTGGTTATGAGTTTCTGGATGCATGATGGTACGTGGAAAAAGCCGAGGGCGAAGCTAATGAGTTGTATTATTATTGTTGTTATTATTATTATTATTATTATTATTATTATTATTATTGTTAGTAGTAGTAGTAGTAGTAGTAGTAGTACTAGTAGGATTAATAATAATATTAATATTTCTCCCTGGTCCTTCCTGCAAGAGTATTATCAATAACCAATACATAAAAAAGTAACCCATTAAGTAACTTCAAAGTGTAGTTCAGCATGAGATCATGATAAAAACAATTTTAGTTTTGAACATGGGCTACTTTACAATGACTATGAAAATCCAGAGCAAGAATGGTCATTTAGATAGGCCTACTATACATCAGACGTACCCTAGAAGCCTAGTAACCTAGTAGCCTAACTTGCCACACATTAACCCATATGCTGATGTTACTGCTGATGTTACTATTAGCCTCAATCATGTGGATAATACTTTTAGGAAATTTTTTAAATCTTTTTTATTGAATCAGTTCTTATTTTTTCTTTTATCAGCTGGTATGGCTCACTTTCTTTTAAGAACAGAGACCGACTTCATAGCAGGCCTATTATGAAGTATGCACCAACGTTGCATAGCATAATGACCTCTCCCACCTGTATTAGGTCAGGGCTCTGAACAAGGCCAAGAAAATTCTGGGTGATCTGAGCAATTCTTTGTTCAGGGAGCTTGAACTTTTCCTGTCTGGCGGTACGTTCTGCCAAAATGTAGAACAAATAGATTAAAAAAATATCTTTTTTTCCCTGCTACTATTAAACTTTAAATAATTCAAGTGATTTACTAGGTATGCAATATTTTTGCCAGTCTCATCTTTTACATTTGTAAATTTGTAGTATCTGTTTTATTGTGTTGTTTTTTCAAATATTGTCATCATTAATAGTAGTATACTTATATATTATCTAGGTTTTATTTCATGAACTGTTCCTGTGAGTGTGTATATGTGAACCTGTGTGAACCATGTTTAACTACTGCTGTAGATTAAGATAATTAAATATATATATATATATATATATATATATATAATTATTATTATTATTAATAATAATAATAATAATAATAATAATAATAATAATAATAATGAATAAATAAATCACGTAAACAGTTTTAAGAGCAACTCGGTCCGTGACGCGACATCAACTTCCTTCCAGTTCGTTGTTAATAGCGTCCGTAGCAACCACCGTAGCAACCACAATTTCATTGAGAGACCTGAAAGAATGTACGTCGAAACTACGGATCGTATATGTAATCCGAATGGATACTATGAAAAGAAAGTGTACATTTGTCGCTAGAAAAGTAATTAAAATGAAATCGTAAGATGACTACGTTTTGCGCTGTAGACAAACGTAGGTATTACACGATTTGGAGTGAGACTGGGTTGACCAGGAAAGTTGAAGAACTCTCAAAAAACACCTGGAACATTTCACAGGTTAATTGGAAAAGGGTGTTTGTGTCATGACTGGGCATAAAAGATGCATAAGAGTTTTGGGGCAACATATGCTGCCATCACGTTAGGAACGTCCCTGTTTATTTCAGCAAGACAATGCAAAGCCACATTCTGCACGTTACAACAGCGTTGCTTCATAGTAAAAGAGTGCAGGTACTAGACTGGCCTGCAGTCCAGACCTGTCTTCCCATTGAAACTTTGTGATGGATTATGAAGCGTAAAATACAACAATGGAGACCCCAGACTGTTGAGTACCTAAAGTCTTGTATCGAGCAAGAATAGAAAAGAACTCTGCTTTCAAATCTTCAACAATCAGAGTCCTCAGTTCCCAGATTCTTACTGAGTGTTATTAAAAGAAAAGGTGATGTAATGAACTGGTAAAATGCTCCTGTCCCAGCTTTTTCTTTAGATGTGTTGCAGGCCTCAAATTCAGTGTTTATTTCCAAAAAACAGTAAAGTTTATTAGTATAAACATTAAATACCTTGTCTTTGTACTGTTTTCAATTGAAAAAAGATTGAAAAAAAAAGCAAATCATGGTATTTTGTTCTTATTTACCTTTTCCACAGTGTCCCAACCTTTTTTGGAATTGGGTTTGAATATTTGTTTTTGTATATGAGGCCATCAGATTGTCCATATAATAATGATTCTAATATGTATGTATATGTAGTAAGATGAAGCATTTACTTTTTATGTCCTTTAATGTCCTGTTACCTGTTAGGCCTCCTAAAATATGATTGTGTGAATGTGTTGGCACCAAGCCAAGCCCAAAAAAAAGACAAAAAACTCACCTCTGTTGGGTCCCAAGCCATGGGCTAAAACCATACTGTGCCTCTGACTGCTCTTCCAAAGGTGTAACTGGTGGTAAGAAGCCATAAATTTAACAGATTTTTTTTCTATTTTCTGTCTTTTTATTTTACTCTTTTCTGCTTCTTCCTGCCTTATGACAAGGACTGTTGAGAAGAAAGTAAAATATATCATTCTTTATTTCTTTGAGTGTTTGTGTAAAAAGTGTTGTGTTGTAGCATCGTGGTGGTTATTGGTTGTACAAAGCAGCCTTTGGGTTTGTTTAAAAATGATACCAAGGGCTAACCCTCTTCTCTTTACCTCTCTTTTTTTCCTCTCCTTTGCCTCTTTGTCCATTCCACTTACAGTGTTTGGCCTTTGGATGATAAAAATATCATCTCACACTTGTTGCTGTATGTGCTCTAAATTAAATATGACAGTCTTCATGATGTGCTTAATAATGCACTACTGAAGAAACCAAATAATCAGAGGCCTCTTATGTTTCAAAACTTAAGACTTCAAACTTTCAAACAAATTCAGGTCACTCTGCAGAAATGGAGCCCTCTGCTGGAGGGAAAAAACAGCAGCAGAAAAAGTGATGCGGAAATGGGAGAGGAAGAAGGAGGAGGGGTGAAGAAGAAAGGGAGGGGTCTGTATGAAGTAATGACTGCCAGATGTTTCCGTACTATTACAGAGAAAAACTCAAGTCCAGCTGTAGTCATCTATCATATTTGCCAATTGTCTGAACTTGGAGGCCATCAAACAAGACAGGAGACATAAAGAGATTTAACCATATGTGTGTGTGTCTGTGATAGTGAAAATGTTGGGGAAGGTATGCAAGTCTGGGCATGACCATAGCTAAACGAGCAGGTTGGGAAGGTAGCAATGGCCCTAGAAAAAAGCACAGTGACAGCATTGATTGGAAAGAGGATTAACACTGAAGCAAATAGAACAAGGCAAGTGGGCAGAATGGAAGCAATGGGGTTATGTGGAAAACCCCACTGCATCACCTTTTTGGTGCCAGTTATATTTCATGCCTTTCTACCTTGTAAAATTTATTGCCAAACATTTGATGAATAATCCATGATCCCCTGCATCAAAAAAAGAGATCCAAGGGCCATGAGCATATAGAGCCAAACAGCTGTAGGTTTAACCCAAGAATCATGGCCATTACCTGGCTGCATACTGAGAACAAGCATGGTGCTTCATGGTACTTTCGGTACTTCATGGTACTTTTATTATAGATTCCACTTGAAAGTCAAGTTTCAGGGCCTCCACTGCTACTAGAGGATTAAAATATGGTGCATGCTTGTGGAAGTTGTTTGCTGAGGGTTATTTGCTAAGTAGAGCCTATAAAGAAACAGTCTTAGCTGACTGGATAAGAGTTTGCAAATACATACACACCCAAATAAACCTAGTTTACATTGATGTGAATGTACCCAGGCATTTTAAGATGTGGGTAAAACTTTGTGGAGAAATGGCAGGAGTGGTTAAAAATTTTGTACAGTAGCGTACTTACTATGTTAGTGAAACTCTGGTCAAACTGACATTTGGTGCAAGTGGCATACTCACAACAGAAACTGTTTTTAAGCACAACAAAAAAAGAGACAGTATCTAAAGTGACACTTTGACCCCTTTATTTTCAATCCAAACCTCTTGGATTTGTAGTATAAATAAAAAATAAAATTAAAATAGCCATTTTTTCCCCTGACCTGTTTTGTCATAAATATAATGTTATGTTCTTCAGTCAGTATGTGGTTTACTTTAAAATGTTCTGTAATCATTAGATATTATGCACATTTTACCATAACTTATTATATGTGGAGTATATGCATTTACTAGGCTATCTATGTTTTTAAACCCAGCCCTACCAAAAAAAGAGCCTTTTGTTCAGCTTTTAACAACAGATCATTGTTTTGTGTTTTCTAGCAATGCTGGAGGTGCTATCCTAATCTGCTATCCAAAACAAGTGTGTTTTGTTTATTTTTGATTGTTTTGTTAGCCTTAATTTGTAGAGAATAAACACATGGACTGAAAATTTATATTCATTAGCCCCATCCTCTCAGTGTGCCCATACCTTAAGTGTGTCCAACTACACGTACTATTACTTTTGTGATGAGGAAGAGAGGAAGATGACAAAGAAGAAGAAGAACAACTGAGTTTTTGGAGTTCAGTAATGGATTGGTTGATTTGTGAGCCTACACTCATCGCATATATAATGGTGTTGGAACACATTGGGGGTCATAATGCCCACAGTTTTCTTGACTGACATGCAGCAAAGCAGTACTCTATAGGGTTGGAGTCTGATTGTTTGTGTTTATGTTTATTTATATCATTGTGCAGTCATCTCTGCCTAACTAATTATCTGCTCTCCTTTATGACATCTTATATCCGTCTCTCTGGAGGGTGAAAAAACTCTTTTTTGTCATCTCCCACCAACAACATACCCACTGGGATGTCCGCTGAGGTTTTATCAAAGGTTGACTGACGAAGCTTTAGCAGATATAAAGACATAAACCTGACAGCTTCAGTATTTTTAAGTATCACACATTCCATTGCAAATGTTAACTAGGTATAGATGATTGTGTTAAAAATCCAACAAGTAATTTAATTATTAACACTGGATCCCAAGTAAAGCAGATTTAAACTGACTTGTGATGCTTGTTAGAGGTTTTAATGGGCTTACTTAAGATTAATTTGTCAAAGATTCAAGAAGAATCAAAGTATTGTCATGAGTGAGTTCAGTAAGAATAAAATTTGGTGGGGTGTGCTGTGCTATTCAGATTGCTATATCCTACTCCAGCAACAGTTGCTAACAGAGGTTAAAATGTCAATTTTCAGTTTAACAAAGATAATATTTATTTTTTGTAAAGAGGTAAAACTCTTGAATTTCATTTGTGAATGTAACTGAAATTTTGACATTATAAATGGCCCATCAAAAAGGAATGGGGAAATCATGAGGCAAGAAAAATAAAAGAATCAAATAAAATAATTAGGCTTTATTACACCAAAATAAATTACTTTTTCTATAAAAAGAAAATATATAAAAAATGCTCCTTTGTATATCTGACATCTGTTAAGCGTGTGATGCAGATCATCATTTTTTTTTACATACCAGTCCAAAATTTCCTTTTAAATCCAGGCGTTTACATTGAAACTTCTTGTAATGTTGTAAAAGGCAAAACTAAAAATGAGGTTATCTTATGCACATGCTGACTAGTGATAACACTAAGTTTGTTTGTTTGTGTTTAATTGTTGCCGAAGTAAAGTCACCTATAAAAAGGTGCAGGGAACAATGTTAAATCCTTCTCAAACCTTACCTGACTATAGAAAAGAAGAAAACAGCCAAGTTAACATCAGTTACCATGTAACCAGGTGGTGGTTTATTTGATTCATAAAAGGGCTTACATCCCACATTAAGCATTATTTAGACTCTCACCTCAAAATCACAACAAAATACGGACACTTCGCCAACACCATAACATTTACAACCCAAAACCACGGTGAGAGCCAGACAGCGACGGGAGAGGGGGTGCTTCACATGCAACTTGTCACTTAATCAAAAGCACTCAGTCAGTGTCCATTGTCAGTCAGCAGAATCGCCATTTTAGTCATCTACCGTTCACATTGCACATAACTTTGTTCGATTCAATAAAGGAATGAAAGAGAGAGCCCATCAAAGTGTGTGTGTGTGTGTGTGTGTTCGATGTATGTGTGTGTGTGTGTTTTTTGGGTAGGGGGTTGTTCTCGTGCTTATTAATCAAAACAGGAAGTATTCCACCCTATTCACAAACGATCAGTGGTATAAAACTACTATGGTCAGGGTCAGTGGCAAGGGACACATGGTAAAACATAGCTAACTTTGTATTAAGACTTTGTATTATTTGTAATTGTAGCTGCTACAAGAGATGTCGCCGAACGGAATTTTATTGTACCCCTTGCAATGACAATAAAGCTTCTTAAATCTTGAATCTTAAATCTTAAATCTTAATTTAGGACCTTACATGGACCTCTTTTATTTGGGAAACGAGAATAATTTGAGCAAAGCTAAATAAGCAAGGCGCGTTAGGGGTGTCAAAACGATTACAATCGATTTATAAGATTGAATGTTGTAATTAGACTTTTCAATCGTTCCGATCTTACCCAGCTACTAAAGCTTACCTCTTAAGCACATATTTCACATTTAATACTTAGCCTGCTTTACAGTTTTCTCTCACATACGTTGAATTGGGGCGATAGTGAAACTATAACAGACAACACGTTTACAGTATTTCCATTTGGAGCCATATATAGCCATAAATAGGCTAAATGCATACTTTTTGTACGACGTTGAAATGTGTCTCAATTAAATTGAACAAAATTAATATTTTCTAAGGGTTTTTTTGGAAAAAAAAAGAAGAAGAAAATCTGAGGTTAGGGTCAAACCCTATCGCAAAACGGCAGAAATCGCTTTTGCTGATGACAGGTGGGGGCAGTTGTAGTTATCTATCAGTAACTCCAACAATCAAGCAAGCCAACAGCAACCTGTCACTTTTACACAGGTTAGAGTGATTGACAAGCAGAGTGATTATAATACAGAAACCATCGTTCCGTCTTAATATGGACTAATAGCCAGGTGCGGAGATGCGATGATGACTACCATGCTACTTCATCAGACCGCGTTAATTTTGTCCCGTCACTTTCGTCGAGGGCAGAACTGAAGTAGGAAAAGAGTGTCAATAATTTGCAGGACCGAGGGAAGCGCTACTGTTTGAGTTCCAAAGCCCAAACATGTTGAGGCCATCCGGTCCGTCCTTTACTCTTCTTATCGCCCGCTAAAGAGGACGATGAGGGTGATGAAGTTGTCTTAGGGATCTCGGCCTGCAGACAGATGGAATTTATTATTTATATTGTGGACACAATTTGCACAAATCATAACAAACTGTTTTAAACCATCCTTATTTTGTCTGTGTTGTAGCACAGGGTGGTGTAGACTTATTAGGGAGAAGAACACTTTGGTTAAAGCAACAGTTTATAAACACATCAATTATATTTCTGCACTCGCCCGCATGAGTTACTTATCATGTTAAAGTTAAATAGAATAGGTCTAATAAATTGGAACTGTTTGCAAGTTCCATACTTTTAAATGCATACGGCCACCTGCTTTATTCAGATGTGCGGGTAGGACAAAAAAATGATTACTGAAAAAAGTTTAGTAATCAAGTTTTGCATAGCAGCAATATTGTGTTTGTGTGCTCGCGAACGTTTTGAGCAATATTTTTTTCATAAGTACTCAGTCACATTTTCGATAAACCAGGGTTGATTATCTTAAGGATTAAATGTTTAAAAATGCTACCAAAAAAGATTATAGTCGCATTTTATGCTAAAGATAAACAAAACGTATTAATTTTCTTGTTATTATTACTAACGCTACTAACACTATTAGGCCATTACTGATTATAATGTATGCTTACTTGTTTAGACTGACTGTGTGCATCTTTTATAATGCAGTTTTCATCGGCTGTTCCTTTGATCTGATGACTCCCTTGGCATGTAGGTCTATGGTAAAATGTCATAACAGTATGCGTTTTTCTTTTTATATCCTCGTCTTCAAAAATAATTGTACAAACATGTCGCAAAACAAAAGTGTGTGGTGTAAACATTCTGTCTTGGAAAAACTTATGTTGTGATTTGGTTCTACAAAGACTAAATTAAATTTATTTGACCTGACTATTTCACGTTCGTCATTAATATTATTTTTTACATATTTAATTATTTTTTGTCGATATTTGAAAATGATTTTACGGTGCAAAGGATTTTACATAAAAATATGCAACCTGAATGCCTGTAGGGTGTTATCCAGTGACAAAAATAGTATTTGCGCCGTTGATGTGAGCGTTATGTAATACCACAGTGACTTTAACCAGAAATGTTAAATTTTATCATCCTATGAAGCCCGTTTATTTACGTTGAAAGGTCTCCAGGATTGACAGTCTCGGTCCATATTTTTTTTATCACTTCGGTTTAGACCTACTTAAAATGTGACAACGTATTGTCGTTTTCTTTTCTGCAAACATGACCTAAGCGTGTACCAATTATAATGCGGTAAACCAGTTTTCAGTTTGGTAAAAGTACAATAATCAACCAGCGATCATCCATTAAATCCAGCGGGGGGAAACAACTAATTAGCCATTACGGTATTTGTATTTAAATGCGACTTCGAAGTAACTATGGGTCTTTCTCATCCTGCAGAGTGGGACATATCAAACTCAAGACAATCATGAGTAGGCCCTATAATTCAAACTGAACATATCACGTGTAACAATGTTTAATTCGACACTCTGTGCAGGATATTTGGTATTCTTATTGCTAAAAGGCCAACTTACAGTTGCGTAACAGATTTGGATATTTTGTCACCTCATAGCGATTTGCTTTAACATGTCAAGCGCTGCAATTTCAACTCTTAGTGGCCTTTTATCCCTTTCTCTCTCTTTCTCTCTCTCTCTGTCTCCCTCTCTATATATACATACATACATACACACACACATATATATGAAATTCGGTTTACTTATCATGGCTCAGCGGCCGGAAATGTGTGTATATCAATGAAAAGATTGACAGTTTGCGTTATAGAGAAGTCATACACCGGATTTCAATCAAATCAGTCGCCCCCTTTTGTATGTGTGTGTGTGTGTGTGTAATGATATTCTCTGTAGAAGCACAGTCTGTTTTCAGAACGGGAGTTATAAAGCCTTAGTTGTGTAATTATGAAATTTTAAAAAGTAACAAGAATGAAGGTGATAATAACAACACAAAAATACATGTAGAACAAGTAAGAGAAGAGAATTTGTGTGCGAACAATAGCCCTAATGACTGGACCTGTGAATATGGAATTTAGATTTTACACTTTATAGCACATGCTAAGTTCATCTTGGATATCCATTATTTTATGTTATTGTACGGACATGTCAATGTTTTAAATTATAAAAAGTTTATGATACTGGTTAAACAAAAGTCTTACTAAATGCATTAACAAGGTAGTAGATTTTTGTATTAGTAACGCCACATGTGATGTTTATATTAACCTAATAGAATTTTGTCAATTTTTCATTATTTAAACACACGTAACTGAGGTCCTTGCAGCATAAATGTGGCACCAGTTTCCAGTTGTTTGTCAAGACAGAGGTCTAGGCTAGTCTGTAGGCATCAAGTAAGTATCCTCAAAAATGGCTGACTTTTATACCCAAAGCCTCTCCTTATTTGAAAGCTTACTGGTCTATCTTTTCTAAAAACATTATTTTGCCCTATGGGTTTACCACTTGCTTATTAACGTACGAACAGACTGAATAACACAAGTAAGTGCTCATTACTCTGTTACAATGAGGATGAATTAATTTACAATACTCCTTCATCTGGTCTTAATGAAAAAATTAAAGGACTTTTAAGATACATGAAAAAATCTTAGCGTTTTATATAATTTCTTAGTAAACTAAAGTGTCACAATTGTAGCAAGGGAGAGTATATTGAAACCTAACCAAGTTTAATGAAATAGTTAAAACAAATTATTGACGGGACTTAATTCTCCTATTAGAAATTTAAATTTGAAATATGAGGAAAAAATGGTTTCTGGCCTCAATTATGCATCAAAACTCCCTATGAGCAGCTTGTCAAGAAAGCAGTGATCAGTCCGTTCAGTCTATGTGGTTATGTCTATAGTCTTTTCTACACAATTCTACACTATCCCCCACAGCATCAAAACTTGATGTTAGCTCTGAATAAGATGTTACTATTGGCCATGATGGTGGGGATATAGTCATTTATCATAAAATGTGGGTTCAAAACATCAGACAGCTTTGTCAAAGCCTGTGTTTCTGTTTGTATGAATCACATTTAAAAAACAAACTTCAGCTACCTTCGGCTACTGATACTGAAGACAATATCTAACTTAATATAAATAACATATCATTTGACTTAAGTTGACACCTCTTGCTACAGCATTTAAAAGAGTACATGTAGATTTACTATAAATTAGCGTGGAATTACTACATTCCTATGAATGCCAAATACAACTAAAGACGATTGGGTTAAATCTCTTGGATGTGTCAAACAATAAATCCATAGGATCTTGTAAAGATTAGTCATAGGATATGGGCAGCACACACAGAGTTGAGACTAAAACTATGTGTAAAGGACTGTATGAAACCATCAAAAGAGGTGTCTCTAGGAAAAATTGTGGTGGGTCCACGCAGCTTAACCTGACCCCTCTTGGCTCCAAGCTGAATGGTAACCAATTTTTACTCTACTGTTAGACTTGGTAATTTGGACTGTAGCATTATTTTTTGAAGTCTTTATTTTTATAAGGAAGACTTTATACAGGAAAGCCTGAGTTGCTCTTTATTTTTCCCTTCTATGTACACTGACCATTTTAGTAAGGTTTATGCTAGTCTTACCCTCTTCAGTTAGAGAGGACAAAACATACCTTCTGCCATCCTCACTCAGTTTAAGAGAACAAAACATTGTTTGAAGACTAGTGTCACATTGAGATGTTTTGGTTGTTTTTTTGTTTTTGTTTTGTTTTGTTTTTTATGTCTAAATGTTCTTTGGACCATCTCTATTGATAGTCTGTAATGGTCCTTGAGTCTCAAAAGGTGAGTTTAATAAAAGGATCATATTGAAAAATATACAAAGAAAAAAAGTTTCTGCATTTACAGTTCATGTTGGCTGTGTAATTACTCGCATGGTCTCTTGCTTTGGCAATAAATGAAAAATTTATAACTTACTGGAAGCTAACCAGGCCTTTCACTTTTTTCGTGTTCATCATATTAATTAATCAGATTAGGCTATTGTCAATTAAAAAATATTCATAGCTTCTTAGGCCATTTTAACCTCTGTCAAACCAGAAGCCAGTGAGCTCCCTCCTACAAGCCTGTGAGCTCCCTCAAGCTAGTGCACCGTATTTTTGTGATGCAGACAATAGTCTGCTTATAAACCTGATATGGGCTTGTCGCTAAAAAAAAAAGGGACTAAAGCGTAGCTAAAACTGTTTTTTTTTTACTACTTTATCAAACACTTAAAAACTTTCAATGTTCTCGTTTAAAGACTAGTTAATATGGCCAAAAGTTGTTTGTTTATATATATATTGTTTGTTTGTAGCAGCCGTTTGCATAGGCCTACGCCAAAAGTAAGAGCGTAATGGACAAAGATCTTTAAAGTCGGTTGTGTAAGATCATAACTCTATAGAGTTTAGCATTGGCCTATTTATTCAGTTTGCTTAAGAAAAAAATAAGAACAAAATAATGTTTAATCTATTTATTTTTTAGAGCTGAACAACCCCTTAGTTTATAAAATGTACTTTTCATTATATTTAAAGGCGCATCTCTCTGCAAGCTGATTTTACAGCATTTTTTCTTGTTTATGGATTTCGCCTATTTTTATTTTTGTAGATTTTTTGTCGGATGTTTTTAATGCGCGAGTGAATGGTATACGTTTCCAATAGGAACCTAAATTGTCAAATCATTAAAACATAGGAAGAAGAAGAAGAGTAATTATAGATGAAGAGAATCATATTTCCCCTGTCAAACCTTGCATTTTGAGTATGAGTAGACCTAATGAAGAGACGGCGCTAACAGGATGGTAAAGTGTGACCGATCGTTTTCAAACTTGAGATAAACAATAAAAAATCAGACCCAACCAAATTAAATTTAGGTTTATGATAGTAACATCGTATTGTCCTTTGCACAAAGTCTAGACTTTCGCACGAATTTAGGTGATCATCCGCAAGAAAGAGGGGGGGGGGGGGGAAACATAAAGTAATGTTTTTTTTCCAATGTAGGTTCGTTTACAATCCACTAGTAAATAAAATAAGACTTCAAAAGCGGCCTAATATAGGCTACTGAACTCTCATCTGGTTCAAGCTATAGGTTCTCTTTTCACTTTGAAGCTATGGCCTGTGAAAGGAGTTCAATGCGTTACACTTGGACACTTTTGTTGATGTAACTGTTTGTGAAAAGCTCTGAAATAACAGATCCAAAGTATTTCTACTGGTGCTATGCCCTTCAACAAAACAACCAAACAAAAACTGACAACAGTATTTAACGTCGAAGGCTACTTAAGAGTCAACTAGCGTATACTCATGTTTTAACCCAGTTTGCCAGATAAAAAAGTGTGAGGAAATCTTAAATACTAAACTGATCTTGGTTAGGCTGAGATCTGATATACTAACCTAGCCTATTTACTTTCTTGGTATTTTCATTTCAGGCGGCTCACGCTCCCGAGTGCATATGCTAGCCTACCCTTACCGCCTCCCTCTTCCTCCGTTCCTCCCGAGCCTCCGTCTTTTTCAACTCGGCTTTGAAAGCCTGTGTGTCTCCGTGCTGTCCGTCCTTATCCAGGATGTCCATCAGGTAAGAGATGTAGCTGGTGGCCAGCCTCAGTGTCTTGATCTTGGACAACTTGGTGTCTGCCGGGACGTTGGGTATACACTCCCTTAGCTCTGCAAAGGCCGAGTTGATGCTCTGGGTCCGCCGCCTCTCCTTGCGGTTGGCCGTAGGTCTCCTCTTAACTGTCCGAGGATGTGTGTGGTGGTGGTGCATACCAACCGAAGTTCCATTCACTGAGATCGTCCCAGCCCCTGGAATTAAGCCGCCGGGTCCGTAGTGGTGATGATGGTGATGGTGGGGGTCCAGGCCGCTGGTAGATCCGCCGCCGCTGTTGCCATGGTACTCTGGGCTGTAGCCGGGAGCAAGGCTATACTCGGTGGGAGACATATCCGCGTGACTTATCAGCCAGCTTGTGAAGTACGGAGGGGCTCCGGTGTCCTCGTGACACCGACCGGCAGCCGCTGCATGCAAGGAATAGTGGTGGCTTTCGTGGTGGTGCATGACCGGGTGGTGAGGAAAGCCCGAGACAAGACTCATAGTAACATACACACAAGCTTTCACGCGCACACACACGCACTCACGCTCTCTTGCACGCAACTACACAAACAAACATACGCAGGCCCTCCTTAAATGCTGCACAGATACCCTCGCAGTTTAATTTTGTCCAGAGAAGATGTTTGCATCTTGAGTAGCTAATTTCCACAGTGATTTTCTAAAAAAAAACAAATCTTTTGGCCCAACTGTGACAGTCGATATTCCCTGCAGCAGAAGGCTGGTGTTTTCTGTAGTGGCCCTATAACCCTTATCTATGATATTGTCACTCTCCCCTTTTCTAAGTCACAGAAACGCATATTCCAGTTTTCTTAAACAAATTCAAAGGGCGTGTTCCTCCGTTTTTCCTCTGTCTGTCTTCATTTTAACTTTGTCGTTAGTTAGCCGTTGTCCTTAGAGCCGTTTGGCAAGGCAGGACCTGTCTGGGCAGACACTGGGTCACTACTGGCTCCTTGATACTGAGCTATGGTAAGGCCAGCCTATCTGGGAGAGAGAGAGAGAGAGAGAGAGAGAGAGATTCTGATTTACTACGTCATCTCTACGTCTACCATCTACCGGCTACCGTGGTGGAGCAACATAGCCTACCTCAGTGCCTCTGTCAACCAAAGGCAAACCCCTCTAGTCACATTTGTTTACTTCTCTGATATGTCCATGTTCTGCTAAGTAGACCTGCTGGCGCGGACACGCATGCACACATGCAGATAAACACGAACTTGAGGGTCACGCGCAGGCATATGCACAGCAAGCATTCCCTTGCAATGTCAGAAATAAAATGACGTATTCCTGTTATCCTTTCTTGCATTTTAAAGTTAGGCCATGACTACAATGTTGGCATTAAGACGAACAAAAAGTAGTTCAATTGTAGCCTTTAGCATATCTAAATATGGTCAGTAAATATTGTTTATATAAAGTATTTATGTATTACACGAAAAGAGGCCATAGTATATCGTTTTCTACACCCCGTTAAGCTGCAATGTTTTCCTATATTAATTAGCCTAGAATAATTCCGGTATATTTTTTTATCATACTAGATGAAGTATAGGCCCCTTTAAAGCTTTATGTATAAAGAGGGCTTTTTTGTAATGTAGTTGTTAATTTTGTTTGGCCACTGATGTAAGGTTATGTGGAACCAAGTCGCAAGTTCTATACTGATCAGGAAGTGGATCATATGCCAGTCTTTGGATACCATGGGAACTATGTTGTCCAATAACTAAGGTAATTATGCTAAGTTAATTTGAAATTTCTCATAATCTGTACAAATGATTGTCTTAACCTGGTAGCCTGTATGTTTTGATAAGCCCCATTTTGGGTTGCGTGTTCCCAGTTTGGCTGATTTTTGGCTAGCAGAGCTAATCAAAAAACCACATCCCCATAGTCTCCATAGTTCCAATTAACATGATGTCAAATAGTCATACTGTACAGGCCACAGACACAGACACAGACACTGGCCATTCGTGGATATTCACAGTGCAAGTCCGCTTTATTTTAACTTAAATAAATACAGTTATTTAATTACTTAAAAAACACGATAAAATAAATCTAATTATAGCAATTCATGCAGAGTATTATATTCAATTGTATTATTAAATTTTAAGTATTCACCTACGATTAAAAAGCCACACATTTTATGTCCTATTTTCATTTTTACAGGCATTAAAATGAAAATATCCGCACGATTTTTTTCCTCAATAATGTATTTGTGTTTTTTTATTGATGATGCGCTCATATGAAAGCCTATTGTTGTACACAGTATTTTGTACATAGGCCTACGTAACTAAACTTTTATCAAAGTTCTTTGTACTTTTCTCTCAAAGCCCTGATTAGTTTACAGTAAAAATGTTTAACTTCTTGAAAAGGAATAAAAAATTCATACATTCATTCATTTTTTAGCAGGAATGTAATTGTAGCCTACCCTTTAGATATTGAAAGTGTCCATTTGAGTCCTTTTGAAATCATTTAATGTTTCTTCCATACGAACAAGCGATATTAAAAGCTTGGAGACGTTCAGCTGTAGGCAAAGCTGATAGAGCTGACAGAGCAGTGCATCGTTAGAAACTCTAGAATGTGGATAGCCTGTTGACAATAATAATAATAATAATAATAATAATAATAATAATAATAATAATAATAATAATAATAATAATAATAATAAAAGACATTTGGGTTAGAAACCATTGAGAAAAGTACAAACTATGAATATCCTTTTTAAGAGTTTAGTTTCGGGTTAATAAGAAAACCTGAAATGCAAGTACATAGAAATGAGCACTGCTAAAATGTAAACGGAAAATCTCAGGGCCCGGTTCCGTGCTGACAGTACGACCGACCTCTTGATCGCCATCCTCCGTCTCTTTAGAACGAGATCTCTGTTGCATCTTTGAAAAAGCCGTTTTGAACATATTCCGGAAGCCCTGATATTTGTTTTTATTGTTGTGTAAACCATATGGTCTTTTTGTAATGGGAGTTAAGACAGTGAATTAGTATATTTATATTATTGAGTTGTCTTCCACTAATTTTAGCGTAAAAAGTAGGATCTTTGTACTACAAATATTTTCCTCGAAAATTAATGAGTAGGCCTGTGAAAGTTTACGCTCAAGTAATTTGCAGGTATTCTTCTGTAGCTAGTTAGCTATTTTAGATCCGAGAAAGAATAGAAATCAAACAAAACCTACCCGATTTAAATCAGAACCATGGTTTTATCTTGTCATAAAAAAAAATGATAGAAAACAAATGTACCATTTTTTACAAGTGGAGCTATGAGATATATTCTGTAAAAAATTCCAAGATATAAGAAATGATAGAACATCAATCAAACAAATATTTTCCTGAGGAACAAATTTGTGTCACTGTGTGTAATTTAGTTGATTAGACTATGCTAATTAATACGAAATGAAATGAGTCAATAGTTATAGAAATTTGCTATAAATACCTGAAAAATCTAGGTGACACTACTGAGGCAACTAAAAACCATTTCAGGATCTCTTTAATTGGTAAATTTATTATCACTTTTGAACCGCTACCTAAACCACTAAAGTAACGTTATGTATTTCAAGTATCCTTGAGTGCATACATAATATTGATTCTTCTTGATTTTTCAGTTAGTTTTCAGTTCAAATATATCACCATTACTCATTTGTACATGAATAAGAGGCAATGCATTAGTCTGAAAGGTTTGGTTGTGAGACCGATGTTATTTTTGCTGCTGTAAACTTGAATTTTATGCGAGGCTGTGAACACAGCGAACTTGGTACCCACAGCAGGAAAATGTTAGCAACCTGTATGGGGTAAGCAGTGTGTCCTGATTGGTTCAAAGAAAAAATTTCCATTTCTCGTGTCAACCTAAACTTAGGGGTTGTAGATGTCAGCAATAGACATAAAGCCAAGGAAAGGGATAAGTAGAACTGGGGATGGACCGATATTGGTTTAAACAACACGTGCATTTACTAGAGCAACAGCCACAATAATACAATTTTTAAGAACTGTGGACATTATGTGGGCTTAAGAGATGTGAAAGTTTTAATACTGGACTGCAGAGTCATAGGAAGTTTTGGACATTGTGTAGCTAGACAGTAAAAAAAAGTAAAAATAATAAAAATAATTTAGAATCCTGAAATATTCATGAAACTTTTTGGTCCTGCAAAAGACATTGTCCATTGTGTTTGCAGAGCACCAACAAGTTGTCAGTGTCTTATTACTCATGAACTACATAATATACTTTCCTATTGTTCTTACTTTCAAAAAAAACTTTTGAAAAGGCACATTCATAATAAGTGCCGAATGGATCAATCTAATTTTAAACAAACCTAAAAAACATTTTTTATTTCATGGGGCAGTACATCTTGTGAGGTTGTTATGAGGTTGTTATTATTGCAAATAGATGCTTTTACACTCCCATAAGATACATGGCAATATTACCATCAACTTTGTGTCATTTGTCTCCATCTGATAAGTTTATGTAAGTCAAATTATATTTTTATTTCTGTTTTGGTTTCTACCGAATACAGAGAAATATATCTATCTCTGAAATTATTGAATAGGCTGCCCTGTTCATCAGCCATTAGCTAGTTGTCTGTTGTTTGGTGCTGGGTAGGTAGCATACACACGCACAAACAAATACCAGTTTTCCCAATGTTGCTTTACTACTCTCATCATTATACCCCAGAAGAAATACTAGCTACCCACTGCACAAAGCAAAGAAGTTGTAAAAGTAGTTTGGAATAGTTTAAAGTGAAATTTCCAAGTATTCTCCTCTGATGCTTTAATAGTAGTAATATTATCTAAACATATGACAATGTTATGTAATGCCTAACCATTAAAAAGACTAAACGAGAATTGATAAAGTGGTTACTTGGTGTAAACCAGTGCAGTTTAGCACTGTACTTTGGTTTGTTAAACAGAATACAATTTGTAATTGTATGTCTAATTAGGATGAGAATGAAAATGAAACTAAGTAAGAAAAAAAAGTCCAAAACAGAAAAAAAGCCCAAATCAGAGAAATGTGCTATAGACAGAGAATAATGGATTAAAAAGTTACAGTGAGCACAAGCCAAGTTTTCTGTTTTACAAAAGTGGGTTTATTTTAACTGGACCGTATCACCATGGTAGTTTCTGTTGCCAACCTAACTGCATGTACAATGCAGCCTAGAAATCACAGTAAACTAGCAGTAACATACCATTTTCGGCATAGAAAGTACAGAAGTTTATACATCAAATGTTATATAGACAACAGCTGCGTGAAAACAAATATTAAAAAAAAAAATTATAAAGAATTTTTAGAAGGGTGCAGAATGACAGTCCATATTTTCTTGAAAAAATAATGGAGGTGAAATAATTATTTAAAACATTTTGACAGGTCCAAAATTATCATAATATTTGCATTTGAATGAGTTTACGGGAAAAAAAACAGTAAAAGCAGTCAAAGTCCTTAAAGTCTAAAGTGTTGTTACTGGTAAGATTGTGAAATTAGAGAAATATCAGGTTCAATCCCTGAATAGCTACGTTAGCACTATTGACAATATGCTAGGTATAAATGTTGTCCATATCACCTTTGAGTTATACCCTCATACATGGCTACACAGTACAGGTTTGGGTAAAAAATGAAGAGTAAGACACAGATAAGTGAATGACGGTGAAGGGTTTATTAACAATGGTCGAGGGAGTATGGCTACAGGTGTAGCTGCAGGTGTGCTTCTCAACAGAGTCACTGACTTTGACCCTCCTCTTTTAAACCATCTCTGCCATGAACATCTCACAGTCACTAGGGAAATAGAAATCAAACATGAATAGTTCCATGAGATTTCTCCTTTTCTCTTCATCCAGGAACTTAGTGCTCATGCTCTTCAGGTCCGTAACAGCTTCTTTCTCGTCTTCCTTGACCATCCTGGTTATTTCATATGTAACACACTGATGTGTCTCTAAAATTTGGCAAAATAAGCGTAAAATCATAATAATCAGAAATGGAAAAAAAACAATATGCATTATTGTACCATTTGTAGGCTAAGTGTACACTCACTACAATATGCAATTTATTTATCATTTAATAATACTATGTGTTCGTTTGTTTGCAACTTTTGTCTTCCCTTTGTCAGAATAAAAACAGTGAACAGAAACAAACTCACAATGCAGACCAGAAAATTCCAAAAATAGTTCAACAGTGATTATTTACAGTGTCCCGAGTTCTTAGTACAAATGGTGACAAGATGTGCTTAGGGTTCTAGTACTGGTAAGGAGAAATTTGTACAGGACAGGGTCCAAGGGAGAGTGCAGGAGGCTGGAGACAAAGGGCGGACAAGGGCTAGTGTGGTGGAATGGAGGGTAGGAGTGTGGCACAGCAAAAAAAAAAGAAAAGGTCAGTGCAGGAACAAAACTCTTAAAAATCCGAAATTTTCAAAAGAGTAAACTTCAGCCAAATGTTACCACATGAAGGAACAGCAATGAACTGCCGTACAGTGGAGAGTGAAGCCGGCTTAAATGCTGTGGAGCTGAGTGAGTAAGTGGCATTCAGGTAGAACAAGGACAGGTTTGCAGATGCTTGGGAGAGGGAGAATCCTGAAAGCCACACCCAGCCCTGGAGAAGCAAAGAGACAAACAAAGGAGACCAAACACCACAAGTCAGAACAAGAGGGCAGGGAATACAGAAAGAAAACACAAGGGCAGAGACAAAATATTAGAATCCTAACACCCCTTTGTTAGTGCTGGTGTTTAGGGCTATCTGTCTTGATGTTACCCATTCAGAACCAGAAAAACCCAACACAAGGGTTGGGTCACATGGGGCTCCAACTATGTTGGGCTTAATAATTTGGGATTGGCTATCTTAAATAAATAATATAGGATT